>OX456985.1:186404085-186849731 GCA_949752695.1 Melanostoma scalare
GATGTTGAAGATCATTTACCAGGGGGTGTTACTATTGGTGATTTATATGTCAAAGTCTTGTTGTACGCTGATGACGTTGTAGTTTTGACGGATAATCCAGCGACACTGCAGCTTTAGATAAACAAATTAAAACAATTCTGTGATCTGTGAGATCTTAAAATCAACACAGCAAAATCAAAAATTTTAGTCCTTAGAGCCTTAAGTTGTAGCACAGCTAATGACCGCTCCTGGACACTTGATGGTTCTATTCTTGAGGTAGTGAAAGAATTCAAATACTTAGGCTTCAAAATAACTCATAATCTAAATCTTAAAGTTCACATAAGAGAAAAGTTAAAAATAAAAATAAATAGGGTGGCGCAACAGAGCGAGGAGCCCTTGGGATTCACAACCATGCCTTGTGAGGGAATGGAGGGGACCTACAATTTTGTGCCGGTTCCGAACGGCTAATCGAGAAAGCGATTTTCATGGCAATGAATACTAACGGAGGACTTGCCAAGAAGAAACATTTTTGCCTCTGTTGGGATTCGAACTTGAACCTCACATGCTATCCATCACACCACAGGTACCAAGAGAAAAGTTAGTGAGCGCAAAAGCTGCAATCAATTGCATGTGATCAAATTTTTTTAAGAACAAATACAGGGTGTCCCGTAATTCGTTTTACATACTTTGGGATATGATTCTTGGTCATATTCTAAGAAAAAAATTGTTCTACAGTAAAGTCCGTTTCTCAAGTTTGACATCACTTTTTGACAATTTAAAAAAAGGCTAACTTTGATGTACCCTGACCTGTGTTAAATTCGATATCTCTGTCAATACTGATGATATAGACCTAATCTTAGACTCAATTTTTTGTAGAAATAACAACCTTTAAGACTGTGTTTAAATTAGGCTTCCATAGGTTAAGGGTTGCCAGATTTTCAATTTTAAGTGGTGTTCAAATTTTCTTCCCAAAACGAAGTTTTGACTTTGAGGTCATTTTTTTGGAGAAAAGGCCTGATAAACATAGAGTTTCTTTATTTTTTACAGATGAACAAAACAATAATAAAGAAAAAACTTAGCATTAAGTTAGCTCAAAAACCCATACATTTTATGATACTAAGAAAAATACAAAATGGGAAAAATTTAAAAAAAAATAAAAAAAAGTTTTTGCTTTGAGGTTTGTTTGAATAAAACAATAATATGATCACTTTTAGTAGTTTTTTTATGTATTTAATACAAATACAATTATAACAAGTGCTTAAAGTCCCATCCTTCGTTTGAATCCATGCCAGAGCCCGTTTTTGGATTTCATTGTGGGTGTTTGCTGTCGATAACTCTTGTCTTACTTGTAGTCCTGTAATCTTTGAAAATGTATTTAAATTTGACTCCTATAGGCTAAGGGTTGCCAGATTTTCAGTTAGTATAAAGTTCCTGGTATCCTTTGTTGTGCTTTTCTTCAATTTCCATTACAAAACTCATATAAGAAAAAAAATGTCTGCGTATTCTTCTCTCGTAAATGAAAGCATTTCAAAAAACTCTCGGATCAAACTGCAATCGTGACTTAATTTGACAAACTAATGAACAAATTTGTTTTCTTATTCTTTTATACGACTTATTTACCAATTGAACATTCATACCCCAAATTTAAAGCAAACATCCACAATGAAATCCAAAAACGGGCTCTGGCATGGATTCAAAATGAAGGAGGGCGCTTTGAGCACTTGTTATAATTGTATTTGTATTAAATACATAAAAAAACTACTAAAAGTGATCATATTATTGTTTTATTCAAACAAACCTCAAAGCAAAAACTTTTTTTTATTTTTTTTTTAATTTTTCCCATTTCGTATTTTTCCAAGTATCATAAAATGTATGGGTTTTTGAGCTAACTTAATGCTGAGTTTTTTCTTTATTATTGTTTTGTTCATCTGTAAAAAATAAAGAAACTCTATGTTTATCAGGCTTTTTCTCCAAAAAAATTACCTCAAAGTCAAAACTTTGTTTTGGGAAGAAAATTTGAACACCACTTAAAATTGAAAATCTGGCAACCCTAAACCTATGGAAGCTCAACTTAAATACAGTCTTAAAGGTTGTTATTTCTACAAAAAATAGAGTCTAAGATTAGGTCTATATCATCAGTATTGACAGAGATATCGAGTTTAACACAGGTCAGGGTACACCAAAGTTAGCCTTTTTTTAAATTGTCAAAAAGTGATGTCAAACTTGAGAAACGGACTTTACTGTAAAACAATTTTTTTCTAAGAATATGACCAAGAATCATATCCCAAGGTATGTAAAACGAATTACGGGACACCCTGTATATAGGTCCAGCTTCTAAATTTAAAGTATTCGATGCAACAGTCAAAAACCTTTTTTTGTTACGCGAATGTTGTCTATGGATACAAGGAACTAGATGATATTGAAAGTATACAAAGATATTTTTTCAAACGTATTTTTCCCTTACCGGCTAACACGCCTAATTATGCCATACACGTCGAATCGGGGTTGAGTACAATATTTGTAAAAAATTTAAAAGCTAATGCTGACTACATTCTAAAAGTCATGCAAAGATCCATAGGCGGATCCACGGGTGGGGGGGGGTTTTTGGGTCCGGACCCCCCCCCCCCCCAATCGGGAAAATAAAAGTTATTATTTGTAAGATTTATCGGCTCCTAATGTTCAAATTTCGTTACGGAACGGAAAAATATAGCATGAGCAAGACAAAAAAGTAAAGGAGAAGTAATATTATTAAAAAATAATTATTAAAAAATTCAAGAACTTTATTGATTATAAAAATTAAATCGACATTCTTGAAAGACTTGCTATTGATAACCTGAAAAATATCGTCAGATTGATGTTGGCATATGTGACTCGATCCGATAAAAGTGACTTACTTGGCAAAAAATCGGTTGTTGGATCATGATTGCTTACACAAGTTCTTTTACTGAATATTCATGAAGTGCAATCAGAAATTGTAACATCGCTATTATTTCACAAAATATAAATTCAGAGAAACGATTTTTTACATGGGTTTGAATGGTACATCAGCGCCTTTCAGAGCGTGCCGTGTAAGCTTACACTTTAGCCAAGAAGGTGCCTTTTCTCGGATCGCGTCACATATAAACTTTTTTACATGTAAATTTTTGATCGAAAGATACTAACCAGTAAAGCATCAAGCGTCCGTGGATTCGTTGACTCCACATCATGACTTCTGACAGAAAATTTTCTTTCGAACAATCCGATATATCTTAGTAAAATGTGTAGAGGTCAGCGCATTTTTTTTCGTTAAATTCTTGTTTGAAACAGGTGCCCGAAACTTTGGAAAATGGATTTGTGTTCCGAGAACCGACTTTTGAGTTGAGAAATGAACGTATCAAGAAACGGAATGTAGAAAGAAACTCTGTAGTAGTCTTCAATACTTTGTGCTTGAACGTTGCAACGATTTTTTTGTTGATTGCAACGGCGTGGCGGCGGCGCGGCGGCGCGAGTGGCAATTTCATTTTGATTTCGTATTCAGAACAGATTCTAGCAACATGTTCATAAATAACGCGGAAAGTAAAATCTGCGTTTTCGCGTTTGTACGTAAATTCATTCAAAGCGTCATCTGCTAGCTTAGTAAGCCTCACCCAGATCTTGGTTTTTAGATTGCAATTCCCGACTCAAAGGCAAATCAATCAAATTAATTCATTTCATAATGTGACAGGCGATTTCGAATTCAAACGTCGAAATCGCTGTCAAAAGATGCAATGTATTTTGCGAAGTATCTCGATCTTTCCACGTTTTGATTTCTTCAAAAGATTCAATAACATCCGGTTGAAATTCAACGTACGTTCCAACTACTTCATGAGACTGAGCCCACTTCGTAGGACAAACAGACTTCAACTTTTGTTTTTTTTTCTCTCTTTTGTTTGTCATTTTTGAAATTTCTTGGTGAAGAACGTCTTGTCTTTTAGGCCAGTGAAAAAATGCTTCAATCGCTCCGATAGTTCCTAACGCACTTTTGAATCCTGACACTTCACATGCTGCATTGACTGCCAAACTAAAGCTATGTGCAGCGCAATGTACATAATTTGCCAGGGGCAAATGCGATCTCAGATGAGCCTGTGCACCAATGAATTGGACACTCATTGCCGGAGCTCCGTCGAATCCTTGGCCATACATATATGAGCAATCGACGCCAACATCATGTAAACAATTTCTGGTTGAATCTGCTAAACCTCGTATAAATAAATAAAATTTTGAGTAGTGGACCCCCCCCCCCCCCCCCCCCATGCCCAAATCCTGGATCCGCCACTGCAAAGATCTAACGACAATTTGCAGAACAGAATCATGTTAGTGTGTTTGAGGTGTCGGTATACGCCTATTAAAGACTGGTATGAACTAGCGTCGGCACACGACCTTTCTTTTTCTCTGTGGTTAACTTATATTCATGGAGGTATGTTTTTTATGACTGCATTTCTTTCATTGATGAACACATGTACCGGTCATTTCTTGATTGGGCTGGAAAGTCTGTATCACGATCAATATACAAAAGATTGAATCACAGTCTAGGAGAAACCAATTATTTTTGGAGTGAATTTTCTGTAACGGAGATGAGTCTCATATTTAAGGCCCGTACGGAAATGCTACAGTTGAACTACAGGCCACATAGAACTGACCTTAACCCGAACTGTACACTATATAACCTTATAAGCGAACCAGAAAACATTTTCCACCTCCTGGCCGCATCCACATGGGTTCTGGCCAGAGCTAGAGGCGTTTTGCTCTGACAACGCAGGGTGAAAGTGATTTGCTACATGGCGCTCATAAGGCCAATGATTGTCTATGGTTCAACTTAACAGCCAGCGCAGCGTCTCAATTGGAAAAGATTCGGGTCGATGACGCCCCACATTTCGCACTAGAACGACCATCGAAGAATAATGTTGACTTTATTTATACGCAAACCTCTTCCGATTTGGGCTTCGAGTTAAACTACTGGAACGATGACAGCACAAAGCTGCAAGTATTGATCAACAAAATCTACTGAACCATCTTATGAAACTCCAATCGTAACCAGATGGAGAGCTAGGATTATGGCTCTTTTCTCAAACTGGCGTGACGAATCCCATCAGAGGCAAAAATGTTTTTTCACGGGTATCGCCTTTCGCAAGGAATTGGCAAAACCTCCGTTAATAAATTAATTGCCGTGAAAGGCGACTTTCGACTAGCCGTTCGGAACTAGCAGAAAATTGTAGGTCCAATCCATTTTCTCACAAGGCATGGTTGTGAGAAATGCGTTAGGCGCTGAGGCTCCTCGCTTTATTGCGCCACCCTATTTATAAAATTTTTTTGTTTCAAACTCTAAGGTATTACTTCTGATCAATTAAATGCCGATTGCAACTTTTCAACACCCTCATCACTCAAAAGTCCCGCTAGTCCTCGACGAGTAAAGGTTAAGAGGTCTGACTGTTATATGGCAGTTCAAGGTTTGGATCCCATCAGAATCCCATTGCCTTACTACGGGTATCGGTTTTCGTGATTAATTTTAAAGTCCTTCAAGAGGAATTACACTGCCATAAAAATTGCTTCCTCACTTAGAAGTTCAAAATCGGGTCAAAATTCGAGGCCCCCTCCATTCTTCATAAATCATGGTTTAAAGATTTGGGATTTCCTGGAATGTGTTTGTCTATTCACTTGCTTATTTTCTCAATCAGTGCCGCTTAAGTCTATGACATGCAAATTAAAAAAAAATGGTTTTATTTCATTTGGTACTCAAAAAAGTTTCACAGAACTCGTCAGCTAGACAAATCAATAAAGCGGTTTTCAGTTTGCGTGCCTGATCTATTCCTTTAGAAACTTTTCAAACTTCTGACTGCCTAATAAGCTTACAAGCTCCAGGCATGGCCCGTGCAGATTCGAAGCTTATCATCATTTTTCAGCAGGAGCATGGTCATCCGTGTGGGAGGCATGCTTCTCTCTAAACAAATTTGGCTGGCGCAACAGAGCGTGGAGCCCCGTGATCTATTGCATTTCACTTGATCGCAGCTTGTAACGGAATGGAAGGGACCTACAACTTTTTGCCGATTCCGCACAGCTCGTCGAGAGAGCGCTTTTCATGACAATGAATTTAATATCAGAGAACTTGCCAATTCGTTGCGAAACGTGATACCTTTGGAAAAGCATTTCAATTTCTTGATGTTTCTGAGATTCGAACCTCGTGCTTCCCAGGTAACAGACAAAAACGCTAACCACGAGCACCACTCGTTAGAAATAAAAAGCGTATTTTCTCGATAACCCCACATCTCTGATATTTCAGTAAATTGTTCAAGAATAAGTTAGAAATACAAAATACACATTTGATGCGTGTTAACTAACTCTTCAAATTATTTATCCACCACCAGTTTTTTTCGAACTCAGTAGCGCTATTTCACACAGATAAATACCAATGATGCCACCCTCAAAGTAAAAAGTTAAAGCTACAAATTTGCACTGGAATAAGCAAATATGCTCCAATGAATGCAAAGTCAGCTTAAGAGAGGAAACTGCATGATGAATAAACAATAAAATGTACCAACATTTATTCAATAAATTACACTGCGAATGTCAACTACGAAATTAAAACAAAAACCACTCCGATGAGCACATAAATTTAATTCGAATGCGGTGTTCACCCTTCCATCAAAAGCATTGCCAATCCGATTGCCAGCTCTGATTGGTGTTAAAAGTATAATTAGATTCCGACAGCAACACGCGCTCTCTCATAGTTCGATTTAATAAGGCGGTTTTCCATTGTGGCCACTGCCGCAGATTTATTTCCTCCAGCTACCGCGATATGAAAACACCGCAAAAACCTAGACGACCAACAAAAAAACAACAGAGTGTGACGACATCGAATCCCTAAAGACCCCGACGAAGGCAAAGCACAAGGAACAAGGAATTTCCATCATTATTCCTTCTACCCAAACCTGGTACCTAATTGTTGTTACTTTCGTCCTGATTAGGAGAGGAGAAGATTACAGAAGAAAATTCTTATTACACAAACGTCTCATGCGTCGCGTCGCACCCAGTCGACAGGCAGGCACACGGGAGGACCCAAAGTGGCGATACAAACTTTCAAATATGAAACACATACACATATAAAAAGATTTATACAATGTAGGGAGTTTTAATGGGAATTTCTTCAGTCGTTTGTTCTGATGATGTCTTGCCTTGTTCCTTAGGCAATGTCCTTCCCTTTCCCCTCGCCAATGTTGTTAATGATGAGTAAGTAATCTTCATGACTTTCCTATTGAAACGAGATAAGGTGATTGCCCTATGTGCTCTTTTCTCGATAAGTGATATCTCTAAATATCTTGTCGATTGTCCTGTAACAGGATTTGGGCAGCAACACTAATAAATTCCAGTCCTTTCCCTGGTTTGGTGTGTGTGTGCTGTGTGTGTTGGAAGTGACGATGTTTGCAGTTCATAAGAACATTCACATTGAACGATTAATTTGAAGTTTCTTCGGGGAAAGTTTTCTTATTTGGGGGATTTCTTGTTTGCTGCTCAAACCTTCCATGTAAATCCTCTTAAGTTTTATAGTTTGTCAGAGTGCATTCAAAAGACCCAGGTAGAGGTTGAAACTTTGTTGCATTTACCTTTGTTTTTTCAATCCAACGAAGCATTAATCAGTAAACAGCAAAGGGATAGAGGAAAGAGCAAAGACACAAGAAAACACCTTCACCATGTAGGCTTCATATGCAAAAGTAAACATGGTGGAGTTATTAACCCAGCCTTAAAAATCTAGAAGAGTGAGGATCTCTTTTAAGGGAGAGTATTTGTGTGTATATTTCAATTAATATGAAATTATTTTGACTTAAGCTTAAGTTATAACCATTAAAGTTGATTTTTTCCGAAATGCAACTATTTTGATTGGACTACGAAAGAATCTAATATCCTTCAAACTCTGCTCTCGACCTTCATAAAAAAATTAAAGCAGCTCCAGAACTGGACCAGTAGTTGATAATTCTCTGAAGGTGAGTTTTAGTTTATTTAGGGGGATGATATCGTAATCATGTTCGAATTTTAAACTTGTTGTAGCCAAGAATATCGTGAACGCTGTGAAAGGATATTACGTATGAAAACTACAATCCCAAGAGAAGAAGCACCGTGCGAGAAGCGCTCGTTTGAGAAAATTTAGAGATGCCATGATAGAAATGAGATTCGGAAGATTTATCAAAAGGAAAAACGATCATGACAGGGTGGAAAGCCCTGAAGTCAAACCTGGAAAGATCGGCAGGCTTTACGAACGAACGTTACAGAGCCATGTCTAGTCTCGGCATCCCTACAAAATTCGCAAGACTATGTAGAGTGACGAAAACGGACTGAGGCTAATCGAATTTGCTGCGGGGCTAAATCTTGTTGTAAGTACACGCTTCCCGCATCTCAAAATTCATAAAGGTGTTGCGATCGACGCAAGGCACTCTTCCAGTGTGTTAGATGTCCGCACTTTCCGAGGGGCCAATTTTAACTTTGAAAACTACCTTGTTGTAGCCAAGGTACGAATGAGGATATTCGGTTCACGACTAGTGCGAACCAACTCTCTAGAGAGATATGACGTCGGGAAGCTACAATAGCAGGAGATTGCCAGTGCCTTCTCCAATCAAGTGTCCATCCTACTATCCTTGAATCTTATGCCGCCAGCATCAAACATTGAAGACCAGTGGCAGCAATGCCAAGAAGCCATCAGAACCGCTGCCTCTGAGGTTCTGGGTTTCACTCGGCCACCAAAACGAAACCCATGGTTCGATGAAGAATGCAGGCAGGCAAATGCAGCCAAACAAAAAGCACGACAAATGCTGATGCAACAACGAACAAGGGCTGCTTACGATCAGTATAACGAGATCTACAAGGAGAAAAGAAGGGAAGAAGACCGACTTCTCAAAAAGAAAAAGAAGCAGCATGAGAAGCGCTCGTTTGAGGAAATAGAGAGGTGCCATGACAGGAACGAGATTCGGAAGTTTTACCAAAAGGTAAAAAGATCCTGCCAGGGTGGCAAACCCCGAACTCAAGCCTGTAAAGACCAGCAGGGAAACATAGTTGTAGAGTCACAGTCGCTACTGAGGATCTGGAAAGATCATTTCTGCAGACTGCTTAACGGCGATGAGGACACAAATTCCGCTGTCAGGCAGATTGCCCCATTCAGTTTGGACGATGATCAAGAATGCCGTCCTCCCAACCTAGAGGAAGTTAAGCTTGCCATATGCAAACTTAAATCAAATAAGACTGCAGGTGCAGATGGCCTTGATGCCGAACTCTTCAAGGCAGCTGGAGACCAGTTGGAAAGGAGCATGCACCAGCTGATCTGCAATGAAGAAAGTATGCGATGAATGGAACCTCAGTATCGTATGCTCGATCCTAAAGAAGGGAGACCTTCACAATTGCACCAATTATAGATTGATAAGCCTCCTTAACGTAGCTTATAAGATCTTGTCTGCTGTAATATGTGAACGTCTGAAATCCCACGTCAACAACTCTATAGGTCCTTATCAATGTGGTTTTAGACCAGAGAAGTCCACAATAGTACAAATTTTCACATTACGGCAGATCTTGGAAAAACCCCGAGAACATAATATCGATATTCACCATCTCTTTATCGATTTCAAGGCCGCGTATGGCAGTATTTACAGACACGAGCTGTACAGAGCCATGTCTAGTTTCGGCATCCCTGCAAAACTCGTACGACTATGCAGGATGACTTTGGAGAATTCACGCTGCTCCGTCAAGGTCGGTAAAGAACTCACCGAGACCTTTGATGTCGAAAAAGGCTTTAGGCAAGGCGACAAACTGTCATGCGATTTCTTCAACATCATACTTGAAAAGATTGTACAAAACTCAAATGTCAACACCAGAGGAGCAATCTTTCAAAAGTCTGTGCAATTACTCGAGTAGGAATAGGGTTACTTGGGCATGGGAATTTTCTGAGCGAGCCAAAAGGGTGCCGTCGGTCTGATCAAAGGGAGGTAATAGCGTTTAGAGTCACGTAGGCTGAAGATCCTTACGATGGGGTGAGAGTAAAGAAAAAATGAAAAGTAATGTTGTGTGTGTGCGAAGAATCAAGAATAGACACGATCTGTTGATAGATCTTAGAACGGGGGTGTGAAATTTTGGTAATTTGTTGATAGATATAGGAATAGGTAGGACTGAGATTGTGATATGAGATAAGAAAAAAGAGACAATAAAGGGGAAGATGGTTTCTATTGAGTATTTTTTATGGTTTTTTGTTTTAGACTTCGCTGGCGCTTGGAAGTGGTTGATTTTTTTTTATATGTTTGGAATTTGTTTGAGGGTGAGGTGAGGGTAGTAGGAATGTTTTTTTTTGTTTTGGTTGTAGGCTAAAGAATTTGGTCACGTCCGATATTTGGTTGGGGCATAGATTGTGTATGAGCAAGTTGTTTTACAGCTTAGCATGAAAGGTCGTTGGTGCATGTGGTTGTTTTACTCTATACCGTAGGGTAAGGATGTGAGATGTGACCCATGTTCGCATGACGCATAGCAATAAAATCCATGATCAATGTTGAAATCGAGTATCTGTGTAGCATAGAAAGGTAAAATAAACCAATACTCATTGTGAGGAAAGATGATGAAAGCAAAATAGAGGCACGTTGACTTTGTTTTTTTTGTTGTGAATATCGATGGATTGATATGACAGCTAGAATTTGAAACTTAGATATTTTATGTGCACAAAACGAAGTTAAACAAACGAATAGGTTTTTTTTTTGTATTAGATTTCACTGGCGGTTGGTGATGGTTGGATTTTTTTTCTTGCAATTTGGTCTCATTCGATATTTGTGTGTACATTTTACACCTTAGCATGATTGGTCTTTGGTATGTTTTACTCTATGCCAAAGAGTAAGGATGGTTTTTCTTGAAAGGAATTATTATAAGGTTGTCGGCGTTGAACAAAGGATAATAAAAGCGTCTTGAGGCACGTGGACAATTGGTAACGAAAAAAATTGAAGCTGTGTGTGTATTTTGAACAATACATACGATCCGTTGATAGATCTTAGAACGAGGATGAGAGATTTTGGTAATTTGTTAATACTTGACGATAGAGAATTTTATCACGTTCGATATATGGTTGGGCATAGATTGTGTATGAGCAAGTCCTAATAAAGTAATACACATTGTAAGGAAAGATGATGATGATGAGATGATGAAAATGCAATCGTACATTGCTTTTCTGCTTTTTTGTGAATATCGATGCATTGATATGACAGACAGAATGTGAAGGTTAGAAACTATATGTGCAGAAGACGAAATGAAATAAATGAATAGGTTTCCTTTTGTACTCTAGATTTCATTGACAATTGGTGGTGGTTGGGTTTTTTTTTTTTTTATGTAAAATAGAGAATTTGGCCTCGTCCGATATTTGTTTTGTTTTGAAACATATCTTGTACTTAATGCATTTCGTCACATCCGAAAATTGATTGTGCATAGCTATACTGTAAAGTAAGGATGCGACCCATGTTTTGTTCTGAATTTTTAATTTTGCAGGCAAGATTTGAAGGTTTGGGATTGATTTGTCACATCCGGTATTGGTGGTTGTGGATGGTTTTTATTAATTTTAAAACAATTTTTATACCGGGATCGGGAGTGTAAAATATACCAACAATGCAAAAATGCATTGTGAATATTGATAGAGGGTTGATGTAGTTAGAACTTATAGATAAGCTATGGAATAATTTGTTTTCAATTCTTGAATGTGATGTTGTCTCTTTTTTCTTTTATAAATCAGTGGCACCAATAACCAATATATTGCATCCCCCTAGAGTTTCTACTACCTATAAAAGCAAATGTTCTCTGAGTTTTCTGTTCAGATTATTTTTGAACAATCATACAAAAGAGCCAGCAACATGCAGAATATATTTAATATTTTTTCAATATACATGGAGGAGTTCTCTGCCGCGTGCTGGGAGCTTAAGGAGTTGCAGGAAGCTTTGCGCTTTGAAATCCAGGACGGAAAACGGACTGGTACATTGGGGAGTGCGCAGACCATCGCGCATATTATTTTAGCTTTAAATATCCGAGCTATTGAGCTTGGATTCAAAGACGACATACCACAAATACCACAGGAGGCTCACATATTATCCCATTAAAAACTTTTTGAAATAAAAAACTTAACATCACCTACCTCGTAGTATGCATATGAGTAGGCATGATCGATGATCACTCGCAGAGGTTGTTGTTGTTGATGTTGTTGCTGCAGAGTTGGAATGGAATTCCTCCATACACTCTCTGATGAAGAAGGAGTTGGCAGTATTGGTAAAAGCCTGTCCTTGTTAGGAATGTTTGTATGAAATTTGACAGCACCTGGCTCGTAATATGCATATGAGTAGACAAGATCAATGGTCGCTAGTTGAGGTTGTTGTTGCTGTATTTGTGGTATGTCTTTCATTGGCTGATGAAGTGGAGTTAAAGAAGACGTCGATGGAGTCTGTGTCACGAGTATATTTGCATCCACATCACCAGCAGCAAAACAATAATCCAAAGGTTTGTTCAAAGGTTCAAAACAATCCATCCTCATAGCCGTCGCAAATGTTTTTTGTGATTATTTGACCTTCAACAAGGAAAGATGTTAGAATTGCCAGTTACCGTCGTTACCGGTTGAGGTAGTCAGAACTAATACATAAGCTATGAGATATTTGTTTTTAATTCATGAATGTCATTTTGTCTCTTTTTTTATACCAAGTACCAATAACCAATATATTGTTGCATCCCCCCAGAGTCTATACTATAAAAGCAAATGTTCTCTGAGTTTTCTATTCAGTTTTACTTTGAAAAATCATACGATCTTCCAAAAATTTACAAAAATGTCGTTCATTAACAAAATTAAAAAAACAGTAAAATCATCGCCGTCTGGGTTTGGTTCTAAGCCAATATTGAGCTTGTCGAAGCTCATCCATCGGGAAAAATATCCGATCCTAAAGGCGAAGAAGATTAACACAAAATACGGGGAGCAGATAATGTTGGAGTTGAAGAAGTATAAGGTAAAGTAAAAGTAAAGAATTAAATCATATGCCATTTTACAATTTTTTTTTTTTAGGTATTCCTCCCCAAAAGATGCAATAGACAACTAGACGACAGCGACATAAACGATCTTGACCGCTGCTGCTTGGAGGTAGTGGGGTCTTATGGCGAGATGTCTGTGGAAGTCGACTTCCATTTAAAGGAGCAAGAGCAAGAGCCACAACAACAGCATCAGCATGACCAACAAGAACAGCAACAATATCACCAACAGTCTCAGCAACATCAACAGCCTCAGCAACAACAGCAGCCGCAACAACAACAAACAATTGAAATTTTGGACCAAATCATCTTTAATCAAAAGCCGAAGCAAAAGAGGAAGCAGAAATTTCTTTCGATAAATAAAATAAACTGAAAAAATTAAAATCATTTTTTTATTTTGCTCTCATCCTGAATCGTTCGACAATTTATGTTTTTAGAGCTTTAAATGTTGCATAGTGATTCGTGTGATATGTGATATTTTTCCATAAGCTGAAAATGTGTCTTGCAAAAAAAGAAATTCTTTTTTCCATGAATTGTTTTAAGTTCTTTGGATCGTGACCCTCATTTAGTAAATTTCTAAAGCTACAACGAAAGGGGTCCCCGTTTTGTTTTAAATAGAAACTGTCTATGTAAACTTGGAAAATGTATGTATTACAGTGAGAAGATATCGATAATTCTCATTTTCAGATGCACAGATACCCATGTCAAATAATGACTAAGTTAATGGTCAAGAGAGAAGAGCTTGGGCAGTTGTATTTTGACGGCAAGCTGGATTTCAAAGATTCTTTTATTTTTAATCTATTTATTTTAATCTTTCGTACAACAACATTAACTTCTTTACTTTGAGCATTCTATTTTCAATCAAATAACATGCACAAGTATCAGGTCCGTCTTGGCATAAATTCTTTGACCAAGGGCAGTTAACAAAATGACATCCATGTTTCGATGTGGTAGAGGATACGTTTCTATACATCTTCAAGAAGGATAAGCATCCTGTCAGATATTCATGATGTTCCTCCAGCAGCTCATGTTGATGTGCTTTCATAAAATCCAGGATCTCATCGAAAATGAACTTGATATTTATGTTGGACATTATTGTCTGCTATCTTGTCAATGTGTTACTAAGGCTCAAAATGGATTTGCTCGAAGATTTATATCGGATTCGTCTCTAGTAATAATTTCAGTTTTAGCTGTCAATGGCATTTACAAAAAAAAAAAAAAAAAGTGTTTCTCTAATTTCTCGACTTCAAATTGAATACATTGTGTATGTAGTTCGTATGATTCGTCAAGACAATTCTTTATAGAAACGTCACTATTGCCTTTGGTTGCTTAAGGTTTTGAAGTCGTTTAAAATCTAAATTTTGAACTGCTCTGATCTGCTCTGTTAACTGGGCTGATCTGCTTTTTGAACTGCTCTGATCTGCTTTTGAACTGCTCTGATCTGCTCTGTTAACTGATTTGATCTGCTTTTTGATCCGATTTCAAACAATCAAGGGTGTACTTATACTATTTGTTTGTGGGAGTTATATCTATCTATAATATAAAAATAAGACGGGTTTTCCTTCCTGACGCTATAACTCGAGAACGCACGAACCGATTTCCACGGTTTTGCATTCGTTGGAAAGGTCTCTGGCTTCGTGAGGTTTATAGTTACCATGAGTTTAATGTTACAAAAACGAAGCCATCTGGTGATGAAACGGAGTTCGCCGGGTTTGCTAGTATGTTACTAAAAACAAGGATCAATATATCTATTATAAAATATATGGTCATTGAACCCTTAGAAAGATTACTTGAGCATAAACAAATATATGCAGTCAATGAGGCTGTGAGTTTGCTAGACGAAAATCGAATCAACAAGTGAAGATCGTATTAGTTAGAAAACCAAAAAAAGCTACAAGCGGTGTTAAGCTGTTGAGCATTCGATAGATCAGCTGGGCGCTCACACGCCGAAATCTCGCTTACTACTTCTGGTGCTATATGGAAAACCTTTTAGAGCTATTGTAAATCTTTTCTCAGAGTCAACGTTACGGTTACAGAAAACTACAATTGATGCCTTAAATGAATGAAATGTTGAATAATGATTTATTTTATGGAATTTCGTCAAAATATAAGACGTCTTACTGAAAAACTCTTTTTTTTCCATCTTCGGTTTGCATGTTTTTTAGGATGTCGTGAGGATTTTTATAAAAATCGTTTTCATTGCCTCTGTAACAGATGACGCTGTCTTATTTCCTAAAGGAATCGCCCACGCAAATTTTGAAAATGCCTCGATAAACGTCATTAAACCGTAGTATGAGATTTTCAACTATGTCAGTTGTCATAAATCATTTATGGCTTTGATAGCAACCATTCGCCGATTGAAAAACTTTCGTGCCGAGCTGTGAAGTTCTTAAACAAAAACTTTTTGTGTGTGTTGTTTTTATATAAGTAATTGTATTTATTTCAATCTTTTATATAAACTCATAATCTTTTGAACTCTGCTTACATGATCCTCAATCATAATACACGCACAAGTATCTGGTCCCATTTGACATGCATTTGAAGACCAAAGACAGTTTGTAAAATGACATCCGTAAATCGAAATATCATTGTCAACGTCCTTAAAATTACTTAAGAAAGAAATATTTCCAAGAAACTCTTCATAATGCTCCTCAAGCATATCATGTTGATATTGACTTAAGAAACTGGACATTCTACTTAAAATAAGACATATATTGATATTAGACATCATTGTAGTACAGTTTTGATTTGGAAATAAGAACTGAATTCGAGAACGATGTTTGCCTACGTTTTATATGTAAATTTTTATTTTTAGTATTGGACGACATCATCATATCGATAGTATTTATTTGTGCCACATACACAAGAATTCCGTAACATTTAATACGAGACAACGCTAATTTTTTAATTGCTTTCAAACAAGATGATATGAATCTTAAACACATTTACAATGATCATGTTAATTCTGATATGACATATCAAATGTTTCAAAAATTATGTAAGGAATGTTGGAAAACTAGATACGGATTTTTGGTTATTGACAAAGACAGCCCTTGTAACAGTGGTGGCTACAGGAAAGGTTTTGATTACTTCCTGAAACTATAGATAGATATAACTCCCACAAACAAATAGTATAAGTACACCCTTGATTGTTTGAAATCGGATCAAAAAGCAGATCAAATCAGTTAACAGAGCAGATCAGAGCAGTTCAAAAGCAGATCAGAGCAGTTCAAAAAGCAGATCAGCCCAGTTAACAGAGCAGATCAGAGCAGTTCAAAAGCAGATCAGAGCAGTTCAAAAAGCAGATCAGCCCAGTTAACAGAGCAGATCAGAGCAGTTCAAAATTTAGATTTTAAACGACTTCAAAACCTTAAGCAACCAAAGGCAATAGTGACGTTTCTATAAAGAATTGTCTTGACGAATCATACGAACTACATACACAATGTATTCAATTTGAAGTCGAGAAATTAGAGAAACACTTTTTTTTTTTTTTTTTGTAAATGCCATTGACAGCTAAAACTGAAATTATTACTAGAGACGAATCCGATATAAATCTTCGAGCAAATCCATTTTGAGCCTTAGTAACACATTGACAAGATAGCAGACAATAATGTCCAACATAAATATCAAGTTCATTTTCGATGAGATCCTGGATTTTATGAAAGCACATCAACATGAGCTGCTGGAGGAACATCATGAATATCTGACAGGATGCTTATCCTTCTTGAAGATGTATAGAAACGTATCCTCTACCACATCGAAACATGGATGTCATTTTGTTAACTGCCCTTGGTCAAAGAATTTATGCCAAGACGGACCTGATACTTGTGCATGTTATTTGATTGAAAATAGAATGCTCAAAGTAAAGAAGTTAATGTTGTTGTACGAAAGATTAAAATAAATAGATTAAAAATAAAAGAATCTTTGAAATCCAGCTTGCCGTCAAAATACAACTGCCCAAGCTCTTCTCTCTTGACCATTAACTTAGTCATTATTTGACATGGGTATCTGTGCATCTGAAAATGAGAATTATCGATATCTTCTCACTGTAATACATACATTTTCCAAGTTTACATAGACAGTTTCTATTTAAAACAAAACGGGGACCCCTTTCGTTGTAGCTTTAGAAATTTACTAAATGAGGGTCACGATCCAAAGAACTTAAAACAATTCATGGAAAAAAGAATTTCTTTTTTTGCAAGACACATTTTCAGCTTATGGAAAAATATCACATATCACACGAATCACTATGCAACATTTAAAGCTCTAAAAACATAAATTGTCGAACGATTCAGGATGAGAGCAAAATAAAAAAATGATTTTAATTTTTTCAGTTTATTTTATTTATCGAAAGAAATTTCTGCTTCCTCTTTTGCTTCGGCTTTTGATTAAAGATGATTTGGTCCAAAATTTCAATTGTTTGTTGTTGTTGCGGCTGCTGTTGTTGCTGAGGCTGTTGATGTTGCTGAGACTGTTGGTGATATTGTTGCTGTTCTTGTTGGTCATGCTGATGCTGTTGTTGTGGCTCTTGCTCTTGCTCCTTTAAATGGAAGTCGACTTCCACAGACATCTCGCCATAAGACCCCACTACCTCCAAGCAGCAGCGGTCAAGATCGTTTATGTCGCTGTCGTCTAGTTGTCTATTGCATCTTTTGGGGAGGAATACCTAAAAAAAAAAAATTGTAAAATGGCATATGATTTAATTCTTTACTTTTACTTTACCTTATACTTCTTCAACTCCAACATTATCTGCTCCCCGTATTTTGTGTTAATCTTCTTCGCCTTTAGGATCGGATATTTTTCCCGATGGATGAGCTTCGACAAGCTCAATATTGGCTTAGAACCAAACCCAGACGGCGATGATTTTACTGCTTTTTTAATTTTGTTAATGAACGACATTTTTGTAAATTTTTGGAAGATCGTATGATTTTTCAAAGTAAAACTGAATAGAAAACTCAGAGAACATTTGCTTTTATAGTATAGACTCTGGGGGGATGCAACAATATATTGGTTATTGGTACTTGGTATAAAAAAAGAGACAAAATGACATTCATGAATTAAAAACAAATATCTCATAGCTTATGTATTAGTTCTGACTACCTCAACCGGTAACGACGGTAACTGGCAATTCTAACATCTTTCCTTGTTGAAGGTCAAATAATCACAAAAAACATTTGCGACGGCTATGAGGATGGATTGTTTTGAACCTTTGAACAAACCTTTGGATTATTGTTTTGCTGCTGGTGATGTGGATGCAAATATACTCGTGACACAGACTCCATCGACGTCTTCTTTAACTCCACTTCATCAGCCAATGAAAGACATACCACAAATACAGCAACAACAACCTCAACTAGCGACCATTGATCTTGTCTACTCATATGCATATTACGAGCCAGGTGCTGTCAAATTTCATACAAACATTCCTAACAAGGACAGGCTTTTACCAATACTGCCAACTCCTTCTTCATCAGAGAGTGTATGGAGGAATTCCATTCCAACTCTGCAGCAACAACATCAACAACAACAACCTTGTTGCGGTATATTTTACCACAACAAGTTAGACCTTTACTTTTCTTCCTCTTCCCATTTTCACCCCTCCTTTTGTTGTGGCTTCAAGGTGCTGGCAGAGTACAAAGCAACCCTAGTCCATCAGCTAGTGGTGTACTTCAAAGCATTTTGGAAAAGCAACCCAAATAGGTACCCCTTCATTGAGCCAGTGGACGGCTGGAGACTCAAGCAGCAGCGTTAATAAGAACCAGGAAGGTTCTGGAGGAAGTCCATCGCAACAGCAGCAGCAGCAGGTTACTAACAACCTAATATTTTTACAAAAGGTAGAGATATGGCTACCCACCTTTAACACACTGATATATATCAGTGATCTTCGGAATTTGGCATTTGAAGCCTTTTCAATATAAAAGGCCAAGAGCCCAACGTAATGGCTGAGCGCCCACCGTAAAGGCCGAGTGCCCAACCTAAAGTGCTTTACCTTAGCAAGAAATGACTCTTTATAGAATTATCCCCATTCCCCCAAATCTGCGCGAAGGTTCACCGAAGTAGTGTAGTAGTTTTCGCGAAAAATGACGAATCCTCTTAAGCTGAATCCTAGCTTAAATAGTTTTCTTGCACAGTGTAACTTGGGTCGGTTGGGCCGAGGGAATTTGTTAAAAGTAATGGTTTTTCAATTTTCTATTCTGGAATGGATTGAAATGGAACAGGTCTGGATTCGTTCATTCGGGCGAGTTGTTGCGAATCTCTAACGACCGAGAGATTCAGCGACAAAGTTGTTTAGAAGAGAGCGATGGATGCGTTTCGCCTACGGCGCAGACTCCAGCGAATTTGCTGAGAGTACTGCAGATACCCCGTGACGAATCTCCACGACTCTGATTGGTCTAAGTGAGTGGAATTGCTGAATTCGCCGATGAACGAAGAGACCGCCAAGAAGATGGCACTTCTTGGTTGACCTCTGAAAAGGACATAGTGCCAAAGAGTTTTAGAAAATTGAAAAAGTGTCGGAAAATTTTCCAAATCGAGTGATTTTGTTAGTGCAAGTAGTGCAAATTGAAATTGTGTTTTTGTTGGCAGAAAGGCCAAAATAACTACAATTGTTTACTGTGGCAGGAAAGCTCCAATCAGGCAGGAGTTCAGGAGAGTTAGTGCCAGAACGGGCAAGAAAACTCATAAGCAGGATTCGTCAGAAAAGCTAAGTATTATTATACCTTAGTGTTGTTAATTTCCTATAAAAGTGGAAAAGTGTTAGTTATACGTTTGATTTGGTTTTGACTATTGAGTCATATTGTTGTTTCGGCAACCCTTCGCTTTCGTAATTAATCCTGAGATTGCAGGACGCGCGACCTCCATTTAACCTTGTTGTCTGTTCGGGAAAATTCCCAAAGAGTCGTTTCTTTGCGGGTGCATTGTGCACATACTTTATTGTTTGCATTTTAATCTGGGTAAAAACCCATCTTCGATCACTAAATACCATACCATTTAAATTGTTAACTGGCACTTTGCCAAACTTTGCATACTTTGTACACTCCCAATTGTTTACGAAAAGATTTCAGGTTTTATACCTATACTTGTAAAGGTTTCCTGAACAAAATATAGTTTTATTCCTTTTGGAAAATAATCGCGTTTTAATTCTATTTGAAGACCATTTTCAGCGTTTAAGTTGGTTTGGAAATTCCAAACAAAAATTTCCTGGCGCCCTTTATTTTATGAAACACCCTACTTGTGTTTTGATAGAGCATTCTTTATCATTAATACCTGTTCGTATTAATTCTTCTATCATAACTAATAAAACTACCTACGGACCACCCCTTGCTGAGCAGCTGGCATTGGCAGCATATAATATTGCTACCTGTTGCATTTCTTTCTCACCGAAATCCACCCAGCTGTCATTTGACAGTTCATCATAAAACCTAAAATTCGATCGACATCGCCGCGGCACATCGTTGTGCATATTTTATATTCTCGCGTTTTAAATAATTAATTAATCAATCGTCGTGATTAATTAATAGATTAGTTACCTATTATCCAAGTTGTGGATTCGTTTGGATTCGGTGGTGATTTATTTTGTAGGGAAAAAAGTGCAACAATTGGCGTCCAAACGTGGGGCCTTGTGTGGTTTTTTTAACATATATTTTTTTCTCCTTTTGTGTGTTGTGATTTTTGTTAGTGGAACACTTTAGGGAAGTGTACCTTTAATTTCTTGAATTGTTTTTCTTTATATTTTGCAAAATTGTGTGAATATTTTACTTTGGTGTGTTTTGTTTCCCCATAGGTGAAAATTTGATTGAGGAGAATTGATTGTGATCGCCGTACATACATAAATTACATATATACATAAAGGAACTTTTTGGTTGAAAGCTGCTTTGTTTATTGGAAGTCACTGTTGTTGGTATACCCAGTGCAACAAGTAGGTGCTTGTGTTTTTTATAGTTGGCTCAGTTATAAGTTTGATTTTGGTTTAATATTTGATTCCGTGTTTGATTGCTTAAATTAAAAATAAAAAGAGTTTGACATTTTGTGCGGCAAGTTTTCAGCCATTGTGAAGCATAAGCTGTCTCGCTCTCTCACACAGCGTGTTGGTGTGAGTTAAATTTTTATACTGGAAGTTTAGTGTTGCCGTCGGCGATATTTTTTTTTTCCAATACTTTTTTAAATTTGTTGGTACTATTTTTTTTTAATACTTTTTTATTACTATTTTTTTTTACTACTTTTTTAAATACATTTTTATTTTTTTGTTTTGTTTTGAATTTTCGTGGTTATTTTTTTTGATTGCGAATCTGTTTTTTTTGATAATTTTTTTTTTTAATTTTTTTTTATTTATCATGGATATCAACCGTTTGTCACAAGAGGAGCTTGTGTACGAAATGTTGAGTAGGGGATTAGAGAAGGGAACTGTGGACGTTATGAGAAGTTCCTTAAGATCTTCTCGGATGTTGGAACGTCGCGGTTCAGTTGAGGCCTACGGGAAGTACCCGTTTAGTTATGTTCAGGATAGGGATGCAGTTGAGGAAAAGATTAGGGAGATTAGGGTTCTTCTTAAGGATCAGCCAAGAAATCCCAAGTCGGGGGAATACTTGAAGATCCTTACGAAGATAGAATGGAGCTTAAATAGGATAGGAAAAGCGCAGGCAGAAGGAGATGAGGAAATAGGAGAGCAGAAATCTCTGAAGAGTGAGCTGCTTCTCCTATTAGCTAGGTTAACAGACGAAGAAGAGCATGCGTCGAACGAAGACAATGCTTCTTCTTCAGGAACGAGTGGTAGGCAGTTGGTGGAGAACTCTCCCCAACAAAATCGGATGAACACACGAGGACCAGTGTGCAACGAGGGATTCCAACAGAGGTCAGATAGTGTTAGAGTAGGGATTTCCGAACCGCTAGAGCGATTTACGGAAAGGATTAGTAGGTGGAATGTACAGTTCAGTGGTGAGCGATGTGGCACATCACTGAACTCATTCTTAGAAAGGGTAGAAGAACTTAGTGTAGCTCGAGGGGTTTCAGAAACCCGTTTGTTCCAGTCAGTGGTTGATCTTTTGACAGGTCAAGCCCTACTGTGGTATAGGTCAGTTAGGGAAGACATAGCTGATTGGCAGGAATTCGTAGAGGCGTTGAAATACGAGTTCTTGCCAGCAAATTATGATGATCTGTTGATGGAACAGATCAACCGTAGGACCCAAGGGAAGGAGGAGACGTATGGAGCATATCTCGCTACCATGCGTACAATGTTTAGGCGATTAGGGGAGCCATTATCCGAACGTAGGAAAGTGGCTATCCTAATGAAGAATTTGGACCCTTTTTATCAGAAACAGATTGGTTTCCAAAAACCTCAATCTGTGAAGGAGTTAGCAAGATTAGGCAGGGACTTAGAAACGCTTAGGGCGAATGTAGAAAATTTTGAGCCTCCCGCTCGAAATAAAAATTGCGTTGAACCCGAATTCGGTTACTCAGCTGGTCCAGCAGTACCGAAAGTGGCAGCGGTTAGCAGAGATGAGCAGCCTGTCCAAGTAGTGGAAGCTAGAAGGTCTCCACCTAATAGATCCACTCAAGTTGATAGGTCAATTCGATGCTTTAACTGCGGCAAAGAAGGTCACTTCTCTAGCAGGTGTTCCGCTAAAAAGCATTGCTTCGGTTGTGGCGCTGAAGGTGTCAGCCGCAATAACTGTCGTCGTTGTTCATCGGGAAATGGGCAACGGACTCTTGCGCCAGCAGGGCGAGAGTTCCGGAGGCATTAGGAGCTAGGTTGCCTGCTGGTAACCAGTTGGCTAAAATTCATTTAGGGTTTACGTTGGAGGCAAACGGGGATGATAGGAGACCATTTTTAGGAGTTAGCATTTACGGGACTAGGTTTTTGGGATTGTTAGATTCAGGAGCTTCTAGAACAATTTTAGGTAGGGATAGCTGGAGAATTCTCCAAGATTTAGGATTAGTTGCTAAAGAGGGGAATATCCATTCTGTATGCTTGGCAGATGGAGCAGGAGTAGAAGTTTTAGGGTCAGTGAACTTACCAATCGTGGTTGAAAACAAGGCAGTTCTTATAGACTGCTTAGTTATTCCAACTCTGCCGCATACCGTGATACTAGGTGCAGATTTTTGGGCACTGTCGGGAATCGTCCCGGATTTGCGATCACGTATGTGGAGTTTTTCGGACCAAGAGTGTTTGGGCTCGATTTGCTCGATTACTGAGCGTTCAGAGTTGACGAAAGATCAGACTAGTTTGTTGGAAGCCATGGTTGAGGAAGCTTTTAGGAAGATGCCAGAGGGATTAGGGTGCACAACTATGATTGAGCACAAGATTAGGACGTCGGCGGAACCGATTAAACAACGGTATTATCCGGTTTCTCCGGCAATGCAGGGACATATTGATAGGGAACTCAATGAGATGTTAGAAGCAGGAGTTATTGAGAGATCCAACAGTGCTTGGTCATCTCCAATATTATTAGTTAAAAAGAAAGATGGGTCTTTTAGGTTTTGTGTAGATTTTAGGAAGCTTAATAAGAATACTGATAGGGATGCTTATCCACTACCCTACATAGCGGCCATTTTGGACAGGCTTCGAGGAGCGAAGTTTTTGTCCTCTTTGGATATAAAATCAGCGTATTGGCAGATTCCAATGGAGGAGGAGTCTAAGCCCTACACCGCTTTCACGGTTCCCGGGAGAGGTCTCTTTCAGTTTAGAAGGATGCCTTTCGGGCTTCATAACTCGCCTGCGACATGGCAACGGTTTATCGACACAGTTTTGGGTGCCGATCTAGAGCCGTACGTCTTCGTCTATTTAGACGACATCATTATCCTGACGGATACTTTCGAGAAGCATCTTGAAATCCTGAAGGAAGTTTTGAAAAGGTTGAGTGAAGCAGGGTTGAAGGTCGGTAAGGAGAAGTGTAACTTCTGTAGGCCATCGTTGAAGTTTTTAGGCTATGTAGTGGATCGAAATGGGTTACATGTAGACCCGGAAAAAGTGGAAAGCATGGTTAGGATTCCAGCACCGAGGAATGTGAAAGAGGTTAGGAGTTTTATAGGGACAGTGTCGTGGTATCGTCGATTTGTGCCAAATTTTGCCAATTTGCTTCGACCACTGTCAGATTTATTGAAGAAGAGTAGGAAATTCATCTGGACTGATGAATGTGAGAATAGTTTTAGGAAGGCTAAGGAGTGTTTGGTTACAGCACCAATACTTACTTGCCCTGATTTTCAACGACCTTTTGTCGTACAAACAGACGCGTCGGACTACGGAATCGGTGCCGTATTGTCACAGAACTTCGATGATGGGGAAAAGGTTGTCTGTTACCTTAGTAGGTCTTTAAATAGGAGTGAACGCAACTATTCGACGACGGAAAAAGAGTGTTTGGCTGTACTATGGGCAATCGAGAAGTTACGACCTTACATCGAAGGTGTTCGATTCACGGTTGTGACTGATCATTATTCGCTCATATGGTTGAACAATCTTAAAGATCCGCAGGGAAGATTAGCACGTTGGGCAGTTCGGCTTCAACAGTTTGATTTTGAGATCATCCATCGCAAGGGCAAAGAACATGTAGTTCCAGACATGTTATCTCGAGGAGTTCCGGTGTTAGCCGAGATCTCAGAAGAGGATCAAGACCCTTGGATTGCGAAAATGATCTCAGCGATAAAGTCAAATCCGCTAGCTTACCCAGCGTGGAGGGTAGAACAAGGTCAACTGTTCAAACTGATTAAATCGAATCATGTTGTTGTTCATGAAAATAATCAAGAATGGAAACAAGTGGTAGGAAAGCAGGATAGATTAGCTATATTACAGGAATGCCATGATAGTCCTTTAGCAGGACACATGGGAGTTAGGAAAACTTTTGCTAGGATAGGGGGAAAGTACTATTGGCCTAAAATGAGAGGCGATATTACTAAGTATGTTAGGAATTGTAAAGTTTGCCAACAGGTAAAACCGGTTAATGAAAAGCCAGCTGGTTTGATGACTGAGAGAGTAGGGATAAAGGCACCGTGGGAAATGATCTGTGTAGATCTCGTTGGTCCCCTTCCAAAGTCAAGTAGAGGTTTTATCTACATTTTGACTGTCGTCGATTATTTCACCAAATTCCCCCTTCTTTTCGCGTTAAGGTCTGCTACTGCGAAGGCAATTTGCCGGGAGTTAGAGGACAATGTCTTTCTCCTTTTTGGTATTCCAAAGGTTGTCGTCTGTGATAATGGTCCTCAGTTCCGATCTAAAGAACTGAAATCTCTTTGCGATTCTTACTCTACCCAAATTCGTTTTACAGCCCATTACCACCCACAGGCTAATCCAGCGGAGAGGATTAACCAAATCATCAAAACAACGCTCAGAGCATACGTCTCTGATAACCACCGGATATGGGATGCGCAGCTGTCTAAGGTTGCGTGCGCGATTCGCACGTCCACTCACGAAGTTTTAGGAGTATCCCCTTATTATGCGAATTTTGGTAGGGACATGGCGACTTCAGGTCGAGAAGTGCCAATAGTAGGTGATAGGTTAGATAGGGTTCAGGATTTTAGTGAGTTAGAAGTACGGTTTAGGGGTCTTAGAGTAGACATCGAGAAGAAGCTACGCGCGGCAACCAAGAAGTCTGCGAAAACATACAACCTCCGCAGAAGAGATGTTCAATATCTCGTTGGCGAGCAGGTTTGGCGTCGAAATTTTGTGTTGTCGGATGCCGCGAACTATTACGCAGCCAAGTTAGCACCGAAGTTTGTCGGTCCGTTTGTTATAAAGAAGCGTGTGTCACCTTGGACATATGTCTTAGAAGATAGTAATGGTAAAGAACGCGGAACTTGGCATGCGAAAGATCTCAAACCGTACACCGATGCATCCCTGGAGAATTGAGCCTTAAAGTAGTTTTTAGCTTTATTTTTTTTTATTTTTTTAATATTTCTCCATATCGCGTTTTCTTTCAAAGGCTGGCGATTGTACGACCTGATGGAAAATACCTTTTACGTTTTTCCTTGAACCTTTGGCTTTAAGAAATGTCTTACAGTTTAATCGAACTGCAAGAACATTTCTTGGCAGGTAAGGGTGGGATTTGTTGCGGTATATTTTACCACAACAAGTTAGACCTTTACTTTTCTTCCTCTTCCCATTTTCACCCCTCCTTTTGTTGTGGCTTCAAGGTGCTGGCAGAGTACAAAGCAACCCTAGTCCATCAGCTAGTGGTGTACTTCAAAGCATTTTGGAAAAGCAACCCAAATAGGTACCCCTTCATTGAGCCAGTGGACGGCTGGAGACTCAAGCAGCAGCGTTAATAAGAACCAGGAAGGTTCTGGAGGAAGTCCATCGCAACAGCAGCAGCAGCAGGTTACTAACAACCTAATATTTTTACAAAAGGTAGAGATATGGCTACCCACCTTTAACACACTGATATATATCAGTGATCTTCGGAATTTGGCATTTGAAGCCTTTTCAATATAAAAGGCCAAGAGCCCAACGTAATGGCTGAGCGCCCACCGTAAAGGCCGAGTGCCCAACCTAAAGTGCTTTACCTTAGCAAGAAATGACTCTTTATAGAATTATCCCCATTCCCCCAAATCTGCGCGAAGGTTCACCGAAGTAGTGTAGTAGTTTTCGCGAAAAATGACGAATCCTCTTAAGCTGAATCCTAGCTTAAATAGTTTTCTTGCACAGTGTAACTTGGGTCGGTTGGGCCGAGGGAATTTGTTAAAAGTAATGGTTTTTCAATTTTCTATTCTGGAATGGATTGAAATGGAACAGGTCTGGATTCGTTCATTCGGGCGAGTTGTTGCGAATCTCTAACGACCGAGAGATTCAGCGACAAAGTTGTTTAGAAGAGAGCGATGGATGCGTTTCGCCTACGGCGCAGACTCCAGCGAATTTGCTGAGAGTACTGCAGATACCCCGTGACGAATCTCCACGACTCTGATTGGTCTAAGTGAGTGGAATTGCTGAATTCGCCGATGAACGAAGAGACCGCCAAGAAGATGGCACTTCTTGGTTGACCTCTGAAAAGGACATAGTGCCAAAGAGTTTTAGAAAATTGAAAAAGTGTCGGAAAATTTTCCAAATCGAGTGATTTTGTTAGTGCAAGTAGTGCAAATTGAAATTGTGTTTTTGTTGGCAGAAAGGCCAAAATAACTACAATTGTTTACTGTGGCAGGAAAGCTCCAATCAGGCAGGAGTTCAGGAGAGTTAGTGCCAGAACGGGCAAGAAAACTCATAAGCAGGATTCGTCAGAAAAGCTAAGTATTATTATACCTTAGTGTTGTTAATTTCCTATAAAAGTGGAAAAGTGTTAGTTATACGTTTGATTTGGTTTTGACTATTGAGTCATATTGTTGTTTCGGCAACCCTTCGCTTTCGTAATTAATCCTGAGATTGCAGGACGCGCGACCTCCATTTAACCTTGTTGTCTGTTCGGGAAAATTCCCAAAGAGTCGTTTCTTTGCGGGTGCATTGTGCACATACTTTATTGTTTGCATTTTAATCTGGGTAAAAACCCATCTTCGATCACTAAATACCATACCATTTAAATTGTTAACTGGCACTTTGCCAAACTTTGCATACTTTGTACACTCCCAATTGTTTACGAAAAGATTTCAGGTTTTATACCTATACTTGTAAAGGTTTCCTGAACAAAATATAGTTTTATTCCTTTTGGAAAATAATCGCGTTTTAATTCTATTTGAAGACCATTTTCAGCGTTTAAGTTGGTTTGGAAATTCCAAACAAAAATTTCCTGGCGCCCTTTATTTTGTGAAACACCCTACTTGTGTTTTGATAGAGCATTCTTTATCATTAATACCTGTTCGTATTAATTCTTCTATCATAACTAATAAAACTACCTACGGACCACCCCTTGCTGAGCAGCTGGCATTGGCAGCATATAATATTGCTACCTGTTGCATTTCTTTCTCACCGAAATCCACCCAGCTGTCATTTGACAGTTCATCATAAAACCTAAAATTCGATCGACATCGCCGCGGCACATCGTTGTGCATATTTTATATTCTCGCGTTTTAAATAATTAATTAATCAATCGTCGTGATTAATTAATAGATTAGTTACCTATTATCCAAGTTGTGGATTCGTTTGGATTCGGTGGTGATTTATTTTGTAGGGAAAAAAGTGCAACAACCTCTGCGAGTGATCATCGATCATGCCTACTCATATGCATACTACGAGGTAGGTGATGTTAAGTTTTTTATTTCAAAAAGTTTTTAATGGGATAATATGTGAGCCTCCTGTGGTATTTGTGGTATGTCGTCTTTGAATCCAAGCTCAATAGCTCGGATATTTAAAGCTAAAATAATATGCGCGATGGTCTGCGCACTCCCCAATGTACCAGTCCGTTTTCCGTCCTGGATTTCAAAGCGCAAAGCTTCCTGCAACTCCTTAAGCTCCCAGCACGCGGCAGAGAACTCCTCCATGTATATTGAAAAAATATTAAATATATTCTGCATGTTGCTGGCTCTTTTGTATGATTGTTCAAAAATAATCTGAACAGAAAACTCAGAGAACATTTGCTTTTATAGGTAGTAGAAACTCTAGGGGGATGCAATATATTGGTTATTGGTGCCACTGATTTATAAAAGAAAAAAGAGACAACATCACATTCAAGAATTGAAAACAAATTATTCCATAGCTTATCTATAAGTTCTAACTACATCAACCCTCTATCAATATTCACAATGCATTTTTGCATTGTTGGTATATTTTACACTCCCGATCCCGGTATAAAAATTGTTTTAAAATTAATAAAAACCATCCACAACCACCAATACCGGATGTGACAAATCAATCCCAAACCTTCAAATCTTGCCTGCAAAATTAAAAATTCAGAACAAAACATGGGTCGCATCCTTACTTTACAGTATAGCTATGCACAATCAATTTTCGGATGTGACGAAATGCATTAAGTACAAGATATGTTTCAAAACAAAACAAATATCGGACGAGGCCAAATTCTCTATTTTACATAAAAAAAAAAAAAACCCAACCACCACCAATTGTCAATGAAATCTAGAGTACAAAAGGAAACCTATTCATTTATTTCATTTCGTCTTCTGCACATATAGTTTCTAACCTTCACATTCTGTCTGTCATATCAATGCATCGATATTCACAAAAAAGCAGAAAAGCAATGTACGATTGCATTTTCATCATCTCATCATCATCATCTTTCCTTACAATGTGTATTACTTTATTAGGACTTGCTCATACACAATCTATGCCCAACCATATATCGAACGTGATAAAATTCTCTATCGTCAAGTATTAACAAATTACCAAAATCTCTCATCCTCGTTCTAAGATCTATCAACGGATCGTATGTATTGTTCAAAATACACACACAGCTTCAATTTTTTTCGTTACCAATTGTCCACGTGCCTCAAGACGCTTTTATTATCCTTTGTTCAACGCCGACAACCTTATAATAATTCCTTTCAAGAAAAACCATCCTTACTCTTTGGCATAGAGTAAAACATACCAAAGACCAATCATGCTAAGGTGTAAAATGTACACACAAATATCGAATGAGACCAAATTGCAAGAAAAAAAATCCAACCATCACCAACCGCCAGTGAAATCTAATACAAAAAAAAAACCTATTCGTTTGTTTAACTTCGTTTTGTGCACATAAAATATCTAAGTTTCAAATTCTAGCTGTCATATCAATCCATCGATATTCACAACAAAAAAAACAAAGTCAACGTGCCTCTATTTTGCTTTCATCATCTTTCCTCACAATGAGTATTGGTTTATTTTACCTTTCTATGCTACACAGATACTCGATTTCAACATTGATCATGGATTTTATTGCTATGCGTCATGCGAACATGGGTCACATCTCACATCCTTACCCTACGGTATAGAGTAAAACAACCACATGCACCAACGACCTTTCATGCTAAGCTGTAAAACAACTTGCTCATACACAATCTATGCCCCAACCAAATATCGGACGTGACCAAATTCTTTAGCCTACAACCAAAACAAAAAAAAACATTCCTACTACCCTCACCTCACCCTCAAACAAATTCCAAACATATAAAAAAAAATCAACCACTTCCAAGCGCCAGCGAAGTCTAAAACAAAAAACCATAAAAAATACTCAATAGAAACCATCTTCCCCTTTATTGTCTCTTTTTTCTTATCTCATATCACAATCTCAGTCCTACCTATTCCTATATCTATCAACAAATTACCAAAATTTCACACCCCCGTTCTAAGATCTATCAACAGATCGTGTCTATTCTTGATTCTTCGCACACACACAACATTACTTTTCATTTTTTCTTTACTCTCACCCCATCGTAAGGATCTTCAGCCTACGTGACTCTAAACGCTATTACCTCCCTTTGATCAGACCGACGGCACCCTTTTGGCTCGCTCAGAAAATTCCCATGCCCAAGTAACCCTATTCCTACTTACTCGCCTATGCAGACGATATTGACGTAATGGGAAGAAGGAAGCATGATGTCATAGTTGCTTTTGCGAGTATTGAAACAGAAGCGGTAAAAATGGGTTTGATGGTTAATGAGGGCAAAACGAAGTATATGTTGTCATCAAACAAGGACACAGAACATCAACGAATTGTACAAAACATTACAATTGACAGACATAACTTCGAGGTAGTACAGGACTTCGTCTACCTAGGATCCGCTATCCCGTATGTAAGGACAATGTGTGGAGAAGAAGACTTTCAACTCCAAACTATATGAGAACATGGGCATAGCTGGAAGAGTACACATCTAGATATCAAGACCCAAGCTGAATGGGTTTTCCAAGAAAATTGCAGGAAAGCCACGGAAGGGGAAGACCTCGTCTTCAAGTGGGAGAAGACCTAAACCGACTCAAAGCACGGCCACGTATTGAGTGGAAAAATGGCAGAGTGCAAAATTGGAGAGAGCTCGCCCGAGTTTATATTGACTGAGCCCCAGATTCACACCGAATTGTAAAGCCCACCTAAGAAAGTAAGTCTTCCCTAGCGGCGATGACTTTGGAGAATAAATAAAACAAATAAATAGGGTGGCACAGCAGAGCGGGGTGATCCAGGACCTAGTGCATTTCTCACGGCGCAGGGACATAAGTCCCCGGGACATAAGTCCCAAATTTTATTTTTGGGACTTATGTCCCATCTAAGTGAGACATAAGTCCCAACTTCGATTTGGGAGTTATGTCCCACGCCATCGGGACATAAGTGCCAACTTTTTTCCGTTGAAGATGGGACATAAGTCCCAACTTTTCAGGAATAGAGCTTAGTAAATCGTTGTACATTTCTACTAGGCAACCAAACAATTTTTGCTTGCCATAAAGTTGTTGGTCCTTGACACCTTTCTCTCAAGTGATTTTAGGCAATGGAACCAATAACTTCTAGATAATCTCAGAATCGTTATATACTCTTTGAATACCGATTCGAAGGCTCTGTTCGAAATATTATATTCCATCCAGCGGGCGATGGAAAATGTTTACTTTAATTATAGCTGAGGTATTTGCACATATAGTTCCTCCGACTTTCTACTCATTAGAAAGTAGAGATATGGTTTTCCGGAATTAGGAGATAATATTTTACTTGTAGAAGTTAGTAAGATTTTTTTAATTTAAAAAAGAAACTTAAAAACTTAGAGTTTTTGAGTATTTGAGAAAATAAAATTAAAAAATCGCGCGATTTTTTAATTTTATTTTCTCAAATACTCAAAAACTCTAAGTTTTTAAGTTTCTTTTTTAAATTAAAAAAATCTTACTAACTTCTACAAGTAAAATATTATCTCCTAATTCCGGAAAACCATATCTCTACTTTCTAATGAGTAGAAAGTCGGAGGAACTATATGTGCAAATACCTCAGCTATAATTAAAGTAAACATTTTCCATCGCCCGCTGCCCTTACAACATATTTCAAACAGAGCCTTCGAAACGGAAATCAAAATTTTTTAAGTTTCTTTTTTAAACTAAAATTTTTTTACTAAATTCTAAAAGTAAAATAACGTCTCCTAATTCCGGAAAACCATATCTCTACTTTCTAATGAGTAGTAAGTTTGCTTTTTGAAAAAAGAAGCTTCAAGAATTTGAGAAAAACACAGACAATTTTTCAGAAGGGCTTCTGAAAAAAATGTCTTAGCTTGTAAAAGTATATTCGGAGGGACAAAAGTCCCAACTTTTATTTTTGGGACTTATGTCTCATCTTAGTGAGACATAACTCCCAAATCGAAGTAGGGACTTATGTCTCACTTAGATGGGACATAAGTCCCAAAAATAAAATTTGGGACTTATGTCCCGGGGACTTATGTCCCTGCGCCATTTCTCACACCTATACCTTGTGAGGGAATGGAGGGGACCTACAGTTTTTGCCGATTCTCAACAGCTAATCGAAAAACACTTTTCATGGCAATGAATTAACTATCGGAGGACTTGCCAAAACCCCCCAAATCCATCTTCTGTAGGGATTCGAACCGCAAACCTTCCGCGTAACAGGCAAGCATTCTTATCATCACGCCAAAGGTACCACATGATGACTATAGAGAAGTTGAGTTTAAAGTGGTACACTAAAGAATAGTACTACCAAATCACAAACATCGAAAGGTGATTCTCCAGGTTTTGATTCGAGATGAGATGCTTATGTTGACAGAGAAAGTGTGTTCTGAGCCCTTCATCCATTTTTATAAAAAGAAGGTTAGGTTGTATTCCTAGAACGACGTTAAGAGAAAACGTAGGTCTGGTACGCCAGCATTTCATGTCACTGCTAATAATAGAGACTTCTTCTTTTTTAACACAGAAGCACTGATTCCAAATAAATTTTGTTTTGTTTTCAAAGCTTTCACTTTATAGGCACTTTTTCTTGCAATTATCAGACTTAAAGTAAATAAAAATAAAAAGGTAAACGCATCGAAGTCCAACGCACTCAGGAACTGACGCCGACGGCTAAGTAAGAGAGCACTTTCCCAACCGTGAGTAATCACTTTCGCAGGATTCGCGAGTTCCTCGCAAAAGCCGATACCCATGGAAAAGCATTTTATTCCTCGATGCTCTTTTGGAATTCGAATCTAAAACCTCAAACTTTACTCGTGGACATGGTCACTCTTACTCCACGGAAACCAAAACCAATTTATCAGACTCATTTCTACTAAATTTCATCTAAGGCAGGCCAAATAACTTTTCCAAAACTTAATTAATCTTAACTTAATATAAAAATATTCAAGACGTAAATCACAATTAATTTCTCACAAAATACGTTCAGTGTAAGTAACGAAATCGAATGCATTATTAGGTTGACCAGTTTCCTTATCTAATTAACTAATTAACGAACAACACTTGAGTGGCAGCTGACCCCGCAAGGGATTTTTTTCTTCCCCAAAAAGTGTGGCCGTCTTGTATCACTCATAGTGGAAATATTGGACACGTTCCTTAGGGACAAGGAAACCAAAACTTTGACTTGACGTTAGGCGTTCATAAATTATTATAGAGGCAATTAAACTGCGAGGCCCTAGATACCTTAAATCTTTAAGAAACCAAGTCTTCGGTAAGGTGTGGGCCTACTACTTTCACCTTTCAATAAACGTTGAGACTGTTGTCAGGAGCAGGGGATGGATTTAATGAGCAACTTTTAGTTTATGACTAAATGGATGTTCAAAATAAGCACCAGTTGTAATCTAATGCTGTTTACCATCATGCAGCCAGGAGCGGACCAACCATATGTCCAGGTGTGTAAATGCACATGAGCACCAAGTTCTGAGGGCGCATTGGTAGGAGTATGAAAAATTATCATCATCAGTTGAGGTATCAGCCTACGGTGATGTGCGAACAACTATGCAATTTGCATTTTAAACAAACATTTTATTCAATTTATTCAAAAATAAGAACATCCATCCAACCTGTGCTGAATTATAAATTGCCTTAGCTCACATTACTTGCAAGTTTGTAAATTCAAATAGAATATCGCTCAAAATAAAGTGCAACATAAAAACTCAATAAACTTAGAAAAAAGACTAAAATAAATAAGGTTGCGCAACAGAGCGGTGAGCTCCAGGGTCTGGCGCATTTCTCGCCAGAGAATTGCCTTGTTAGAGAATTGAGGGGCCCAATATTTTTTGCTGATCCCGAACGACTAATCGAGAAAACGCTTTTAACTGCATGAAAATACTATCGGAGAAATTGCCAATTCCTCACGAAAGACGATACCCGTGGAAAAACAATTTTTGCCCTTAATGTTTCAGGGCTTCGAACGTCGAAACTCCAACTTAATAGGCAGACACGTCAACCACTACCTTACGAGCCTCCATCCGCATAAAGACCTCTGCGGATGCTAAACACAACGGCAAGCTCCCAGAAAAGCTATTGCAACCACGAATCATATCCGCGATATAAGGAATGGGAGGCTTTAGAAAGAGGAGCTCTACAATAAAAGGAATAAAAGAAGTAGTGAAGGCTCAGCATGGAAGTCAACACTCCAAGAGAATCGGGCAAATGGTAACGCTTAGTGTCCGAATAGCCATTAATTCAGCCCAACGGCCAAATAGGATTTATGAGCTTAAGAACAGATTCCAAATTACAGAGTGTCTCTTATAGATGATAAAATATTAATGAAACGAAAGGACGTCACAGCTGGAGCAGCACGGGGATCTATCATTGGACCAGAACTCTAGAATATCTCATACAACAGCGTCATTAGCGTATCAAACTAAAAGGCAGCCTTCGGGCATTCTCTTTAGCGTTGCCCAAAGACTGTCTTTTAGTTCGATACACTAATGACGTTGTTGTAGGAGATATTCTAGAGTTCTGGTCCAATGATAGCCTTCGGGCATTCTCTTTAGAGAAATGCCCGAAGGTTGCTTTTTAGTTCGATACGCTAATGAAGTTGTGGTTGTGATAACTGCGACAGACCCCGAAAGCGCAAAGAGAAAGCTGAACCGAGTAATGCGAAGAACAAATTCCTGTAAGAACATGAACTATCTCAGGCTGTTGAGAAAACTGAAGTAGTGCTTCTTACAGAAAAATGAGTTCCGACGGTGATCGGCTTCCACATCGCCAGCGAATCTTTAAAGAGCAAAAAAGTGGTAAAAGGTTTGGGAATAAGGCTCGATACGAAACTGAGATTTTGGGAGCAGATATAAACGGCTGAACAACGCGTATCCAACTCATAAAAAAGATGCACACTATTATGATTGTTGTGGCTAGTGGCCATGAAATTAATGTCGAAAAGTTTAAAAGTTTCGCTATTGATACTGCAAGATTTTATGTGGAAAAGTATCCCTGGTATTACATGTCACCAATCCTTCATAAATATTAAACTCATGAACCCCAAATAATTGCCGATGCCTCTTACCAAATGGTCAACTGACTGAAGAAGCCCATGAGTCAAGAAACAAGGACTTCAAAAATTACAGAGAATATAATTCTCGGAAACCAAGCAGAGCAGTTAGTATTTTTAACCGAGATATTTTTAACTTTATTATGTTCTGAACCCATTATAAGAAGAAACTACCAGAAAAAAGGAGCAACACCTGCCACTTGAAGCATTAGGTTTGCTGAAAACTCTTCCTGTTTATAATTCTGACGCTGAAGAAGATAGCAGTGGTGAAGATAGCGATGATTTTGTTTTGAATTAATAGAAATCAATTGGTTGTGTTATTTAATTGAATTAAAATTTGTTTTGCTTCGGTTTTTACAAAAAAATATGTTTACTGATTTTATTTTTAAGAATACATAAGGAAAAAGGATATATTTGTTGGTAAGCGTATTTATGGCCCATTTGACAACCCTTAATCTTGATACAATAAGAAAGGTCGGTTTATAGTGTTTCAATTTTTTCTTAAAGTACAAAAAATAGGCGCGGTCAATGTTGGGCTTATAAATATCAATAGATTGATAATATAAACATTTCCAGAAATTTTCAGGTCCCTAGCTCTTTGGGCTGATTTATTGCCATCAATATGGACGTTCTTCCCCAGTGTACGACGCTTGCCACACACAGTGTTCGAGTGCAGTAGATGGGAGTTTCTCCGTCAGGAAATAAGCAGAAGTATATGAGAAATTATCCAAAATAAATTCATTTAGAAGATGCTGAGAGACGAAGAGCAGTTTAAGGAAACTAACACGTATCAGACGCAGATCCTAAAAACAAAAAACAAGAATAGGTAGATGAGGAACCAGAACCCGCATACCTAAAAACGGACCCACTCTAAGAAATGCTGATCTCTTCCCTTTCCCGAGGGAAGAGATCAGCGAGAAACTCGCAGTTTTAGCCAGTACGCCAGCTTGGTATTTACGGCTTTACGGCCGTAGCTGGACGGAAGCGTGGACCTTATCGAAAGCGGATGAGGAAGCTCTTGGTCATTTCGAAAGAAGAATACTCCGAATGATCTTTGGTCCCATATGTGAAAAAAATGATTGGAGAAGAAGATACAACAACGAGCTGTATGAGCTGTACCGTGACATGGGCATAACTAGAAGAGTACGCATCGTTAGGCTCCGATGGCTGGGCCATGTAGAGCTGATGGACCAAAACGCTCCGGCTCGACGGGTTTTCGGATGCACATTGTATAGGAAAATAATTGAAGGGGGAGACTTCGTCTTAGGTGACGCAATCAAGTGGAAGAAGACCTCAACCGACTTAGAGTGCAAAACTGGAGAGAGCTCGCCCGAAATTGAAATTGTTGGCGTAAGATGTTGGTTGAGGCTCAGGTTCACCCCGAACTGTAATGCCCACCTAAGTAAGTAAGTAAGCCAGCTTATGGTATGCAGTATGCTGGCTTGGACAGTCCGTAACACGGGGAATTATGGATTTCATCCAAAAGTAAAAGAAAAAATGAGCACGACTGGGTCGCACGAACTTGCGATCGTTTGCTAAGTACAATACCAAAATCTTAAGACTGAGTAAAAGGTTTTAGTATTAGCTCTTGATATATTTGGTGGTACAGGGTGGCCAACTACACACTAATTATGAAAATTGAATTAAATCACGCAAAATATTAAAAAAAATTAAATTAAATATTACAAAAGTTTCAAGCGAAAATCTAAAAACGCCATATTTTTGTAAAAAAAAACCCTTAAAATTTAATTAAAATCGTTAGAGCCATTTTTTAAAAAACCGGTTTTTTATTTTTTATTTTTTCAAAAAATGAGGTTTTGAAAATTCAAGTACACAAGGTTTAAGACCTTGCTAAAAGATGTATTGACAAAAAAATTTGAAATAAATCAAAGATACTGTTTTGAAAATATTCGAAAAAACAAATTTTTTTTTTTTTAAATTATGAAAATTCGAAAAAACTAGATTTTTGAAATAAAGATATGCAATCTTTCTCAAACAATTTAGGACTTCTTAAATATGAAATTTCCTCAAAATCGTGTTAGCCATTCGCTAGAAAATTGGTTTTGAATAAAAACGGTACTATGGGAGGTACCGTTTTTAGACATTTTCCAATTTTTACATCATTAGAACAGTTATTCAAAAATAATACCTCACGTAAAATTTTATTAAAATCGTTAGAGCCATTTTCGAGAAAAGTAGGTATTATCATATCGGTTGTATGGCAGGTACCGTTATTTTAAGACTTAGAGACCCAATTCCAAAAACCCCTCTGTAGGCTACTCCAGAGACCATAACTGCAAATTTTGAAGAAAATCGCTCAAGCGGTTCAGGCTGTAGATCCATATACAGACAGACAGACACACAGACACACAGACACACAGACAGAATTGCAGGACCCACTTTTTTCGTATTATCTATCATCGTAATGTCATTTTTAATTGTTATCTCAAATTTTTTTTTCTGAACGATTGCAAGACTTGCCTTAAAGTACCTATAATCGCAAGTAAAAACTATGCCACGGAGACCACATAGAAAGGACTATAGACTAGAAAATGGGCTCTCCTTTTAAATGTTGCACTGGGCGCTACTTTGGCAGAGGCAGGTCCTGATCACGCCACGATTACCAGTAGGTTAGTTGAACTTCTGTTAATAAATCAACAACCTAATGTTCCGAGATTTAATTCTTGGAACTTGGATTTTATCTTTGTAATTTCTGTTCCCCAAAACGATCTCTCCAATCACCCCGACCCACCTCCTGTCAAACAGACTGTCTTTATATTTATAGAACCAAAGTAGATAGAAATAACAGTGAAAAAATTAAAACAACTCAAAACTAAAAGTAATACTGAATATCCGGCCTTGAACAAGCAGGAGCAAAGCAGACAACTTTTCAGCAAACTCATCCTTCCGCCATTTCCCACCACCACCACCGCCGCCATTTGCCCTTGCCATTCAAGACGACATGGTTCACTATAAACTCGTTAAACAAGCTCTTCCACACCCAAAATTTCAGCACCCTCCTATTCAACAAAGTCGCAAAAAACCTTTCTTGATTCTGTAATTAATTTCAAAACAAATTGAAAATTCAGCAGTGAAAATATCTTTGCCGTAGTAAGCATGGCGTGCGTCACCGTCGCCGTTGGCGGCATCGACTTGGTTGGGTAGTGAGTAGAGTAGCAAGCATCCAGCAAATTTCAGCAAACAACCAGCTCCTTTTCTATAAAGATTGTTCACAGGGCTGTTTATAGGTTCGGGCCAAAGTCATTCTAAGGCATTAACATTTGTAGCAATTTAAGCAGTAAGCCCCACATAAATTCAAGCTTTAAATACACACGTGTGTTTTTACGTATTTTTTTTTTTTTTCCTTGTGTTTTCTTGTTTCAGTTCACCTTTGATGTCGGCATTGTGCGTCAAGTGTATGACGTTTCCATGGATGTGGTTGTTCATGAAGAATCCACAGGAAGGTGCACAATGTGCTTTACGCCTGGCTACTGATCCACAACTGAAACATGTTACCGGGGAATATTTCAAGTAAGCACATTCTCTAAGGACTTTCAAAAATAAATTATGATTCTCTATTCAATTTTGTTTAAATTAATATCCTTTTGACAACAAACAGTGATTGTGAGATTACAACACCATCGGAAATGGCAAAGGACAAAGAACTGGCAAAGAGATTGTATGCGGAAACGATGCGGGCACTGAAGTTGACAGGTGGCGAAGATGAAAAGGATTAGCTGAAGGATGCCTAAAACAATTAGTTAAACAATGCTTATGAGACATTGAAGAAGAATAATTGCTTCTCATGAAGTAAGGAGTAATGTGACGACCTTTGAAAAGAAAATAAAGATTTTGCAAGGGATAAGTTGTTTAGAAAGACTTTAATTAGAACTTGTGTTGGATCTAGCGACGAAGTCGGGACAAACAATTGTAAGTTTTTGAGTAATAGTTTCAAAGGCTGCTGCTGCTCACCCTGCGCCAAATGTCAAATTGATTCTAAAAGACATTGTCGTCTTATCGGAAAGGTGGAATGGGGACAAGTCAAGGTAAGAAATGAAACTTGTGCAGTGATTAAAGAACTAGAAAAGTAAGTATTGTCCTGCCATATCCTAGGGGCGTAAGGCAAAGTTTTCTGTCGGGAAAATGACCGAAGACACCAATCGCATTTTCATGAGGTATAATAAATGAGAATGTGAGGAATTGCTTCGGTGTTCAAATTATTTTTAGCTTTCAATTTAGCGATGAGACTTTGGAAGTCTATGTTCATTAAGATCAATTTGGATCGTTTAAAAAAAATGAAGTTTGCGTCTTTGAGAGAGAACAGGGCATGTGTAGAGAAGATGTAAACGGTTTCCTCTTTTTCTTTGCCCATGCAGCTTCTGCAGAAGTCTACCTATGACGCAGGTGTTAAAAAACCTATTACAAAACTAAGGTGCAGTTTGCCTAAGGATAGCCTCTATGTGTCACGCTTTGGATCTATTTTTGGCCAGATCGTTTTGGTAGCCAGACAGTTGTTGATGTTTATTGTTTAACCACTTAGTGCTTGTTATCGTCATGGTATCTTGCCTTAGCAGAAGCTTGCACGTTGCGATAGTAGTATGCCAATGTTCATCCTGTTGGATAAAAAGTTAGAGAACCGTGAACATTTTTAACAACGAACTTGCGAGAAGTTCTCTGTCTAAGGTTTTTGTCGCCATATTGGAGAGTTGGTATAAATACTTTGTTTCCCTGGAGAAACTTCTGTAGCAAAATAGAAGATACTTCAGAAGCTTCTAGGTTAAGAAAATCCTCTCAAAGAGTCCAACCATGCCTAGCAGTTTTAAAACAGCTGACGGCTGGACAGAATCCTGCGAAAAAACGCTCAATTTGCTACTGGACACTTATTTTCCAGGCAGCTCTAAAAACTTATGCAACCATGACTCTACAGAATCTGGTAGCATAATAACAAACAACACCGATCTAATTACAAGGGAAAAAATGTTTTGGGTCATCAACAGTTTTGACCCATACAAAGGAGATGGCTCATTTTTCTATGGAGCCTGATGGTCCCACAGGGATTACACCTATGAGACTAGTACCAAATGAAAGCTTATGTTCAGCCCAATCTATCTGCCAAATATTTTTGAATTCGGTCTTGGTGTATGTATGTAATTTTATTGAGACTTCATAACAAACACTTATAGTTTACATTAGCAATATTGGTATATAAAAGGCCGACTTTGAATTAGTCTCGCCGTCACAGCTTGGTTTAGAAATTCTATTAATAATTTTGCACATCTTAAATATAATGAAAAAGAAAAGTCAAGTGTTGCAGAACATATGCTAGAAAATAGTCATAGCTTTAGTTTGCAAAATTTAAAACTAATAAGAAATGTAAATAGCAATTATGAATTAGATGCTTTTGAATCATTTTACATATTTAAAAACAAAAATAATCTAATGAATAGTGATGATGGACCAATCAAAGATTCAATATTCAAAAAATTTTTTAATAGATTCAACTCAACTCAACTGTAATTTTTGTTTAGAAACATTTTTGTTTATTATTAGTTTTTTGTCAAATAATTTAATTTAATTTAATTTTATAAATCTCACTGACGATGGAAGCATTGCTTCTGAAATGTACATCTGAGGAAATAAAATAAGTGTTTTAACTGTTACAAACTTTACTAATCTTTTCATTAATTAGATTAAAAAACACGTGGAATATCTCAACTAAAAAACTCATCAATTATGGCTAACGTGCTTCAAGAGATACAAAAAACAAAAAATAGATACCTGAAACTGAGGACGAAGATTAAATATTTACAAGCAGATATATTTTTTCTTAGAAGATGTAAGAAACAGAATGTTTTTCCGAATTTTATTCAACTTTGGGGTCCAACAAATTGTGAAAATAAGGGAATTATAGAGAAAGCTATTTGTGCAGGACAGAAAATGTGGCTTAATCTTGAAATAAAGTCTAAATACTCAAAGCTGTCTGTAATTGAACGTGAGGCATATTCCCTGCATCTATATCTCAGCAATAAACTAAATCATGAGGGAAATAATCAAATGCAAATAATGGAGCAATCAAGCGATTGGAATAATTTTATTATGCATGTTCAAGATACAGTTGACTGTAAATTTGGTAAGAAAAAACAAATCTTAATTAAAAAATTCAATCTTTTAATAGGTAGAGTCAATTATAATGAGCAAAAGAAGATTTTTAAAGAAGTAGAACCAGTAGAAGATTTCGTAAAAAATTTTTCAAGTTTGGAATTTACAACAAATGAATTGGAATTACTCAATAGAGGATTAAATTTTGCATTGCAACCAACAAAAGAAAAAGCTATCCAAAGTGCTTTGATTAACATTGAAACAGCTCTGAAACATTTCAATGATCCTGACGATAAAGTTAGAGTAAGGTCCGAAGCTATAGATAAAATTAATTTTAACGATCTAACGAACATGACTGCTAAAATGAAAAATTTTAGAGGAGCAGCGAAAAGTTTAAAAGAAAAGAAAGCTTCAGTTATTTTCAGTAAAGCTGATAAAAGCAATAATATTGTAATACTAGACAAACAAGAATATATTGCAATAACTGAACAATTTATAAGAACTGGACCTTATGAAGAAGTAATTTTTAATCCTTTACCGGGAATGATAAGGAGAACTAAAGAAGCTATCAAACAAGCAGTTAAAGTTTTTAATGATCCTAATTTATCAAGGAAATTAAATGTTTCAAATCCAATTTTACCAAGATTATATTCTCAGTTAAAATTACATAAACCAGGAAAACAAATAAGACCAATTACATCAACAACTGGATCAATATTATCAAAACTTGAATGTTGGTTATTAGAAAAACTAAATAATCTCCCAATCAAATTTGAAACAGCAGCTATAAAAAATGGAATTGAATTTGCAGAAAAAGTAAAGAACTTAAAAATAGCTAGCAATGAGATTCAAGTTTCATTCGATGTTGTTTCATTATATCCAAATGTTCCAATTGATGAAACTTTAGTTTTTCTGAGAAAATGGCTAGAAAGAAATACACTTAAACCAGAAGAAATAAATGAATTTGTAAAACTTACTAAACTGTGCATGGATGAAAATTGGTTCCAGTTTAATGAAAAGTTTTACAGACAAAAATTTGGTTGCAGTATGGGATCACATATGAGCCCGTTTTTAGCAAATTTATTTATGTCGCATATAGAAACTGAAATGAAAAATCAAGTAAATTTCCCAAGAATTTGGTTAAGATATGTAGATGATATATGGGCGATAATCAAAAAACATGAACTCCGTCAGCTCATTAACAAATTAAATAGAACTAAATACCCATCAATAAAATTTACATATGAAGAAGAAATTGAAGGGAAACTAAATTTTCTGGATTTAAGTATAACTCGGAATGGAGACAATTTCGAATTGGATATATATAGAAAACCAACGAATACTCGGAGATACATTACATCAGACTCGTTCCATTCCTTTGAACATAAGATGTCAGCTTTTCACTCAATGATTTTTAGAGCTCTAAATATTCCAATGACTATAGAAACAAAAATAAAAGAATTCCAAAAAATTAAAGACATAGCCAAAATTAATGGATATACTGAAGAATTGATTGAAGATTTAACAATTGCACATAGAAGAAAACAAGAATTGAGAAATTATACAACTTTAGATCTAATAAGGAATGAAGGAAATGACGAAAAGAAATATTCAAAATTTTATTTCTATCCAGAAATAACATCTAAGATAAAACCAATCTTTAATAAATATAATATCCGTATGAGTGAGTGCAGCGAAATAAAAATAAAAAATCTGATTGGAGGATCTAAGGATAAAATTGAACAACTTCAAAAGTCAGGAATTTATTCTATCGGATGTAATGATTGTGCAAAAGAATATATAGGACAGACAAGAAGACCTATTCTAAAAAGATTTAAAGAACATTTTGCACATCTTAAATATAATGAAAAAGAAAAGTCAAGTGTTGCAGAACATATGCTAGAAAATAGTCATAGCTTTAGTTTGCAAAATTTAAAACTAATAAGAAATGTAAATAGCAATTATGAATTAGATGCTTTTGAATCATTTTACATATTTAAAAACAAAAATAATCTAATGAATAGTGATGATGGACCAATCAAAGATTCAATATTCAAAAAATTTTTTAATAGATTCAACTCAACTCAACTGTAATTTTTGTTTAGAAACATTTTTGTTTATTATTAGTTTTTTGTCAAATAATTTAATTTAATTTAATTTTATAAATCTCACTGACGATGGAAGCATTGCTTCTGAAATGTACATCTGAGGAAATAAAATAAGTGTTTTAACTGTTACAAACTTTACTAATCTTTTCATTAATAAAATGAACATGAAAATGAAAACTTACAAAGTTAAATACTATTAAACATGCTTGCTCAACATAAACATGACAGTTAATATGTGGAACTTAAAACTAGAGAACGAAACTTAACGAAAGGGGCGGAGCAATCCACCAATCATGCCAGATACATGACTTAAAAGATTTTTTTTAAAAAGAGTTTATTTCAATATAAATTAGAAACTATTTCATTACAGGGTTTGATCAACTTAGAAATGATTTGTTTTTTTTTTTTTTAAAGACACAATCATTTCTCCTTTTTTTTGTCTTAGTCATAAACAAAAGTTCTTAAGGTTCTTAATTATACAAGAGATTTTAAGAAAATTAGACTTGAGATTGAGCGCCGGAAATGGGAAAAATCTGACATTTCTGCAAATAATTACGTATATCTCGAAGAGTATAGAAGAGGACAATGATTTAGGTACATATCATATTAAAGATATATATATAGATAAAAATATCTTTCATTTCATATTAAAAACATTTTTTGAAATGCCTTATATTTCGAAAAGACAGACCTAAAAGTTGTTTGAAAAGAAACATTTTCGATGACGTTTGTTAGCCGATATCTCGAAAAAATCAGTGATGACCTATATTTTTTTTTGCACCAATGTAATCGTTAATTGATAAGCTTTAATTTGATATAGAATTACGCTATCATACACAAAGCATATTGTTGTGCTTTGATTGTGTTGCTCTAAGTTTTTACCATATACAACGATATCATCGAGATATACGAAGCAATCAATGCCATGCAACCCAGTCAGAATGTGATTCATGATCCTTTGAAATGTTGCCGGAGCACCGGTTAGACCAAAAGGCATTCTATTGAACTCGTAATGCCCTGTACTAGTGCTGAACGCTGGATCGATCAATACCTGATGGTAACCACTTGCTAAGTCCATAGTAGTGAAAAACTGGCAGTGTCCCAATTGGTCAAAAATTTCTTCTATTCTTGGTAAGGGAAACGCGTCTTTAATTGTGACTTCATTCAGTTTTCTGAAGTCAACGACAACCCTCCATCTTTTTGACCTTCGACAGACTTCTTGGGTACAATGAGCAATGGGGAATTCCAAGGAGACTTACTATCAGAAATTATGTCTTGAGCAAGCATATACTGGACTTGCCTCTCTATTTCTTTTTTATGCATCTCTGGAGTTCTATATTGCTTAGTATTTATAGGTGCTTGATCAGACTTGATGCGTATGCTATGTGCCAAAACGGGTGTGTAAGTGAGTGGATCGCCTTCTAGTAAAAATACATCATTGTATTGTATGCATAGCTGCTCTACGGACTTCTTTTCTTCGTTGGTTAGGTTTTCATCCATATTTAAGGAATTCAACAGAAGACTTATCCGTTCATTTTCGCATTTTTTTTTGTAAAATTTGCCAATAGCCCAGTTCACACTGTACAATTAGTTGGACAGACTTCGTTTGATGGAAGTTGGATGGTCTGATGTAGTTTTCGTTCACACCTATCAAGCTTGTCGTCCAACTTTATGTCACATACCCTTCCACTCCGTCCAACTTCTAGATTTTCAAAAATTTTTGAAAACCATCCAACAAATTGGACAAGCGGTCGTATGAAGAGTTCACACTATCAAGCATTGGTTTGTCAAACCTAAGTTTGTCCAACTAATTGTACAGTGTGAACTGGGCTAATATTTTGTTTCCCGAACTATTATCAACAAATTTATAGTTTTTAAAATTGGAGTAGCTCGGGACGAAGTTGTTGTCCAAGAAGTAGTCTCTTGTTGTACTATTCATAACAGGGACATGGACGTAATTGTTCTTCGCTTGCACAATTGTGTTTCCCAAATAAATTCCGCAATCTATTTCTTGTGAATGAACTAGTAATTCATTCGATTTAGAATTTCGAATTTCGAGCTTAACAATTGTTTGTGTACGAGCTCCAATTTTGCACTGCTTGCTTTGTTCATTTAATGGGGACAAGAAAGTTGAATTCGAAGGTAAACACTTAAGAGGTAATTCAATCAAAACTCTATCACCTTCCAAAAATTTAATTTTCTTGGATACCGCATCGATAATCGTGTGATTCCAGAGAATATCACGGCCTAGTATACCATCAGCGGGCATGTGGTCTAAGCCGTCGATAACGTTCCATTTCGTAAAAATTTTCTTTGGGAAAGGTAAATAAGTCTTAACCGAACCAACCGTTGTGCCTACTCCACCAAAAACACCATACCCGATTGCTTAGTGTCTCGGGTATTTATATTGCATGCATTTGCTAAACAACTTCGTTTTATTAAGCTCGAGTCTGCTCCCGTGTCTACAAGCACCAGAACTTTTCCAGACTTGGCCAATGACATCGGTAATTCAACAAAGACATCGTGCTAACGAATGTTTTTGTATGCAAATAAATTTGTGTTGCATTTCTGTCCCTTGCTTGCTATACCCCAAATCAACCAACTATTAGAAAATAAACCAACAAAGAACCTAAGCTTATCAACTGCTTGTGTTAATAAAGTTCTAAATTTAACGCAGCACTCATTCAAAACCAAGCAAACACTCACAACGAGTAACCAGAGATCAGCCTGACCAAGGTTAACTTTAGCTTCAGATACTGACGCTTTAGCTGTGTGTTTGACTTTACGAACTGACTGAAAGGTGAAGAAATTTGACTCTCGGTCGTTTACCTTTGAGTCGCCGTTCACTTTCGGATGTTGTTCGTTATTTGAGCGCTGTGTTGGCCCTTTTCCGTTGGTTTTTGTTTTATTTTTTATAGAAGTCTCTTCAGCTTTTGATATCGTAGGCAACTCATTATTGCATATTTCTGACGATATCAACGAAGCTGGAGAGTTACTTCTTTGTTTTCTTAATGAGGAGGATACATTTTTTGGGGCACAGTCTACCTTCTTGGACTGACCCCCGGGTCGTTTCCCGAATGCTCTCGAAGGTAATTTTTTTTTCGAGAACAATCATCCTCCACATGTCCCAGTCTAGAACACCACTTGCACTTCACTTGCGGCTTTTGCGTCGTGCGTTTTATGGTGAAAATATGGGACTTTGGGCACACATCTCTGCTGTGCCCATAGGAGGCACACGCTTCACAATAAGGTGTGCTCCTTCTTTGCCGACATTCTGCATAAGTGTGATTGGCCTTATTACAGAATCCGCATTTTACTTTTAAGTCTTGCCCTTGTGTCCTGGAATGTTTTTCCTTGACCTGGGCACTCTGAAAACAGGGGCTGCCGCTTGTCCCAGGTGACACACCGGGCAAGGGAGTTGCAATGTACGCAGTTGAGTGTGTAGATGGAGATGCATTCGGGAAAGGATTTAAATAGTGTAAAAATTTCATTATGTAACTTCGAATTAGATTAAATAGTGACTAAGCAATATAAAAATAAAAAATTTATAAATTTAGAATTGGTTTAAGGTAATATAGAAATTTGGAATTAGATTTAGGTAATATTTTGATGAAATGTTTTGTAAGACTTGAAATTAAAAATATATACATAATATATATAAATATATAGAAGTTCGTTGGGAGATATTCCAAATTTCAATAGTATATATATCAATTAGTGTATTCCAAATCATGAAAGTAAAATATTTAAATTTTAAAAGTTTTGATTTAGATTTAAGTAATTATTTATTTTGTAATTATTAGACATAATTGCTGTTTTTGTAATAAAAGTAAGTCGATTATCGATTGTCATTCGGCTGGTCGCGAACTTTTCCCAGGTAGGGAGGGATGTTGTGCTTTGATTTCCCACACCTTCAGAGGAAGTCGTCGTGCGTTGAACTCAATGCAATTTGAGTTGACTCATTGCACTTCGATTGCCCAATGCCTTGCATTGGGTAAAACGTGTATGCATTCTAGTCACCAAATTGTGCTGAGTTTTCAAACGCATCGGCTATCCAATGTTGAACGTGGAGTACGCGATCGGTTCTATGACACGATAAGTGGAGTTGTAGTTTAACCATTCAAGTGCGCGGTTGTTTGTCTCTTTATTTACATTTTCATATTAACATTTTAATATGAAAAATGTAAATAAAGAGACAAACAACCGCGCACTTGAATGGTTAAACTACAACTCCACTTATCGTGTCATAGAACCGATCGCGTACCTACTCCAAGTTCAACATTGGATAGCCGATGCGTTTGAAAACTCAGCACAATTTGATGACTAAAATGCATACACGTTTTACCCAATGCAAGGCATTGGGCAATCGATGTGCAATGAGTCAACTCAAATTGCATTGACAATCAACGCACGACGACTTCCTCTGAAGGTGTGGGAAATCAAAGCACAACAATATCACGTACATTATACACAATTCCTAAAAAAAATTATACAAATAATATTTTCCACATCAAATGCCTTTTTTCATTTAATTTTTAGCAGTACCTTCTCTGTTTTATACAAAACATAAAAGCAAAATACATATTTATGCTACAAATGAAAAAAAAAACTAATCTTCGTTTAGATCTATCAAAATACCATCCAAAAACAAAGCTGGTGCTATATTTATTGCTTCCTGGTGTCTTGCGAAACCCAAATACCATAAAATGCTCATGACATGAGCGCAACAACCAAAAGTCCTCATTCCAACGAGACAATTACAATAGTAAACTTTTATTGCGTTCGAACTATGTGCTGCGTTTGCTTCGCTATCCAGAAGGAACAGACTTATTCCCAACTGTTTGGAAACATCAATTTAAGTGAAAATTATTGTCCATCTATAGTCATTTGCGATGGAACATAAGTGTACCTTCAAAAAAGTTCAAACTACGGCTTTCAGAAACAATCATACAGCCTACATAAGTATCAAAATCTGGTTAAGCCTTTTGTGATCACATGCTGTGATGGGTATATCCTGGACGTTATAGGACCTTATGCTGCAACTGTATCTGATGCTAACATAATGAAACATGTTTTCAGACACGACTATGGAACGCTCAGGCAATGATGTTTTTTTTACAGAGGATTCAGAGACGCAATCCCACATCTTGAATCTCAAAGATATAAGGCTTACATGCCTGAATCTGTTGCTGAAGGTAACTTTTAACTTACCACAGAGCAGGATAATAGATCCATGTGTGTAACTATGGTCAGATGGGTCGTTGAAGTCGTGAACGGACGATTTAGAAGGGATCTTAAACAATTTCGACAAGATTTTTTCAATCTAGCTGCTGGTCATTTGATGGACGACTTCAAAATTGCAGCTGCACTTCTTAATAAGTTTCATCCAACCATTGAAGACAGTGCTGATGCGAACGTTCTGCTAGAACTGGCTTTAAATCGTTTGAATACTCCTAATTATTTAGGTGCCTTTGTAGGAGAAAATAATCTTAAAATGAACCAGAGCCATGTTCAGCTGCATCGATGGTAATATCCCGAATTTGAGTAATTTCCCACAACTCACTATTCAAGAACTTCGTATGATATCATTGGGGATTTACCAAATTAACCAGATCCTACTGTGGTGAACATTTAAAAGACCAGGGAAAGGAAACCTATACAATCGAAGTCTGCGAAGATCGGATGCGAATTACCTATACTGCTCATCATAGTCTTATAGGCAACAATAACTTTTTATTGCGAGGGCGAATCAAATCCAGGCATGTAAGTAGAAAAGTGTATCTCACTTACATCTTGGTGAATAGCGAAGCAAACGCAGCACATATTTCGAACGCAATTAGAATGAGGACTGTTGGTTGTTGCGCTCATGTCATGAGCATTGTATGGTATTTGGGTTACGCAAGACACCAGGAAGCAATAAATATAGCACCAGCTTTGTTTTTAGATGGTATTTTGATAGATCTAAACGAAGATTAGTTTTTTTTTCATTTGTAGCATAAATATGTATTTTGCTTTTATGTTTTGTAAAAAACAGAGAAGGTACTGCTAAAAATTAAATGAAAAAATGCATTTGATGTGAAACATATTTTTTGTATAATTTTTTTTAGGAATTGTGTATAATGTACGTGATATGCTTTGTGTATGATAGCGTAATTATATAACAAATTAAAGCTTATCAATCAACGATTACATTGGTGCAAAAAAAAAATACAGGTCATCACTGATTATTTAAAGCAGATAGTTCAATAGCGAGATCGATAAATCTTATGCTTAGAAGTAGGAGAATCAACTCCACTCTAGGGGACTTTCCTACAAAGAGATCCAAGAGAGATCCCCTCTTCTATAGAACCTAGTCCTTAACGAACATCTAGTTAGCTTAGAAGCTGAAGGATTCCAAGTGTTTGCATACACAGATGACGTCTCCATTGCGGTATCGGGTAAACATGCTCTCGTTTTTACGAATATGATGCAAACCGCTCTTAACAAACAAGTAAAATTGACAGTTTTCTAAGGTTTGACCCCCAACCCTTAGAAAACTGAACTCGTTCTTTTCACCCAAAAATACGAAATTCCTCAACTAAAAACTCCATCAATCCATCAAATGGCCGCCAGTACAGCCATTCGTATCAGAGCGATCTCCCAATGGACCAATGATAACATTATAAATAAATAAATAGGGTGGCGCAACAGAGCGAGGAGCCCCTGGGCCTAGCGCGTTTCTCACAACCATGCCATGTGAGGGAATGGAGGGGACTTACAATTTTATGCCGGTTCCGAACGGCTAATTGAGAAAGTGCTTTTCATGGCAATGAATTTACTAACGGAGGACTTGCCAATTCCTCGCGAAAAGCGATACCCTGGAAAAAACATTTGTGCCTCTGCTGAGATTCGAACCTCGAACCTCTGGGTTAGCAGGTGGACATGCTAACCATCACGCCACGGGTACCACAATGATAACATTCGTCATGCTAAAAACCTGAATCTGTTCAGATCAATCCTTTATCACACCGACAACGCCATTCCTCAATTGTTTTTTCAAAATAAGTTCCAAATCTCAATCCCACCGAGAACTATCTGAAGAATTCTTAAGAGATGATTCAATTCATTTCTATACAGATGGATCAAAAACCGATTAAGGGGTCGGCTGCAGGGTGTACTCCGACAGACTTCACCTTATGTTTGTACCGGGGCACAGAGGGATACTGCAGATCCGATCAACTCGACAGAAATGGAACCGTTTTAATGATCTCAACCAGTAGGTTGAACATTGATATACTAATCGCTACATACAAGTTTATGCTAAGGCAAGAGGCAATGGATACAACAAATAACTGATGGAGCAATACCACTACGTTGTAGCAACAAAACGGCCAGAGCTAGATCTAAAACGCACAAGACATTTTTGGTATCCGCATAACCAGATTGCATATAAGCTCCGTAATCAACGTCATTACCGGACACTGCCTGATAAGTAGACGCCATAAGACTCAGCGTTCCCTCTTACGACTCCTGATGCAGAAGCTGCTTACCTCTTCTGTTTATGTCCTGCAGTCTCCCTCAAAAGAAAAGTGCATCTGAAAAAAGGGATGTGGTGAACCCAGTTACCCTTCACCTCTTTTGCTTTATTAAAAACTCCAATTGGTTTAGTTAAGTGAGGAGTTCCCTCACACACTTCTTATGATATCACATTGGACCTGATATTGGTCCAAGTTTGTCAGTTGTTTTCCTGACAGCCATTCAAACCAGCGATCGGGTACCTATATGCTGACAACAGATAAACAAATGAAAACGACAAATCTAATCCCACAACCTCCCAAACAAATTAGATTTGAAAATGTCAGTCATGCAAATATCTGGTTCCTCCCACAAAGTTCATCCAATAATCGGTTTGTACTTTCCTCGAATTCATTTGCCTCACTTTATTACAAATAAAATGGAAACAATTTAATTTGAAATCGATTAAAACCAAAAGCAATATATCGTTTTACTTGAAGGCATTTGACCACACAACGATCTCCACTCCTCTGTCTCTTCAGTCCGCAAGTGCCTCATAAAACAGCCAGTGCAGTACAATGTATTGATTCAAATTTCAACTTGAGCCAATCCAATTGTCAAAGTTCCTTTCATTGATTTAGCATATGAAAACTGCACCACAATCATATAGGCCACTTTTCCACTGTCATATGGCTGAGTTGAAACCCATCCAAACACTCCGTCAATTAACAGTCTTCTCCATTCGTCCCTCACTTCCTCCTTCCCCGACGCCAACGGCGCGGTGGCGTGAATCACGTCATTTATTTGTTTAGAAAAGAATCGGTCTTTTGAAAAGCCCACAGAGAGACTGCACCTAGGTGGTATTTTTATTGAACTCTCGTCTACTCAGTAATATCTCGGCCGCAATACGATAATTCACTCAACATAGCTGAGCTGTTTACTTTTTTTTTTCTATAAATCAGTGCAGCAGGGGATGCGGTCCCCCAGTGGCCAGCCACCAAGTTGGAAGCGAAATTATTTTCGCATTCTCGTTGTCGTTCTGATGATGGCGATTGGGCTTCCACCTACACATTGCCTACCCTCTGTCGCATTTCCAATGGGAACTTGGCATCAGGCAACTATTGCCGCATGCTGGAGCTGGAACTTTTAATTGAATTGCTATTGCAGATGTGTGCAAAGTTTGGTTTTCGTAATAAAATCAAATTAAGCGCTGACACAACGAATTGTTGCCAGCTGAAGGTGCACAAAGCATCAGGAATACATGACTTGTCCTATGGTTGTGGCCAACGAGAAAACATGTAAAACGGACAGGAAAGGCAAACACACAACAGATATTCCCTTCTGCTATGAATGGGGTTTTGTTACGTAAAGGGACCGAGACCCACTGTTGTGAGTTTAGGATACAAATCTTGGGAAGTTAGTTGACGGATTAAGACAAAGCTGCAGGTATAATAGGGACTTAACTGTGCGTGCTAGTTCTGAGTCCTGTTAGTGTTCGAAAGGATACAATTTTGTGGTTGCGGTGTGGAACCATTTGGTTTGTGTGCATACAACATTTTCAGATGACAAATGAGATAGTTTTGTGCGAGAACTTGGAGTTAATTTTGCGATAAATTGACTCAGAATTCAACTAAATGGATTCTTGGTTGTGTGCGTGTCCTTTTCGAAAGCAATAACCTAGGATTAAATAATAAATGAAATATTTGTTACCTGAACAATTGTTCAGCAACGCTGTAAGAAAACTTACTGCAGAAGTCCTCCACCTTCGTTCAAACACACAAAAAAGAGAATGCCAATGCTGTCTTTTCGTGGGCCACCACAAAACTAAACTAATATCATATTTAAAAATACATAGAACATGGGCTCGTCGCCTATTAACGGCAAACAAATAACTTTCCAAAATATTGGAGTTTGAATGCAGACAGGGATTTAAGAGTTGGAAGTCAAACATGCAAGAGAGGGTGAAAAATAGCACTGTTTTCATGCGAAGCAAATATCCACTGGCTTAAAGTCTCGGTGATTTACGGAATGGCAATAAATAAAAAAAAAAACAATAAATTGCGATGTTTTAGCATAGTTCAACCCTCAGCGTGCTTATGTATAAGCGGTACCTTTCGCTCTATACCCTCTCCTCCTGCATTAGACATCCTATTTTAAATTAAGTCACTTGATATTAAGTCAAGCAAACAGCTGCTATTTCAGCATTAAAGCAGATAAAAGTCGTTAGTAAAAAAAATAATAATCATCGCATACCGACCACTTCTTATAAACTTTGGGGTAAGCATCAGGATGTGGTCAAATGGCTTAAACTTCTTCAGCAGAAAGCAATGAGAGGTGCCATTACGGGACACTTTCTTAAAGGCAGAAATGCTGGAAGGCTTGGGATTTTGGCGAATAGTTTTGTCCAAATGGATAAGAAGGTATCTTCTCTGCTCTCACCTGCTCTTAGGTTCTTATTTCTTTAATGAACTTTGCGATTCTACTCGAATGGACAGCCTTTGTCTTTTCCGATTTTTGGAAAGCTCCAAAAAGTTCGAAAAGAAAAATATACGAAATATTATACATACAGGCTTTGCATCTAGTGGTCTTTTTTTAAGTTATAGGTTATTTTCAAACTGACAGTCTCTGACCGCCATAAAACTTAACAGAAAGTCAGCATTTGTCTTCCGCTTAACGAAATTAGTCGCTTAACTCTTGAACAAGTTTGGAAAGTATTGAATTTTTCATTTTATTGGATTTTTACAAAATATTTGGCACTCCCTTTATATTGCATTATAGGCGTTTAAACTACGGTGATCAAATTACGTACGCTGCTAAATGAAGACCACACAGTCGATGACAATGTAGCAATATGGTCTAATGTGGACTTTTCTGCCCTAAAGCTGGATTCAAAAGGATCTATCGAATTGTTGAAATGATGCTTCAGGCGTTAACATACCATTGCAGCATTTATGACGCTAAGAAGTAGGGGCCTGTGAAGTCTGTCATTTTCATGATCGGGCAACGGTACTGTATTCCGCTCATATGACATACTTTCTTTTAACCCAACCAAGCGTATAAGTAGGTAATGATCAATAGCCGCATTAAAAATCTGGTCCAAATCGGGTCAGCAGTCTAATTCCATCCAACAGAACTTTCCAGAAACCGCCAATGACAGTGGGTAATACTAAGAAGCCTAAAGACGGATATTTCCAAGATAAAAAAGAAATATATCTGCTTCAGCTTAGTAGGCTTCTACTCTTTCGGTTGATTGGCATTCTCACGGGTCACAACTCATTGGGTACCCACGTCATGAGAAACAGCACATCCGATTTATATAGAGGATGTCAAGAGGAAGTGGCAGAGGATGGATCATTCCACTTCTTCTGTGACTGCCTTAGCTTGGAAGAGTGTCGATCAGCTATTCACCGTAGCCACACGCACCGCGCTTAGTGCCCGAATAATTCGCGACCTGTTCCACCTCCAACCACCCAAAAAATCAAAATTAAAAAAAAAATAAATTCAAAAAAAAAAAAAAAAATCCAACTTAAACAACCAACAATATTGCAAATCTCTCCAGCCGCGCCGCGAAAATAAAATCGAGTGCAATTATAATCAGTGCTGTGAAAGTGTAAAAAAAAAAAAAAAAAGCCCATGTACTACTCAATAGCCCAAACACTAAGTGCGTTACCTGTCCATCGTCTCCTCCCCCACATCACTCTCGCAGTCCCAGTGACTGCACACATTTCTTTGATTTGATAATCTCTTATCTTATCTGGGCAGTGTGTGCAGTCAATGAGACTGTGCGTTTGTTAGGCGAATAGTCAATCAACGGTGTTGATCCCGTTGGGGAACTAAAATCAAGTTGCTAGCTGGGCATAACACCGCTAGTAATTTGATTTTGTTTTCTAATAGGATATACACTTGTTGATTCGACTTAGTTAGCGTCTACGGTTGATATTTTGTTTTATGTGTTTTTGTGAATTGTAATGTCGGGTAGATTTCGGGTCGATTTTAGCAACATTAGGGGGTTGCGATCGAATTTCTTTGCTGTGTACGCTCACACTGCAAAATGCAGGCCAGCTGTTTTGGCACTAAGTGAAACACAGGTGGGTGTTGGTTCTGATCCCTCAGAATTCAACCTGCCTGGATATAGCTTAGTGCCACTATTCTTTTCCTCCCATGGCCTCGCCGTATATGTTAGACATGATATTGCTTACCAACTTTTACCACAATACGGCCTATGTTCTAATACGAACTTTAATTTCATGTGGTTAAAATTCACCGTCCGTAAGCAAATCATTCATTATTGTTTTATTTATAGAAGCCCCAATTTAGATAGCAATTCAACCTCTAACGAGTTTGATGCGCTATCTGAGTCCATAGTAAGAATTGTCTCCCTTTATCCTCACACTGAAATCGCAATTGCGGGCGATTTCAATGTACACAATTCTGGTTGGCTTCGACATTCTGGCCAGACAACACCCGAAGGAAAATATGTTGAGATCTTCGCTGAGTTTAACGAATTAACTCAACTTGTTGATGAGCCCACTCGGGTTCCAGATATTGAAGGCCATGCGGCCAACACTCTTGACTTATTTCTCACTTCTCATCCCGAAAAATGCAGGGTTGTAGTATCATCTCCTTTAGGCAAATCAGACCATTGTGTCTTATCGGTAGATTTTTCGCTTTCCGTCACGGTAAAAAAAGATAAAGTCCCTAAAAGAACTGTGTGGCAATACGAGAAAGCCAATTGGGACGGCCTGAATAATTTCTTTCGAAATTTTAATTGGTCATTGTGCTTTCTCGACGGAAACGTTGATGCATCAGCTGATATGATATCTAACGTTATTCTCAACGGCATGAGAAATTTTGTTCCTCACAGATTAAAAAGTATCATCCCCAAAGAGAATTCGTGGTTTGATTCAAGCTGTAAAGAGGCGATTAGGGATCGAGAAAGTAGTTTTCGTAAATTTAAAGATAACCCGATTGTAGAAAACCGAAATTTGTTCAAACGGGCCAGAAATAGCTGTAATGCTCAGATACATATCGAACTCGCTCGGTTGCGAGAGTCCTTAAAGATCTCAACATACATAAATCCGCTGGTCCAGATGGTATCCCCGCCGTTATTCTGAAGAGGTGTTCTTCTACGCTGGCAAAACCACTGCGTAAACTTTTCCATCTTTCCTATTCTGCTGGGATTTTTCCGAGCAGATGGAAAACTGCATTTGTCCAGCCGGTCTCTAAAAAAGGCGAATCTTCCTCCCCTTCCAATTACCGTCCAATTGCACTTACGTCCCTTCTTTCCAAGGTCATGGAAACGTTGATAAACCGTCAACTTATGAAATATCTTGAAGAACGAAAGCTTCTTAATGACCGTCAGTACGGCTTTCGTAGCAAACGGTCCACTGGTGATTTGATGGCTTATCTCACCGAAAAGTGGAACCAATCTTTACATTGTTTTGGAGAAAGTAAGATTATTGCGCTTGATATTTCTAAAGCATTTGATAGAGTTTGGCATCAGGCTCTTTTATCGAAAATGTGTGCTTTTGGTATCGATGAGTCTCTTCTTCGTTGGATTAGAAATTACCTTTCCGACCGTTCAATACAAGTTGTGTTGGATGGCTTCAAGTCTGATACCCACTTAATAAATGCTGGTGTGCCCCAGGGCTCCGTTTTGTCTCCGACTCTCTTCCTCATTTTCATTAATGATCTCTTGTCTGAAACTTCTAATCCGCTTAACTGTTTTGCTGACGACTCGACCCTCAGCTTTTCATATTCGTTTCCAAATTCACGTCCCTGCTCTTCGGATGTGGAACTGGAACGGTTGCGTATGATAAGCTCATTGAATTCTGACCTTGACAGCATTGTTGCATGGGGTCTTATGAACCGAGTAGAATTCAATGCTTCGAAAACTCAATGCTGTCTCTTGTCGTTGAAGCTTAACATTCCCCCATTGCCATTATCCATGAATGGTACCTGCATCGAAGAAACCGAAAAGCTGTCAGTACTTGGTATGTGTGTAAACGATGATCTTCGTTGGAATGACCACATATTTGAAGTCGCCAAAAACGCTGCTAAATGCTTAGATTTCTTGAGACGATGCAGGAAGTTCTTCACCCCTTCTGATCTGGCTACAATTTATAAGGCCTTCATCCGCCCAAAACTGGAGTATAACTCTCATATCTGGTCAGGTGCTTCTCAAACATCTTTGCGCCTACTTGATAGGGTACAAAATAGAGCGTTAAGATTGATAGGTGATAGTTCAATCGTAGAATCGATTGATTCTCTTCGACATCGTCGAAACGTCACCTGTCTCTCTCTCTTTTATCGCTTTTTCCACAAACAGTGCTCTAGTGAAATAGCCAGCTGCATTCCTCCCTTGAAACAATTTAGCCGCAACACCCGCCTCGCTAGGAATGCTCATCAGTTCTGCCTTGAGCCCAACTTCGGGCGTACAGTCAAGTATAGAGATTCATATTTTAATCGCACCACCCGAATGTGGAATGCTCTACCTGGCTCTGTGTTTCCCCTGCATTACGATTCACAAAGGTTCAAAAGCAACGTGCATCGATGTCTCCTTTCAAATCCTCTCCTATTTTCCTAAATACTCGCACTGTGTTTAATGGCATTATTCATTTCATTTATTCATTTATTCATTTATTTATCTATTTCTGCACTTATAAGTTAAGTACTTTTTGGATAGTGCAGTTATGTTCTTTGTTACAATATTATTTTAACTTAATCTAAGTCTTAATTAATTAACAAATTAAAAACAAAAAAGAGAAGGAAAAGAAAGATGACAGCAGGAAGAAAGGAAAAGGATATAGGAAGAGAATATTTAAGAGAATACAAACTGAATTTTTGTTTATCTTATTTTTATTTAGGTATAGCTGAAATCATCAATAACTTGTTGCAAAGTGTTCGAAAAGTCTTTTTTTAAACATATAAGGATTACTAATATTTTTAATACGGGTTGGTAGATTGTTCCACAGGGATATTGCATTTACAAAAAATTGACGTTGGCTTATTAAATATTTGTACCTAAAGGGTATGATTTGATTTGTTCTTAAAGATCGTGAAAAAACTAATTTGTCATATAAATAACTCGGTGTTCTGTTGTTGATAATATTGAAAAGAGCCAATACTGTTCTATATTTGAAAAAGTCTTCTAAGGAGCAGCTCATGATTTGAGCAGCTAAATGAGATATATGCTCACCACGGTTCTTATTAAAGATAAACCTGGCACAACTATTGAAAGCAACATTAATTTTTCTTTGCGACTGGTAGTCCATGTTTGAAAAGATTTCACATCCATACAAAAACACGGGGACAATATATGACTTCACTAATTGTAGCTTTACTTCTGTTGGCAAATACCGTGCAGTAGGATTTAAGCCTCGAAGAATGCCGTAAGTTTTTGACACTACCTTGTTGATATGATCTGTCCAGGATAGCTGATCATTTAAGATGAGACCCAGGTTTTTAATTTTATTGCAGAACTGTATTTCTGAGCCGTTTAGTTTTAAAGGGGGTAAAGATTTAACATCAAATGTTACTCGACTCACAGCAAGCGCTTTGGTTTTACTAGCATTTAATTTCAGTTGGTTTATTTCTGACCATTTCGCAATATTACTTAAGTCTTTGTTCATTTCAGACACGCTTATATTAGTCGAACTTTTGTTAAATGTTTAATAAATTTGGACATCATCTGCATATATATGATATTGACACTTTGATAGACACATCGAGATATCATTGATAAACATTGAAAACAAAAGTGGTCCTAGCACGGAACCTTGCGGTACACCTAACTCAACAGGCAAGCTTGATGAATGCTTCATTCCAACGTACACAGCTGTTATGTATGGTATGAAAGCACATATTGTGTACATAGAATTAGAATGTGCTAATGCACTAACTAGTCTTTTAAGATCAACTGAATAAAAGGAGTCAGTCTCTTGCTGAGCGTCTAAGCGGTTATTTTATTCTCGAACATACATATTAATTGGCGACGAGGACAAAAAAAAAAAAATAAAAATTATATACATATGTCATCAGACTCAGAAAGCAGTAAATCAGTGATCTCTGTTAAAATAAAAAACGAAAAGCACATGGCTCAAAACGTGGCTAATTTTATCGGTGCGATTGAATTTTTCAATCCTTCGGAAGACGAGTTTGATATGTTTTTAGAGCGTTTTGAGAATTTAATGGATTTAAATAAAATCACTGATGATAAGGAAAAGAAATCTTATCTTTTGAACCTTGGAGGAAAGGAGCTATACAAAGTGATTAGAAATGTGTCTCTACCTGATACAATTGAGCATGTAGAATACGCGGATTTAAATTCAAAGCTGAGGAGTCACTATACTCCGCAGAGAAACATCACCGCAGAACGCTTTAAATTTGGAACTCGTAATCAGCACCACGATGAATCAATTAGTGACTACGTGATAACACTAAGAGAACTAGCCGACACGTGCGATTTTGCCACTTTCTTGGACGATGCTCTTCGGGACAGATTTGTTCTTGGAATCAAAGATAACCGCGTGAGAGCAAAACTGCTTGAAAAATCAACATTAAAATTCCAAGACGCAGTAGATCTAGCGAAAGGTGACGAGATGGCCAAGAATCAAATGAAGGTGGTGCAACCAAGCACACTGGCATCTAGTGAGATCAATGCTATTCATCGCTCTACAAGACTGAATAAATCGAAAAATGAAAGACATGACAAATTTGAGCGTCGAGAGAGGTCACAAACACGACAATTCAGAGCCAAAGGAAAAGAAATACAATGCTTTTACTGCAAAAAGTATGGCCATATAAAGAAAAATTGTTTCAAGTTAAAACATCGAGCGGGTCATGGAAGAGTGCATTACATGGATGGTACAGAGGCAGACGGAGTGGAGACTGATGTAAGCTCTGATGATGGTGCTTGGCTGGGTGCGCTGAACTATGTGAATGAGGTTATTTCGGGATCATTAAAGGTTAAGTTATTGGTAAATGAGAAGTATGTGAAATATGAACTAGATACAGGTGCATGTGCCACTGTTATTTCTGAAAATGATTATTTATCTTTATTTAAAAGTATTGAACTAAAAGATGTTTCAAAGTCCATAGAAGTTGTAACTGGAGAGCGCGTGGTCGTATTGGGCAGTATTGAGGTTATGGTCAAGTCTAAGAGGTGGAATAATCAAATGAAATTGACGATGCTTGTCATTAAAAGCAAAAACAACTTTGTTCCCTTGCTGGGTCGAAATTGGTTGGATCGTTTGTATCCCAATTGGAGAACGTTTTTTGCGCAGGAAATAACAGTAAGTCCTGAAAATATTAGTAAGATATCTGAAAGTTATAATACAAATGATGACATTATAAACAAATTAAAACTAAATTTCGCGAGTGTTTTTGATAAAAACTTGGAGAATTCGATTGTGGGTTTTGAGGCCGATGTGATTTTAGATGAGAAGGCAAGACCGATGGTATATAAGGCATACTCAGTCCCGTTCGGGTTACGAGAAAAATATGTCGCAGAGCTCGAGAGACTCATAAAGGTAGGAATTTTAGAAAAAGTCAGGCACAGTGATTGGGCAAGTCCATTAATAGGCGTCATGAAGAAGGATGGAGAAGTGAGGTTGTGTATGGATTGTAAGGTCTCCATAAATAAATATATGAAGACCGAGCATTATCCACTTCCTCATCCCGAGGATATATTTTCTAATTTGAGTGGTTATACTCATTTCACCATTCTTGATTTGACGGGTGCCTTTCAGCAGCTTAAATTGACGGACTCATGTAAGGAGTACTTCACAGTGAATACACCTTTAGGACTTTTAAGATATACTAGACTTGTTTATGGAGCGAAGGCTTCTAGCTCAATTTTCCAGGAAGTCGTCGATAAGATTTTAGAAGATTTAGACTATGCATCAGGGTATATAGATGACATAATTGTTAAAGGAACAAGTTTTTTAGATTGCGTTAAGAAAACAGAAGTTGTTTTGGGAAAATTACAAAAACATAACGTCAAAATTAACATTGGCAAATGTAAGTTTTTTGAAAGTAGAGTGAAATATTTGGGATTCATTATTAGTGCGGAGGGACGTCAACCCTGTTCAGACAAAATTGATGCCATTTTAAAAGCTCCAAGGCCAAAAGATGTGTCACAGCTGCGTTCTTATTTAGGGCTCGTTAATTATTATTCAACATTTTTACCGAATTTATCTTCGGAGCTGCATGATTTATACAATTTACTTAGGAAAAATGTTGAGTTTTCTTGGACGAAGAAATGCGAGGAGGCTTTCGAAAAGACCAAACTTTTGCTGACAGGTGACAAAGTGCTCGCTCATTTCAATCCACTTAAAGATATAATCTTATCTTGCGATGCAAGTCCTTACGGCATAGGGTGTGTCTTGTCGATTATTGATGATGGAAAAGAAAAGCCATGCATGTATGCTAGCAGTTCGTTGAGTCCTTCTGAAAAGCATTATTCTCAATTGCATAAAGAAGCCCTTAGTATTATATTTGCTGTGAGAAAATTTAGAAAATTTATTTTTGGCAGAAAAATAACTATTTTTACAGACCATCAGCCATTGAAACATATTTTGGGAGAAAAAACACCTACCCCGCCCGTTGCTGCCTCAAGGTTGCAAAGGTGGGCGGTAGAACTTTCCATGTACGATTATTGCATACTTTACAAGAAAGGTGCAAATAATTTGAATGCAGATGGTCTGTCCAGATTACCATTGCCTCATAAGTCAGGAGATGAGGAAATCTTGATAAACACTTTCAATTTTTCGGATGAAATTCCACTAAACCTACAAGAAATAAGAAAAGAAACTGAAAAGGATAACATTTTAAAAGAAGTTAAAGAATATATGGAACTAAATAAATGGCCTGATAGAAAAAGTTGCGAATTGAAGCCTTACTATTTAAAAAAAAGTGTTTTAGAATTAGAAAAAGGGGTTATTTTTTATGGCATGCGAATTGTAGTCCCTTTTTCCTTAAGAAATTCAATTTTAGGTCTTTTGCATGATGGCCATGTGGGCATAGTTCGCATGAAAGAACTGACTCGTTCACTGGTTTGGTGGCCTAGAATTGACGAAAACATAGAAAACTATGTCAATGCATGTAAAACCTGTGCAATAACAGGAAATCATTATTCAAAACATAAATTGCAAGAATGGCCAAAATCTACCTTTCCTTACGAAAGAATTCATTTGGATTTCTTTTTCTTTGAAAAACAAACATATCTTTTAATCGTAGATAGCTATAGTAAATATATGGATGTTTATATCATGAAAAACACTAACGCGGATTCTTTGATTGAAAAGCTAAGAATAAATTACGCAGTTTATGGTCTTCCTTTAAAATGCGTAACAGATAATGGTCCACCATTTAATTCCTATATCTATAAACACTTCTGTGAACTACATTGCATTGAAGATTTGAAATCGCCGGCCTACCACCCACAATCAAATGGTCAAGCCGAAAGGCTAGTCCAAGTGGTTAAGAATAATTTTAAAAAGTCATTCATTGACCAAAAGACAAAACGACTTTCGCCGCAGCAAAGGGTAGATAATTTTTTAATGAAATATAGGAATACACCGAATACGACAACTCTTGAAACTCCAGCTAGTTTAATATTTAATTTTAAACCAAGAACCAAGTTAGACATTTTGAAAGAAGAAAATTACAAAGAAAAGAAAGAAAACCCCATTCTATTTAAAAAATTTAAAAAAGGGGAAGATGTATACTATAAAGGAAATTTTGAAAAATACATTAAATGGTATCCAGCCGTGATCGTTAAACAAATTTCTTCGTATGTATACCTTATAAAGTTTAAGAACAATTTGCGACAAGTGCATGTTAACCAGCTCAAGAGAAGGGTGAAACACGTTGGGTTTACTCCAGAGCACTTATTCATACGAAAAGATTTGTCGAACGAAAATGGCGCTACTAATAAAACATTAAACAAAAGATCGTTCACTAAAAAATTATATCCAAAACGAACGTCTGAAAGAATCAAGAAAATGTTAGGCAAGAAAAAAATAAATTACAAATACTGAATACAAAAAAAAAAATAAAAAAATGTATTACCTACTTTGTTTATATACTACGAACTGTTATAAATTAATTTTAATAATATGAATTTTTGTTAACAAAACTGAATTATACTAAACTGAAATTTATATGAATTGAATTACTTTCAATTTACATATTACTATTGAATTATAAAAATATGTTTTAAGTAAGACAATGTTTTTATCTAAGAAAAGGGTGAATTGTTATGTATGGTATGAAAGCACATATTGTGTACATAGAATTAGAATGTGCTAATGCACTAACTAGTCTTTTAAGATCAACTGAATAAAAGGAGTCAGTCTCTTGCTGAGCGTCTAAGCGGTTGTTTTAATCTCGAACATACATATTAACAGCTTGAGAACGGCCTCGCAGATATGACGCCAAAAGTTTACAAGCCGAATCATCGAAAACGAACTGTCTTTGAAGCTTTCGAATAAGTAAGTCATGATTGACAGAATCAAATGCTTTTGAAAAGTCAAGAAATACTAACAAGGTCATCATATTACTGTCAATACCTACACGTACATCATCAGTGACTTTTAACAACGCGGTAACGCAGCTATGTTTATCCCTGAATCCTGATTGTAGATTTGTAATGAGGTGATGATCGTCTAAATGTTTTTTTATTTGTTTGCTCGCTATTAGTTCAAAGACCTTACTTAGAAAGGGAACAATAGCAATCGGCCTGTATTCGGGTGTACTGGATTGACCATTTTTGTGTATTGGAACTATTTTGGTTTTTTTCCAACTATCCGGAAAGCATGAAGTAGTGAAAATTGTATTCATTATATGTGTTATGTGCCCGATTACAGCTGGGAAAAGTATTTTTATGAAATCGGGATGAATATTATCAAGGCCCACTGCTTTGGATTTCAATGCAAATATAGCCTCACCAACACACACTTCATCAACGCAATGTAAAGAAAATGAAACATTACAGATACCATTATCGTGACTAAGCCCATAATTGAGATTTGGAGATATACTATTGCGAGATTTTTGAACAAATTGTGTATTTAGCTCATTAAGATCTCTATCGGGTACCGTAGACACTGGTTTATTGCTGATTCCAATGTTCTTAATGTTCTTCCAGAAATCTGCACTGGATCTAATAAAACCAAACTTGTTTTTATAGAAATCGCATTTGTTTTTACGAATTTTGTTTATAATTTTATTTCTTAAGCGTTTAAACTCTATGTAAATGAATTGGCATTTATACCTTCGCCATCGAGAATAAAGAAAATCGCGACTAAGCATCATTTCCTGAACCTCATGGGTCAACCAAGGAGTACTGGACTCTAAGTTTCGTTTCTTTTTCTTCTTCATAGAAGTAGTAGTCATAACCCCTTGATGTGCGCGTTAATTATAAAAAAAAAAAAAAAAAGAAAGCCCTCGGAGAGTAAATCTTAGACGAACTGGGCAACAATCCAACCTCTCACTGAACAGCATTCTTAGATTCATTCAGTCCCCCAATAGTCAGAATTTCCAACTCCCATAACCCAGTCACCTACTCTATCCTCTGCTACCACAACCCCCTTGAACCGGCATGCAGTCCGACAGTCATGCAGCAATGGGGAGCGGGTCGAAATGCTGTATTTTAAAATACTGTAAGGTCAAAATACTGTATTAGATAGATAGATAGATAGATAGATTCTTTATTTTATGTTAAATTACAATATTTTTGTCTTATGAATACGAACATGGCAGTTTTGCCGTCTGCCGGAAAAACATTCCATAAAAAAAGATAAAAATGTTAAAGTATAAAATAGAATTACTAACTTGTAAAAATAAATTATATACATAAAAGAATTTGTATTTTAAAGAACTACGAAAATTTTGATTAATTAACAATTTTAATGAAAACTTTGAATTGAAGCGAAAAAAAAAGTTAGAGAAACGTTTACTATGATTAGATTAAAAATGAGTTATTATTTAATGTACATAATGTAAAAAATTACGTTGAACAGTAAACTAACTGAAATTTAAAAGACGAGTACAATTTCTAAAATTGGCTGAAATGAGAAAGCGAGGTTCCGAGATCTTCTGCAATTTGAATAATCTGCAACCCACATATAGGCTTAGTTACAAACTTGAAGGGTGATTTAACACAATAACTGGTAGAGGAGTTTTTTTTTTTTTAGAAACTATTGCGATAAGTTAATGCATGTTTACAATACTTGAACAAATACAACCAGCCACTCTTTCCATTCAAGACTTCGTAAAGGCTATTTAGGGACAGACAACTTTCCCGGAAATACAAACGACGAATTTCTTGTAAAATTGGACACACTGCAATAAAATGAAAAATATTTTCAGGTTCTCTTCTGTTGCATAGATTACAAGATTGCTGCAGGTCATATCTGTGTGGAATGAAGTTCAGATTTAGAATTTCAACCCTAGCTCTGAAGATGGTGCTTATAACTTCTGAAGAGTATTTGGAAGCGAAATAGCTTTCCTCGGTTAATAATAATCCATGATTAATATTCTTATAAATTAATCTGGAATCTGATGTTGAAGCTCTTGTTAAACATTGATTATATAATTTGTCATCTATTCTAGATATGATCCTGGCAAATATATCTGGCCAATCACAGACGTTGTTCTCTGTCAGAGATAAGGCTAGATCATGAGATAACGCTAGCTGGTGCCATTCTCTGAATGGGGAAGCGTTTGTTAGCAATAATCTGTTCATGATTCTTTTATGGAGACTGGAGCTACTTCTCTTAATCACTCTAGTTAAGTAGTCTGAGTGAATTTTGAGGTTTTGGATGTAAATGGGTGGTAAACCAGACTCCACGTCCACATGTATAGCATAGGTCGGTGTTGCGCTTGGTAATCGAAATAGTCGCTTAAAGAAAAATCTTTGAACAGCTTCGAACAAAGCGAATAGAATAGGGCTCAAAATGCATCCCTGTGGGACACCAGCAGACGTATCAAACCATTCTGACAGCTTGGATCCATCCCAAACGGTTGCTGTTGTTGACGTCAAAAATTTTAAGTACATTAATAAAAATTTTCTTGACACTCCAAGCATTTCAAGTTTATATGTCAGAGCTTGCCTGTTGACAGTATCAAATGCTGCTTTAAAGTCTACAAAACATGCATAGAGTTTTTTGTTTTTTTCAATATATTTTCTAGCTATACTAGTCACCGCGAAAATATGATCTATGGTTGAGTATCCAGAACGAAAACCAGCCTGAAAAATGCTAAGAAGATTGTTTTCTTCTATCCAATTGGAAATCCTTCTATACAAAATCGTAGCAAAAATCTTTCTTAGAGAGTTTAGCAAAGACATTCCTCTATAGTTTTCGGCACGACTTGCATCTCCTTTTTTAAAAATTGGAAATATTAGGGCTTTAGTGAAACCAGCTGGAATACACGCATTGTCGTACATTAAGTTAAAGAAATCCACGATGTAACTTTGAAGTTGCAAAGTTGAGTTTTTAAAAAACTCAACTGGTATTCCATCACTACCTGGAGCTTTGTTGTTCTTCATAAGCAGTAAACATGTTTGCAATTCGCTCAAAGATATAGAGGAGTCTAGTTCAGACACTCTCACACTCTCTTGAAGTGCATAACAAAAGGTGTTAGAATTCTCTTCCGCTGTCAAAAGAGTTTTGAAATGTGCTGCTAATGTATCAGCTTCAAGAACAATTTTAACACTTTGATGACGTACTCCCAAGTCCCGAACACCATTCCAGAAATCTCTCGAACTTTTACAAAGCTGTAGTTTTGATGCTAGGCTTTTGAGATGAAGCATTTTTTTCTGTAAGCACAGTTGCTTGAACTCTTTGTTGGCGCGTAAGTACATGTTTTTGTGAGCAGTAGTATTAGACGATCTGAACAAATGCAAGTATTTGAATGAGAGCTTGCGAGCATTGCCACATTCTATATCGTACCATCTGTTTTTTGGTTGAAACGTGTGATTGGTGTTAGATTGTGGAGCGGATGAAAAGATTATCCTTTTGATGCTTTCTTCAATTTGTTCAACAGCGTTCAGCGATTGAGGTGGGAGAAGATTATAGTAGTGGTTCAAGAGTGTTCTGTAACGAAGAGCTTTGTTCTCAATCCATTTTAGTCTCAGGAAATTATCTGAGCTCCTCTGCTGCATTTCCTCTTCGAAATGCGCTTTAACACATATTGGCATGTGAGCTGAGAAGTTAGCAGCGCAAACCTCAAAATCTAAGATTGAGCTGTACCATTCTCCCGATATTGCACAAAAATCTATGACCGATTGACCCTGACCGCTTATAAAAGTGAGTTCACCTTCTTTGTCACCGTTAGACACTCCATTTAGCACAAACAGACCGAAATACTGTATTATACTGTATATGGTTAATATACTGTATTTCAAAATACTGTATTTCAAAATACTGAATGTTTAAAATACTGTATGATCAAAATACTGTAAGTAGTTCAAAATTTTGCTACTCAAAATACTTCATCTCAAATTGCTGTATGAGCAAAACACTGTATCTCAACAATCTGTCTGTAGAAATACTGTATTTTTGCATAATTCCGTTCTTCAACCTCCACTCCTTAATTTGTTTTCACTATTGATATATTTATTTTGAAGCAAAGTAACACTTCACACTTTAATTTACACAAACCTTTAAACATCTACTGAATGCATGAACACGTGCTAGTTTTGACAGATTAATCAGTCTGTTGCAATTGCTCATGCAGTTGTTGTTTATTATGATCAAAACAATTCATTTTAACATGTGAGAGAGATACATGCAATCAAGAAGTAGAAAATTAAATAGAGAAAAAAAGATGAAGATACCATTTGTTTTGTTTTAGTTTTAATTAATTCAAAGACTAATGAATTATCATAGGTACATGTTATTGTCCAAGGAAGTATATTAGATTATTATGGTAAAAAAAAAAATTGTAATGATATTTTCTTAAGAAAAGTTTTCTGTTTTCAAAATTCTGTATTTGAAATTGCTGTAATTAGGCTGAAAAATAAAAATTGTTTTTAGAATGTAAAAAAGTACGGCACTTTCTTACATTCCCAAATCAATTTTTATTTTTCAGTACAATTACAGCAATTTCAAATACAGTATTTTGAGATACAGTTTTTTGACTTACAGTACTTTCATCATACAGTATTTTGTACATACAGTATTTTAAAGACAGCATTATGACCCATACAGTATTTTGACCCTAACCCGCGGCAATGTTGTCTCTAAATCGCCAAATCAATTTTTGTCTATTTTGTGTAGACCAGCAACTTCGCATACCCCTACAAAAAATAGTCGAACCGTGTCAAATCGAACAAATCTTGGAGGAAAGCTCACCAAAAGTTTCCTTCATTAAATAAATAAAGGCAGTCTTCGCGACACATTGCTCCGCTTTGTTCAAATCACTGCTAAATCACATCAAAACGGTTCTTTGTAATGGTCTCTATTGACTGTAACCATCAGGCCGGCTTCAAATCGTTTAGAAGTAAGCTTCAACACCTTCTCACAAAGATTTTCTGGATGTACCGGCGGGAGGCGGCAGACTTTAGGTTAGGACTGTACTCCAAATGCGTCGAGTAATGGCGTTAGACTAATGAAGAAAAATAAGTTTCACCGCTGAACAAAATTTTCTTGAGAAAATCGGGCTCAAAAACAATCTCGTCTAGAGCCTTCACCACACCATGCAATACTATGATTTCAATCAATGCACGATTTTTTTTTATAATTAACGCACACATCACCCTTATAATGTTATAGAACACAGTGAGAGCATTTAGGAGAGTAGGAGAGGGTTTAATAGGAAACACCGATGCACGTTGCTTTTGAATTTTTGTGAATCGTAATGCAGGGGAAACACAGAGCCAGGTAAAGCATTCCACATACGGGTGGTGCGACTAAAATAAGAATCTCTATATTTGACTGTACGTCCAAAGCTGGGATCAACGTAAAACTGATGAGTATTCCTAGCAAGGCGGGTGTTGTGGCTAAAATGTTTCAGGGGAGGAATGCAACTCGCTATGTCGCTAGAGCACTCTTTGTGAAAAAAGCGATAAAAAAGAGAGAGACATGTAACGTTTCGCCGACGTTCAAGAGAATCAATTGGTTCTACGATTTAACTATCAGCTATCAATTTTAACGCTCTATTTTGTACCCTATCAAGTAGGCGCAAAGATGTTTGAGCAGCACCTGACCAGATATGGGAGTTATACTCCAGTTTTGGGCGGATGAAGGCCTTATAAATTGTAGCCAGATCAGAAGGGGTGATAAATTTCCTGCATCGTCTCAAGAAGCCTAAGCGATTAATTATCAAAAAAACTAAAGATAAATCACATGGTATATTGCTGTCAATGAAAACAGAGCTGCTAACTTAAAGTTATATGCCTTCAAGAAAAACATCCCTTAGGTTTCGATACCGCTGCCGCAGGCAAAAATACTTCAAAGTTTTTCGAGACCAAAGGAAAAATTTCAGAAATATTACTCAGAACATGCTTTTGAAAAGAAGAAATTCACAAGGGTTTTCCATTTCAAATCTAAGACTCAGAAATTTTTCAATAAAAGAGCCATTTTAGTTTCTGAAGGTGGTTTCCTTTAAGTATTTTTGGAAAATTAATAAAAAAAAAAAAAAAACTTTTTCATTTGGTTTGGCTATACCATTGGTTAGGTTATTTTTTCGCTTTTTTTTTGTGCTAGTGCTTTTTTATAATGCCTTAAATTATACAATTTCGCGATGGCGCAACAGTGCAAGGAGCCTCAGAGCCTAGCACATTTCTCACAACCATGCCTTGTGAGGGATTGGAGGGGACTTACAATTTTCTGCCGGTTTCGAACTGCTAATCAAGAAACCGCTTTTCATGCCAATGAATTAACTAAAGGACTTGCCAATTCCTAGCGAAAGGCGATAGCAGTGGAAAGAGCATTTTTGCCTCTGTTGAGGTTCGAACCATTGTATATGAAACCTATAGTAACACCATGACCACTAACGATGCTATAACCACCTACTTGCTCGATTAACGAACTTTGCGGTTCTCTCTAAATTTATTTTGGTGTTACATTTGGGTATTATAAATACAATGTAGGGTTCTACACTTAACTTTCTTTCCGATTCAAAAGAGAAGTCCTTTAATCGAGCAGGTAGGTGGCTATAGCATCGGGAGTGTTCATGGTGTTACTATATGTTTCATATACAATGGTTCGAACCACGAACCTCTCAGCTAACAGTCAAACATGCTAACCATCACTCAATGTCACTTTAGCCGCAGTTGCTTGAACATTTTAATAATGTAATAAAAATTTAAAAAAATCTTTAAAAAAGAGTTCACTACGCTACTGCTCAAGTATTAAATTTTAAGCTCTAAAAGCTTTTAGAAATCAAAAGAGCTTTTCTGAACTTTGTAAAGCTCAAACTCGATGAGCTTGAATGAAGCTTTACATGAAAAAAGCTTTAAGAGTGTAAGTAGAGTGTAGGAACAAATAATTTCCTTAATTTTATATTCGACGGTGAGCTTTATGGTGGTCAATTGTTATATTTAGGAAAGCTCTAATAGGTGTCAACTGCGCGGTGCACAGATAGTTCAACTGATAAAATACGACGTCAATTGTGCTTACTATGCTTCCTCGGTAGTTACTGAGTAGTGAGTAATGCTTCCGTCCTAAAATACAGAACGGTCTAATTGGTTCCCTTCACCATGCTATAGCGTACGCTGACGACCTCATTGCCTACAGAACAGGTCCATAGATCGAAGTCATCAGAACACTCTTGCAGCGTGACTTCGATAAGATCCAGCAATATTGCGATGACTGGAAGTTGAAAATCAACTTTCAGAAATCGGAAACAATTGTGTTTAGGATCCCGTTGGCTCGGGCCTCATGGGATACGAGAAAGAACTGGCGCAAGCTGATGATCGTTGATCTACATGGCCAGGCCACCCACTGCCAAGCAAAGTAGTAGTCAAATACCTCGGCCTCTGGCTAGATCAGTATCTATATTTTAACAAACATATGGATGCGGCTCTGGCCAGGGCTAGAGGAGTTTTTGCTCTGACAAGGTGACTGTTTCACAGCAGACAACTTGATAGCAGAGTGATTTGCTACATGGCCCTCATAAGGCCAATGATTGTCTATGGGTGCCCTGTGTGGTTCAATGTTACAGCGTCTCAAATGGAAAAGATTCGGGTGTTTGAGAGACAGTGTCTGCGTACCTGTCTTGGATTACACAGAACACCAGAGTCAGAGTACAAAAAATATTATCCCAATGAGGTCCTTCACAACGGGGCTCAAATAAACAGGATCGACAACTTCATTATAAAACTGACTAGTGGTCACACTGCAAGAGCGATGACCTCGATCAATGGCCTGATTTTTGGGGCTTATTACCCCAACAGAGAGTATCTGGAAAGAACACGCTTCAGTGCATTTGTCCCACCGGAAGCTTTCCTCTATTTTGATATGGAAGGGCTGATTCAGGATAGGTTGGCGGTTCCGCTAATCTACCACGTCTGCCGTAAGTCCTTGGAACGACGGCTGCTTTATAACCGAGACGTCACCGCAGTAGGCGGAGACGTTGAAGAGCTCCTTCGGTTCAGTAGGGCGGTCTCAGATCGCGATCGTCGTGACGTTGTTAAAATGTCAAATATGTTCTGGTGGTTGTCTGAGCACGAAACTCAAATTGATATTGATAGCGAGTCACCAATGGCTGGCTTACACAGGTTTAGCGTGTAAGTCTTAAGCGGGAAATACACGATACAATTATCGTACCGATAATCGCACATCGCATGGTAGATTGTATCGTGTGTGTGCATGAAGTGAACCGCTGTACCGATGTCGCAGTGTCGAATGCCTTGAACTCAAAACCAAACTCGATCGTATGCGATCCAAGTCGCATACGATAATTGTATCGTGTATTCCCCGCTTTAGGGAATAGGGGGTGGCACAGTGGCATACAAAAAAAAAAAAAACCAAAAAACAAAAAAAAAAAAAATTAAAAACAAAAAAAAAGCAAAAAAAAAAATCCAAAAATCCAAAAAAAAAATCATAAAACATAAAAATTCCAAAAAATACGAAACAGAAAACAAAAAAAAAAGCTACTGTGGCTGCTCTAGGTTTAAGTAGATTTAAGTAGTTTTAAGTAGTTTTAAGTAGTTTTAATAAAAATAAAAAAAAATATGATCCAGCAAACTAAGTTTTTTGTTTTTAAATTTTCTTAGTTTTTAACCATAGTTCTAGTTTGTAGATCCGTAAGTTATCTTTAGGCCGAAAGGCTTTAGAATTAAGATATTGAGTAATTTAGAGTACCCGCTTAGGGTCAGTAAGTTAGTTAAGTTGTTATATAAGCTAGTTTTATACATTTTTGCAAAATTTAAGAAAAAGAAATAAAAATGAATTCAAAACTTAAAAATGCTTCCGTCCTAACAGACATGACTTGATATACTAGTGTGTGAATTTGGATTGTTAAATTTTCCTACATTTAACTCATTGTGAATTGATAATAATGAAATTGAATTCAAATTTTAACTCATATCTTACTCGAGAGCTCATATTTTGTGCAGAGAAACTGAATTATTGGATTTCCACCATTCAGTGAAGAGAATGTGTTTAGATTATAATTTATTTATGAAAACTAATACAATTTGCATGTACACTGAACCAAATATTTGGAGTGAAATCAACTAAAAGTTTTCGTAACATTTTAACTAAAGAAAATTGCGAAATTGACGAATATTTGTAAATATTTTATTCAAATAAACAAATTCATTCGTACAAACAAGAAAATTTATTCAAATCGAATAATGTCTGTATGTAGCATTTTGATTGAAGAAACAATCGTTGAATTGATAAAATGAATATTGAATTTGCAGATCTTTCGTCAAAATTTATATTTAAGTCAACAAAACATTCATCAATTTAGGTAATTTTTCCGTTAATTTTTTTAATGTCAATTAAATTGTAATTGTAGAATTTTAGTTCAATCAACAGACTTCTTACTTCCATTGACTAAGAAAGTATTCAAATTAACTATTTCTTTTTTTCAAAATGATGATTTTTCGTTAAAATTTTAACATTTTTTCTTCATCGTTTAGGGATTCTTCCATACAGCGAAACATTCGTCAGTTTGAATAAATTTCTTCAAAATAACCTACTTCTTTCCTGTTACTATCAAAGTATCCCCTGTCCCCTGTCCCCTGTTTCTTGTGTGTTGCGCGTAAGTTTAGCTACAAATTTTCCATTCGGTTTTGTGACTTTGAGAAGATCGGTTCATTTGTTTGTGTTGTGTTGAGTATTTTAAATTTGTGCCCCATTGACCAGACGATAATAAAATATTTTGAACAGGAGTAAATAAAAGGTGCTGATTCGCAGATTTTGGTGAGTTTTTAAGATTTATTTTCTTCATATAATAACCAGCACCTTCAAACTGTTTTGTTGTTGTTTGAAGGTGTAAGACAATTGGCTGGTGCTAGTAACAAAATTTCTAAATTTGGTGCTTAATAATATCTATAGTTTCTTGTGCAGAAACTGAACATCTTTGGACTGCGACAAGAAATGCAAGACTTGCGGAGGTGGTCAAAGCTGGATCCACAAAGGAAATTCTAAGAAAATGGCAACAATATAAAAAACCATTGGGATACAAATTGGTAAGTGAACTAGAATTTATCCAACTGTTAATTACCATAAAAGACTAAGTCTTAATAAACATTTGTAATTAGTAATAAATTCAATTTGAATTGATTTGATACTCGTAAAATTACAATACAGAAATAATAATTTAATAATGTAACTCCAATAATTATTTATTAATGAATCGATCGTTTTCTGTTTGATTTATTTCTTAGATTGATATTGATTTTAAACAGCTCTTCCCGAATACCAGTAGTTTGGTTCTAAAATTTCAGCAATTCCGCAATTAAATCCTTAATTGAATCTTTAAAATAAAATAAATTCAAATTACTTATATTCATATTATTCATATATATATCTCAATTAAAAATGTAAATATAAAATCTTAAAAAAATAAAATAATTTTAACATATTTTCCTGTTGTCGTTATTGATGTTGTCATTATCACTTTCAAGGTCGAATCTTCTTTTTTTCAGCTGTCCAAGGTTGTTAACACGTTTTATTTGTTCAAAACGAAATCAATCCATTCAATAAATTACAGAAGCTCAATTGAATTCAAATCAAACAAGTTACGAGCAATCTTCAGATTAAAGAAAAAAAAATCGTAACATTAAGAAAAAGAATAGTTAATTTGAAAAATGCACTGTGAAAACAACAAAAAATTTCTGTGAAAATGTATATGCTTTTGTTGAAAATACAACACCTTTTATATAAACCAAAAAAAAAAAAATAATTTAATAAACTTAACTAATTAGTTCAATCAAAGAAAGTTTTCGCCAAATCCACGACAACTTTTAGTTCAATCAATTAATATATTATTCAAATTAACGATCTGCATGAGCAGAATTGAAGAAATATTTCACGAATGCTTTTATTCAATTTGATAATTATTCTTTAAATTAACAAACTTAAATTGACTAATAATTATTTGTGGATTTGACGAATTTTCTTCAAGTTAACAGCTGATTACTAAATATTCAAATTGAATAAACGAATTATTCACGACAACAAAAGGTTTAGTAGGGTGTATATTGATCGCCATTTCGTCAATTTAACCTGCGATTTAGTTGATTTCACCACCTTTTTTGGTTCAGTGTATGTATTGGTATGTTAGCAGTTTTGACAATACATTACGCCCAACCCCCAGCGTCCCTTGTCGTTATCCAATATATGTCGTTATCTTCTTATATATAAAAATGAATCGCAAAATGTGTGTTGGTAAGCGCATACAACGCCTGGATCAATTTGGCCAATTCTTTTTTGTTGTGTTTGTTATTGTCAGGAGAAGGTTCTTATGACATAAAAAATTTAAAAATTGATATTCCCACAGGAACGGGTCTGGGAACGGAAACTTAGAAACTACTAGACAGGTTTCTAAAACGATTCCAGCATTAGGGGTGCTACATTATCCCCCTCTATCAGTAATTTAGATTATATTTCATCCCTATAATCCCACGGGAACAGAAACGGTAACGAGAACGGGAACCTTAAAGTTACTTGACCGATTTCCAAAATTCTTTCAACTCTAAGATGTTACATTATCCATGAGTCACAATGACTTATAAATGGTTCCTGTCAAGGTTTGTTCCCCATATTCCCACAGGAATGGAATTTAAAAAATTGCGTGGATATTCCGACAGGAACGGGTTTGGAAAAGGAAACTTAGAAACTACTGGACAGATTTCTATAACCCTTCCCCTTCCTGCATTAGGATTGCTACATTATCCCCCTCAATTAGTAATTTAGATAATATTTCATCCCTATAATCCCACGGGAACAGAAAAGGGAGCGAGAACGGGAACCATAAAGTTACTTGACTTACTTACTTACTTAGGTGGGCATTACAGTTACAGTTCGGGGTGAACCTGGGCCTCAACCAACATCCTCCTATAACGATTTCGATCTCGGGCGAGCTCTCTCCAGTTTCGCACTCCAAGTCGGTTGAGGTCTTCATCCACTTGATTGCGCCACCTAAGACGAGGTCTTCCCCTTCCGCGATTTCCCTGCAATGTGCTTTCGAACACCCGACGAGCCGGAGCGTTTGGGTCCATCCGCTCTACATGGCCCAACCATCGTAGCCTCGCGATGCGTACTCTTCTGGCTATGCCCATGTCGCGGTACAGCTCATACAGCTCGTTGTTGTATCTTCTTCTCCACACATTGTCTTCGCATACGGGACCAAAGATCATTCGGAGAATTTTTCTTTCGAAACGACCAAGAGTTTCCTCATCCGCTTTCGATAAGGTCCATGCTTCCGCGCCGTACAGCAGAACTGGGATGATTAAGGTCTTATACAAGGTCACCTTGGTTTTTCTAGAGAGGGTTTTGTTTCTCAATTGCCTTCTTAACCCAAAGAAGCAACGGTTGGCAAGAGTTATTCTCCGTTTGATCTCCGCACTGATGTTGTTGTCCGTATCTACAGCGGATCCTAGGTAGACGAAGTCCTGTACTACCTCGAAGTTATGTCTGTCTATTGTGACGTTTTGTCCAATTCGTCGATGTTCTGTGTCCTTGTTTGATGACAGCATATACTTCGTTTTGCCCTCATTAACCATCAAACCCATTTTTGCCGCTTCTGTTTCAATACTCGCAAAAGCACCTATGACATCACGCTTTTTTCTTCCCATTACGTCAATATCGTCTGCATAGGCGAGTAATTGTACAGACTTTTGAAAGATTGTTCCTCTGGTGTTGACGTTTGAGTTTCTTACAATCTGTTCAAGTATGATGTTGAAGAAATCGCATGACAGTTTTTCGCCTTGCCTAAAGCCTTTTTCGACATCAAAGGTCTTGGTGAGTTCTTTTCCGACCTTGACGGAGCAGCGTGAATTCTCCAAAGTCATCCTGCATAGTCGTACGAGCTTTGCAGGGATGCCGAAACTAGACATGGCTCTGTACAGCTCATCTCTGTAAATACTGTCATACGCGGCCTTGAAATCGATAAAGAGGTGGTGAATATCGATATTATGTCCTCGGGTTTTTTCCAAGATCTGTCGTTATGTGAAAATTTGGTCTATTGTGGACTTCTCTGGTCTAAAACCACATTGATAAGGACCTATCAAGTTGTTGACGTGGGGTTTCAGACGTTCACATATTACAGCAGACAAGATCTTATAAGCGACGTTAAGGAGGCTTATCCCTCTGTAATTGGCGCAATTGTGAGGGTCTCCCTTCTTTAGGATCGGGCATACGATACTGAGGTTCCATTCATCGGGCATGCTTTTTACCGACCAAATCATGCAGATCAGCTGGTGCATGCTCCTTTCCAACTGATCTCCAGCTGCCTTGAAAAGTTCGGCATCAAGGCCATCTGCACCTGCAGTCTTATTTGATTTAAGTTTGCATATGGCAAGTTACTTGATCGATTACAAAAATTCTTTCGACTCTATGATGTTACATTCTCTCTCAGTGAAATAGACTTATATTTCACATATTTCCACGGTAGCGGAAGATTCCCACAGGAACGGGGCTGGGAACGGAAACCTAGAAACTACTGGACAGATTTCAAAAATTCTTTCGTCATTGGGATGCCACAGAATCCCAAAGTAAAAACGATTATTTTTCATCCCTAAGTTCCCACTTAAGCGGAAAAACGAGAACGGGAACCTTAAAACTACAGACCCGAGCAACGCCGGGTGGCTCAGCTAGTTCAATATAAGAAAGTAAACTCAGAGACTAATTGTAAAAACTTAAACTAAATTGGCACCCGAATTGACACTGTACCATTCAACAGTCACTTTCTAAACAGTCCTTTGTTCGGCTATCTGAGTTTTAAGTAAGAAAAATTTCTACCCACTGAAAACACACAATTCCAACTAGAGAGTAGAGACACTCATTTTCTGTTTTCTAAAAGAAATAAAAGTAATCTTCCCATTTTTATTGCTTCCTTCAATATTTTCGAATAAAACCTTTGCAACAGATTAAAGTTTCCCTGTGACTTAAGCTTGGCATCCAGGTTAAGTAGCGAGTAGCGACTCTCCCCAAATTATTAATTGCACAAACCAAGTGTGTATTTCATTAGTAATCGGGGTAATGTAGTTTTTCTGGGCAAAAAGCATTCGGCATATCATCTTTGAGTTCTTTAAACTTTCCACCTTTCCACAGCTATTAATTTTTGAGTCATAAGGACAGTGTAGATAATACAGACAGTCAACTCGTACCCTCTTTTCCAGAAACACCCTCAAATTGATTTCATGGTGGAATCAAAGACAGCGTCTTATTTTAATAAACGGCTGTATCCAGCTGCAAATGAACTTCATTTCCACTCATTTCTTATTTTAGTTTCCACTTTGATCGCAAATAATGTTTAAGGCGGCTGTTTTGAACGAAACTGTTAACTTTTTTAAATAAATTTCAAACCAACCGAAAAAAGTCGCATATGGGCTCGAGTATGATAACTTTTGCGCAAAGAAATAATAATGGTTTTTGGTAGAGGGGTTCAATACAAGCATTTTTACTATGAGAGGGGGTCGATCTCCCCCCATTCAGGCGGTAGTTGCAATTTTATAAAAATTGAATTAAAATCTTAAAACAAAATATTTAAAAAGAACGGCAACATTTACATTTACAAGTTATATTTTTTCAAAAGCCAGAATTCTGCAATTTACAACTATTTTTAAATAAAGTTGTTTCAATTTATAGCTTTTGAAATACATAATTGACTTCAAAGTCAAAATTTACGAAAAAAAAGTAAAAAAAAAATCACTTTGAGTATTATTTTTCTCATGATTATAAATAAATATAAAGAAATAATTGATGGTTAGATGCTATAAATAATTCCTTATTAAACACTGAAAACAACTTATGACTTCAAGTTTTTGATATAATTAAAAAATAATAAAACTATATTTCTTCTTTAAGCCCAAAAGTTTCTTAAATTTTAAAAGAAACATTTCATATAATAAAATATACACCCAACCCAAAACTTATAAGGAGCCGAAGCAGGGGGTTGCAGGCATCTTACTGTTTACTTCTCAAATTTCATATACTGGGTGCGACAAAAGTATGGAAACCCCTGGATATATGGCAGAATATGCGTTAAAAAAAAATCAAAGACCGTATATCCGACGTATTTTTCGACGAGGAATCCGATGGTAACCTTGAATTTGACCTTGGACCCTGCCATGTTTCCAGGGATTTCCACATTTTTGTCGCACCCTGTATACCTTTCGTTGCTGTGTACGCTCACACTGCAAGATGCAGACCAGCTGCTTTGGCACTGAGTGGAACACACATTCTGATCCCTGCCTGCCTGCCTTTTCCTGCCTGGTTATAGCTTGGTGCCAGTATTCATCTCTTCGTTTGGTCTCGCTATATACATATATTCGTAATGATGTTGCTTACCAACTTCAACCACAATATGGCCCTTGTTGAAACACGAACTTCAACTTCATGTGGTTAAAAATCTCCGTCCGCAAGCACCTCATTTACTTTTGCTTCATTTATAGAAGCTCTAATTTAGATAGCATTTCAACTTGTAACCAGTGTAATGGGCTATCTGACTCCATCTCAAGAATTGTCTCCCAATATCCACACAGTTAAATTGCAATGGCGGGCGATTTCAATTAACACAATTCTGGTTGGCTTCGATATTCTGGCGAGACAGCACCCGAAGAAATGTATGTTGAGATTTTTGATGAGTTGAATCATCTGACTCAACTTATTGATGAGCCAATTCGGGTTCCAGATATTGAAAACCAAGCGGTTAATACTCATAACCTATTTCTCACTTCTCATCCCCCGAAAAATACAGGGTTATAGATTATAGTATCATCTCCTTTAGACAAATCGAACCATTGTGTCAGATTTTGTGTAGATTTTACGTACTCGGTCACGGTAAAAGAAGATAAGGTCCCTAAAAGAACTGTGTGGCATTATGATAAAGCCAATTAAGATGGCCTGAAGAATTTTTTTCGGAATTTTGATTGTGCTTTCTTGACGGAAACGTTGACGCATTGACTGATATGATATCTAACGTAATTCTTAACGGCATGCAAAATGTTGTTCCCCACAGATCAAAAAGTATCATCCCCAAAGACAATTCGTGGTTCGATTCGAGCTGTAAGGAGGCGATTAGGGTAAGAGAAAGAAGTTTTCGAATATTTAAAGACAACCCTACTATAGGAAACCAAAATTTGTTCAAACGGGCTTGTAATATCTGTAAAGCTCATACAAGACTAAGTTTTTCATAACCAAAAAGTTAAGACTTTTGAATTTTTTTATTTTTTCGGTCCCATCGTGAAATTTTGAGCCGTTAATATTGATTTCAAGTACTCGACCGAGAGGTGTGAAGATTTCCCATTGAAAATATAAACTCTGATTTTTAATTTTTAAATTTCTATAGCTCAGCGGCATTTCATGAGATCGCTTTTACTGAAGATGGTTTTTTCTTAAAATTGAACGTTCTTCAAAAGTGCGTTTTGTGGCAAAGTCATAACCAGGGATAGGATTTTACTAACTTTACCTTTTTTTTGGTTAAACGGAATATGAAATAGACTTTCGACAAACAAGTTTCGAGACCTGGTGATTGCAAATATATGTATTTTATTTTGCCTTTTTTTGCCTTTTCATACCATATTTGCATTTTTTTGCCTTTCTTCGCCATTGTTGCCTTTTTCTGCCTTTTTTTGCTTTTTTATTAAAGTTTGTTAAGAAATATCTAATAATTGGTTAAGCATTAAGAAAAAATGCTAACATTTTCGTTTGCCGTTGAGAACCTTTCGTTAAAAATCTTGTACAGTTTCAAACAAACACAAAAACATGCAAACATGCTTGGTACTTCTTCCTCGCCTACGTAAAATGCATACCTGCATTAACAGAATGTTGGCATGTATGCATGTTTTTCTACGCAGACATGCTCGGTGCTTCTTCCTCGCAGCGTAAAATGCATACCAGCATCAACATTTAGAACGTTCTAGACTGTTCGGAGAAATTATTGAAGATGAAGAACTGCAAGCGCAGCTGGCGTACATTAAAGTCAATTTTGTGTTTTTAATCGATCTGAAAAAACACATTTCCAAAGACCTACTAAGAAAAGGAACCTCAATTGGCGAAGTGCTGCCTGTTTTGAAAGACATTGAGGAAGTCTTGAAGAAGCTTACTGCCGTTTTCAGTGGAAACACAGGCCTAAAAATGATTGAGCATTTAAATTCTGTAATAAACGGCGAAGTGGATTCCAAACATCCAGGAAACATTGAAGTGAATAATTTTGAAAGTTTTAGATAGGTTCCTCTCGTTTGAGCTGAAGCTGAGAGAACATTTAGCTCCTTCAAAGCCCTTTTTAGGGACAGCCGAAGAAGATTGCTACCTGATAACTTTAAAAAACTCTTGGTAGTCCAATGCTACTATAATTAAATGTATTTTTGTTTATTTTCCTTGTATTTTTTAATAAATGCCTTTTCTTTGCCTTTTTGAGTGTTTTGTTTTGCTTTTTTCCAATTTTTTAGGTCAACAAAATCCTAACCCTGGTCATAACTCACACCGGCGAAGTAGTACGGGCCACTAAACCAGATTTTTCCATAAAATTACCTTATAATTTTTCCGTAGCCCTTGTTATTTACGATTTTTTGAATTCTATGAAAAAATTGAGATTCAGTGGCCTGAAGTCTCCAAAAATGCAGCTAAATGCTTAGGTTTCTTAAGATGATGCAGGAAATTTTTCACCCCTTCTCTTCTGGCTATTTTTACAACCTACATCTGCACAAAACTGGAGTACTATTCTCATACCTGGTCAGGTGCCTTTCAAACAGCTCTGCACCTACTTGATAGGGTACAAAACAGAGCGTTGAGATTGATAGGTGATAGTTTAATCGAAGAGTCGATTGATTCTCTTGAAAATCGTCGAAACGTTGCCTGTCTCTCTCTCTCTCTTTTATATCTTTTTTCACAACCACTGCTCTATAGTGAAATAGCCAGTTGCATACCACCCCTGATACAATTTAGCCGCAGCCCTGCCTCGCTAGGAATGCTCATCAGTTTTACCTCGACTTCGGATTTACAGTAAAGTATAGAGATTCATATTTTAGTCGCACCGCCCGAAAGTGAAATGCTTCACTTGACTCTGTTTTTTTCCCAGCTTCAAGATTCATAAGAATTCAAAAGCAATGTGCTTCGGTGTTTCTTACTCTATCCTCTCCTATTTTCCTAAATGCTCGCACTGTGTTTTAAAACATTATAAGGGTATTAATAACCCCTTGATGTCAACTGTGTCGATGAGAGAAAAATCTTCGATCACATTTTGCTGGAAATAAATACTTTTGACTCAACGTCTTTCAACACTACCCCAACAAAATTTGAAAAATACAATGAATTGTATTTAAAAATGTATAGGTACTTAAGAAAACCTTGTAACAGAAAAAAATTCACACAGTGGCATCACTGTGTTTCCTTTCCACTCTGACGTAAGATGCATTCCTGCACAATGTCATTGAAAAGCGCCCCAGGTGTTGCTGCCACAAACAAACAACAAATATCGCTCCTATTTGGCAATGATATTGAAATTCTTATCCAAGTTCGTTCCGACAAATCCGCCGCACACACCGGATTAGCCCCATTAAGCCCATGGGGCCAATACCATCAAAACCATGTATTTGCCTATGCCTAGACCCTAGACAAAGCACTAGCACCAGCATAATAGCTTCTACAGTGCGGTGATGTCGTTGTTGTAGTCGTTCTTCCGCACAACACATCAATAACAATTCCATGGTAAACACAGCACAACTCACCCAACCCCCAACTGGAAGTTGACCCCACAATAACTGGAACTGACAACAGAGAGTAGTTTTTCAGAGAGTCGTCGTATTTGACGTGCGCCAGCTGCCAGCTCTCGCAACAGAATTATGTTAAATCGTTATTCTTCCCCCCTCGGCCTAAGAGCTACACACAGATACGGTAGGTCTACCACCACTCACACACAAGCTCCCCCCTCACCTCCATTGGAATGGAAAAATAACAAACCAAAAAAAAAACACCCAACTCCATGGCATATACACATCATCATCTCAGCTAAGGCACTAACTGCTGGAGCTTTTTGAGATGCATGTCGTCGCTGGTGGATCGACTAGTAGCCCGAGCCCAGTACACCAGTGAGACACTGCTGTCGTGGACGTTCGAACGTTGTTTCTCCTGTTCCTCGACTCAATAACGCGGCGACTTTCGGTCAATTTTTTCCACATTCCCTCCTCGATTATTATCATTTGAAAATTTGTCCTCCTTTTGATTCCCCGGTGAGTTAAGTGAGCTCCAAATATTTTTAACCACCATCACGCCAAAAGTAAATGGCTAGAATTAGGTATTCAGTAAAACAGCACAACAGAGCAGAACTTGTTGTATAGGTACGTAATTATCTCTGTCGCGCCGTGGAAATTGTATAATGCCCCCACATGACGTCTGTGTGTTTGTGTTGTGAATAATTTAAGAAAATAATTAGCATCGTTCTCGAATATTGTATAAATATCAAATTTTTAATTACAAAAAAAATAGCAGTGTGTGAGTTTGTGTGCAAATCCCATTCCCGAGTAAACTTCAAATATTTGCCGAGATATTTAGTGAAACGGTTGTAAGGAAAGAATACCGTTGTATCTGCGTATCTTTTGTGCGAGGTATGTCTTTAGTGAAATTCTCTGCTGCTTGTTAGAAGCAAGAGTAGTAAAACTTGAATCTCGTCGCCGTGGTCGGTTGTTGGTTCTTGATTCTCAGTTCTCGGTTCTCGTCGCAGTCTATGTGATTTTTGTTTTATTTTTTTCTAATCCATGTTCGCATACCAACCAATACGCACACACCTTTACCTACAGCTGCATACCTTTGCAGCAGTTACCAATCCATTGTACCAGTGAGAGGTGAATTAACAGGTAACCGTCGCGTCGCCGTCGGTCTTAGCGTCAATTCATTCTGGGGAGGGAGCAAAGCGAAGTAAAAAAAAAACAAGGAGACGAAAAAAAAGCAAACAGCGGCGTGGAGCAGAAAACTGGAATTTTCATTAACCTACATCGCTGAGATTTACCGAGAGATTGTTACTCCAGCAGAGCTCTGACTGTGAGACACAACAATATACTCGTAAATATCCAAAGCCCCACGCACCATCGACACCACCAACAGCAGCAGAAACACCATCAGCAACTCTTTGAGGTAAGATATATCGTCTATTCTATACTCTACCTGTATCTGCACTAGTATTGATGTATTTTTTGAAAGTCGTCGGCATTTCCGTTCAACCAAGAGTAACGGACCACCCCTCCCGTCCGTCCCCACAATCCCAATTGCCATTCATAGGTTGGTGGCTTAACTCATTAAACTAAGTGTACCTTTCTTCTGTTTGGTGTTCAGTTGGGGGGCACCCACTTAAATATTTTATCTTTTTTGAAGTTCAGCGTACTTTAATGCCACTTAAGTGCGAGAGATAGAGAGAGAGAGAGAGAGGGAGAGAAAGTGATACTTTGCGGCTTTGGAAAGAAGAGAGAGTGGAGGCAGACATGGCTCATGGGTCATGGCACTGCCGTTAAGGGTGGCTCAATAAGGCTATCCACAGGTGGGCTGACTGACACAAATGCAATTGCTTCAACAACAAAGAGTTGAAAAGAAAGCAACAACATTTTTCGTTTGTGGTTCGTGTATTCACTCTTGTAATTTGTACGCTCTTAATGGCATGTAATTTTACACTCCAAAGATAAAAGCCGCTGCATAAAGTCCCATTGAGGAGGTGGTGCTTTCGTTATTCCTTTTTTTTTAAGTTCTTTTGCGCTTTTATGTTGTGATGACTTGTGAACGTGAACATTTCTTTGGGGGGACGACTGATATAAAGTAAGAAGGGGGACAACACAGATTTGTTGGTGTTTAATTTTACAGGGAACAGTGTAAATAAATCGTTTTTCGGACGGTTTAGACGCAAGTAACAATTTTGCTGTCAGAAAGGTCAAAAAGTCAATTGTTTTCCCATAAAAACTGCGATGATTTCAGTTTCCAAAAGGCTTTGCTTTACAAGCTCTGTTAAAGTTAGATTTTTTGTTACTATGTTAGATCTGGAGGAAGAAAGTCTTACAGAAACTAAAGAAGTCGTCAACTACTTTATTAAAGTGATGAAAAAGTTATGAGGTGTTGTAGGACATCAGTGTGACACTAATCTTCTTATGATTGAAAATATAATCCACTAGGTAGTCATTTTAACAAATTCATTTTTTTCAATAAAAAGCCTAAAAATCCTCAAGCATATTAGTGAATCCTTTTGACGATTTTCTAGTTTCGGTGGTAATTTCATAATTTTCAATGAAAATTAATCTTTTCACTTGAATCGAGGCCAAATTCACAATTTTTCTACAGGAAGCTCTCAATGTTTAAACAAAAAACATTAATTTTTATTGATTTCATTCCGACAATAAGATGTTGAAGAGAGGCAGAGCCACAAAAACTCTAGGGTCAGATGTCCACATTGTTGTCACCATAGCAATTAGTCATGAGCCATGGCAAGAAAAGGTTGTTGTTATCCGTCGCAAGCTTCCACATCTAAGGATGGTACCGACCAAGGAGGAGGAAATCGTATTGTGATCAATGTCCAAAAACAGAATGATTTCGGAAAAACCTCTATGTACGATGTAGGTTCTTGAAACTAACATAACAATATCAAATGTGTTAACGATTTGCGATATAGGCTTACAGCGGCACCCAAAGTTTGTACCTACAATGAAAAGAAGAAGATCTGCTGCTTCTTCTTTCAGTTGTGAAAAGAGCTTATACAGGGTGTTCCGTAATTCGTGTTACATACTTTGGGATGTTTCATATTCTAAGAAAAAAATTGTCCTACAGTACAGTCCGTTTCTCAACTTTGAGATCACTTTTTGACAATTTAAGAAAAGGCTAACTTTGGTGTACCTACCCCGACCTGTGTTAAATTCGATATCTCTGTCAATACAGAAAAAAAAATTTTAAATACGTTACCCCTCCCTAAATTTTTTGTAGAAATAACACCTTTAAGACAGTATTTAAGTTGAGCTTCCATAGGTTTCGGGTTGCCAGATTTTCTATTTTAAATGGTGTTCAAATTTTCTTCCCCAAGCAAAGTAATTTTTTTTTTCTTCAGAAAATGCCTGATAAACATAAAGCTTCTTTATTTTTTACAGATGAACAAAACAATAATAAAAAAAAATCATCAATAAGTGAACCCAAACCCATACATTTTATGATACAGTCAAACTTCTTTATAACGCAATTCTCTCTTTAGCGAATTTCATTTCGTTACCCTTCCCCTTGAAAAATATGCCATACGAATTAGGTTCTTTGTAACGAAGTTCCCTTTAACGAAATTCTCTTCATAAGGAACTAATTTTTTTGGGTGCAATGCAATAAGCTCCGCGGCAATAAGACCCGTGGGTCTTATTGTCTAAAAAAATGGAAATAACACCCACGGGCTTTGTTTCCACTTTGAAGAGGCAATAAGACCCACCAAAGAAAAGAATTAAGGCCCATGTCTTTTGTTGCCATTTTGAAGCAGCATTTATAATAGTCTGATGCACACGGGATCTTAAACTTAGTTTTCCTTCTTAGAAAGGATTATGAATATAGCGGATGCGCTAAATGCATATATTCTAGTTTCCTTTTATTTGAAGGAAAAACATTTTGAGGTACCGTAAAACAAAGCTCCAAAATTTGGAAACTTATTTCAGCTTTCCACGGATATGAATTCATAGCTCACGTTGTCTCCCACTTCGTGACATAGGACATAGGATGGAAGCTCAGTCCACTTTCTTATGCGCACATAATAACTAAATCTACTTTCTTAATGTTTGTTTTGCTCTTAGTTACTTCCTCCTGTTCGTGTGAATCTTTTATGTTCAACCACAAGCCCGTACTACCCGAAGGGAAATTTCGTTCCCTTCGATTCACTTTTTACTCACGGATAAAATAATGTAGCTAGAAGCGAAGCGCAAAAAATTTATGGATGTGTGGTGTAAAAATAAAAATTCGCGCGAATTTTTATTTCTACACCACACATCCATATTCCCTTGAGAAAATTTTGTTCGCTTCGCTTTTATCTTCATTATTCTATCCGTGTGTAAAAAGCAAAGCGAACAAAATTTGCCTCCGTGTAATACGTTCTTGCGGTTGAACTTAAGAAATACGCGCGAATTGACCGCACTAAACACAAAGTATGATTCATAGTTCCATAGATATTTATTATTATTTACGTGTGTTCCAGAGCATGGACTTTTGTCTAGTGGAGTTACGTCCCCTCCATTCCCTCACAAGGGATGGTTGTGAGAAATGCGCTAGGCCCAGGGGCTCCTCGCTCTGTTGCGCCACCCTATTTATTTATTTATTTATTTAGTTACGTCCCTGTGCAAGTTTATTCACATTGAAAATAAGTTTAAGTGCAAACGGTGAGACTTTTTTCCATTACGAAATGGTATTTGAGTTCGCAGAAAAAGGAACTATGGCCCGCGGCTGTTACTGCCATTTCATCGTGGCAATAACCTCCGTGGGCCTTACTTCCAAAACAAAGAGGAAATAAGACCCGCGGGTCTTATTGCCGCGGGCCTTATTGCACTGCACCATTTTTTTGACCCAAAAGCAAATTTGTTTCTTTATAACGAAATTTTCAAATTTGAAAACAAAACTTGCTAAGATTTTTATTCCTAAATTTAATAGGGAACTTCCCGTTTTGGCAAAACATTTTCTAAAAGTTAATGTGTGTAATGTATGCATGTATGTATGGATTCATGAAAAAGGCTACAATTCTTAATTGTTTTAAAAAAGCTGGCTTTGGTACTTTTGATTATTGGTCTGATGAAGACTCTGTTCCATTGTCAACGATAAGATCATTAATAATCGAGAACAACAGCAACTATAACAGATTTTACCAAGTGATGATTATGATGTTACATTTGACGATTATGGTGCAGTGGATGCAAATGTTGCTACCATGGAACTTCCTTCAGACGAAACAGTTTTGAATGCTATTTCATCTGATGAATCGGATTCATCAGATGACAATGCTGAAATCGAATTTATTCGAAAAAAGTTCAGCGATAATGATATGAGAACTGCATTCAATAATTTTCGAAATTTTATTGAAACAAGAGATGAAACCTCAGATGATGCATATTTTCATCTTTCTAATTTGGAAGATTTTTATAATAAAACAGAAACCAAAACAGTTCATGTTCAATTAAAAATTGATATATTTTTAGATAAGAAATAAAAATTTATAAATTTCCTTAAAATGAGTTCTTTTTGTACCATTGTTTTTTTTTAAATATGTATAAAAGAATACTTGCAGTGTTAAAAACAAATTTTCTATATAACGAATTTTTTATAAAACTTCCTTATAACGAAGCAATTTTTTGTTCCCTTGAAGGTTCTTTATATAGAAGTTTGACTGTACTTGAAAAATACAAAATGGGTAGCATTTAAATGCCAGCTTTGAGGTTTGTTTGAATAAAACAACTTTAGTAGTTTTTTATGTATTTTATACAAATACAATTATAAGAAGTGGTCAAACGTCAAAGTGCCCTCCTTCGTTTTGAATGCATGCCAGAGCCCGTTTTTGAATTTCATTGTGGGTGTCTCTATCATCAGTATTGACAGAGAAATCGAATTTAACACAGGTCAGGTCAGGGTACACCAAAGTTAGCCTTTTTTTAAATTGTCAAAAAGTGATCTCAAAGTTGAGAAACCGACTTCACGTATAACAATTTTTTTCTTAGAATATGACCAAGAACTACATGCACATCCCAAAGTATGTTACACGAACAAGCCTGTATAAACAAATTTGTGTCAAACTTAACACCAGAGATTTTGTGCTCAGAGAATGTTTTAAGAAAAAAATTTTGTCATCTGATGCTTGTACTTTGTCATCTGTCATCAGTCATCTGCCGTCTGGCTGCTGCCTAAAGCCAACAATGTGTTTCTACATTTGAAAACTCTCTTTTGGTGTATTTTTCTCGGTTTGATGTTAATTAGCAATATAAAATTTTCTATCGATAAACGTTAAAAATTAAATATCCCTTTCTCATCCGTAGCTTTTACTTGCGATTATATGTAGATAGGTACTATAATAGTGCAGTCATTGAAGCGAAAAATACGGTCCTACCTCCGAGTTTTTTTTACTGTGAACCGATTTGCATGAAATTTTGGAATTAGGCTCATCTTATGCTCTTAACTTCAAAAGTGAAAATGATTTGAACACCGCCACCACCCTGGGGGTGGTGAACTATCAGCTTTCATATTTATTAGTAGCTGCAAAAAAATACCTTTTTTGGATTTACTCTAAAAACTATTAAAATATATTTAATTTGATTTTGTTCATAATTTATGTGATTTTATTCGATTTTCTTAATTAATATATGGTTGGAAAACCGATGCCAACAAATATATAGGATAAAGAGCTAGTACTAAGACCCTGTACTCAGCCTCAAGATTTTGATATTGTACTAAGCATAAAATCGCAAGTTCGTATGACTCAGTCTTGCTCACATTTCTTATATCGTTCCAATAACGTCAAAATTTTTAAAAAGAAATTTAATATATACGAGATACGATAGAAGATATACCAACAAAACAATTAAAACAGAAAAAAGAAAGCTTCGTTACTTTTAGCCCAGTTTATTTGTCAAAATAGAAAATATTTTCATATCGACCGACGCGACGGTCCTTTACTCGTCGCGCTACTGACGGATTGCCATTGGGCAATCAATCAAAATAATGCATAATACATTTTTTTAGTATGTTTGACTTTCATTTCCAGGTTTACTTTTATGCCTGACTGATACGGTTTCGTATATATTTGCCGACATGTATAATATTTAAAAGATTACGTGCAATTTTGAGACTCCAACCCAACATCTGCAACTTTCAGAGGAAACCAGGTGGGTTTTCCAAAACTTCGGTTGGAAAATAAAAAACGCCTCCTCTCTTAAGTGACGTGCACCCCAGGGAGAATTGTAATTCCTTTGAGAACACGATGCTTGCAACGCTGAAAAGGAAAAAAACCAATCTCTATCTACCCTTAAGCCTAAAATATGCTTCTTCTCACCAAAGTCCAGCTCAACAAAATCTCCTGTGTCACTACCATCAACTGCAGCATTAGAGAGGTAATGAGCTGACCCCTAAAGAGGCGTATTGCATTTCTCTCTACTAGGGACGGCTTAATAGAAAAACTGACTTCAAGTTGCACTTCCAGAATGAGTCACATTAAAAAGAATTTGGTGCAAGAAAAATCGACATTTGCTTGTTTACTATTCAGGTATTCAGGATGTCTAACAATGTCAACTTACTGGCACAATGTCGTTGAACCTTGTACCATGAGCACACCCCTCGACAAAGACTTTCACTTTCTTGAATTGATTTCAAATCAAATGACAGATAATCGATTTCTCTGGCTTCCCGTTACAGACGTTCATCCTTCCGTCACTTTTCACGAAATCATTCCCTTCCACAAGTTGCAGGAAAGCGAGTGGAAAGATGTTACACATCCAACATTTTCCGTTATAGTCACAAAAGAGTAACTTCCAATGTAAACTTTATAAATTGATTCCTTTCATGGTTTGAAAAATTCTACTGAACTCAATTTTCACAACTGAAGTAAAATAACGTAACGGTTTCATTCACACAAAAGAAATGTAATTTTCCAGCAATCTGTCGGTTTTCTCAGAAATCATTAATGGTTTTTGGTATCACTTTCGCGCACTGAATATTTTTCACATCAAACTGATGAATCTGTCGATGAATAAATATACTCAATTTATTTATGTATTGTTTATTTGCACAGGTAAAAACAATTTCAATTCAGTGGATTGTTGCTTTTCGAAAAAAAATCCTTACAACCTTTTATGAACTATGTGAACTGTGTATAGAAACAGATAGTGATTCAGGAGGAAAACAAATTGAAACAAATTTAAGAACGCCACCCAATATCCAAGTAGAAAACTTAAATTTATCAAGAATCCTTAGTCTCTAATTTACAACATTCTGTTACGTTTCGAGGTCTTTTCTCGAAAAGTACTTGCTCGATTCATGTCACAAGAAAATTAAGAGAAGACACATTTTTGACATGGCTAACTTAATTGTAATTTTTGGTCAGACATAGCTGAACATCTAAACGACTCGAAAACCCACATACCAAAAAGGAACAGTAGGACAGAAATTATGTTCCCCCAAAAAGAAACTGATACTGTGTCTGTGGCTATCCAAAAATAGAATTCCTTCATTTCCTCTCATTGATAAATTCCTGGAAAATTCGATAGCAGCACATGATTTGATTTTCAAAGAACAATTGTAACGACCGACCGATGTGTAATCAAACTCGTGTATAGGTAGGCACCCGGAATGGTTTCGTTTGAACTCGGCGAGCATGTGGATGTGATGTGGAATGTGTACCAAGTTGAGGGAGGTATTGCTCCTAACCCGACTCAATAAAAACTCTCGATTCGAAAGAAAAATCAAATATTTCGATAGAAAAACCGGCTGAGTTTCATTAACAGATTTTCAGTATCAATCAATGAACAAAGCAATTCTTTGGAAAGGCGGAAAAGGCTTTGCTACACTTTCCTACTATTTATTTGTAGAAGCTGGTTCTTCTACTTTTGTTGTGGTGAAAGCAAAATACAGAAATATCTCATCTGCATGGTACAAATTTACATCCAGCTGAGCTTGAACAAACTTCCTGCAAAATTAATTATTTAGACATTCTATTAGATTATTAATGGTAAACTGTATGATGCTGTAGATCAACGTTTTCCCTGTCATCTAATTTTTGTATAGTAACAATAGCCATTAAAGGGTTTTGTGACAGTTGGCATGACTTCCTGTTTCATAATTGCTCGAGGTTTGAATCCCAGGAATTTCAAATTGTTTCCACGAATATCGACTTTAGCAAGGAATTCACAATTTATTCGAAAGTATAATTACATTCAAATCGCTCTTCCACTTAGCAATTTGAAATCGACATAAAATTGTAGGTCCTGGAAATGTATTAGGCCCCGAACCCCGAGGTTCTCCGGGCTTTGTTGCACCACCCTGTTTATTGATTTCTGTTTGGGTGATTTGAACCTTTGCAAAATATTACTGCAGCGGAGTGCCCCTCTGATGGTCACAGTAAGCGACTAAAGAAAGATCATATCCAGGCAATAACTCGTACTATCAAAGTGAGTCTATCAACTCAATGCAGTGCTCGGAGCTTGTACGACCGGTGCAGTAAAAACAGACATGAGGTGTCTTAAAACACCTGAATTGAACCAAGTTCCATTTTTGCACAACTGAAAACGGTCTTCCAGAAGAAGCAATTGAACATAATTAATATTTTTAATGGGGAAAAAATTGTTATAACGAAAAGAGTACTTCGCTGACGGTGTTTTATGTCACTCAGAAATGCAACTCAATAAAAAAAAAAAACAAATTTATTCTGTAATAAAACACAATCATATTTATACAGTCCCGCACTTAATTATTGGCACATCTAACTTTTTTGAAAAGTAATGCTGCTTTTAAGCCTTTCCAAACATGCTATACAAACCATTATTTTTTTATTTAAAGGTGGTACTTATTTACTATTAAATACAGTAAAAGTTAATTTGAAACATTTTAATAGGTTACCAAAAATTAACATAATTCACAAACATTGGTATATATTTACCGCACAAAATTATTAGCACAGTGCATGGTAAGTTAAAAGTTTCACTGTAAGTACTAAGTTTTTTTTCTCCAGAGCGGTATTGGGTTTTCTCCACACGGAAATGCGGCCATCGGATCGAAAAATATTAAACTTGCATTCATCTGAAAACAGCACATCATCCCAGAAACTGTTTAATTTGCTCCGATATTCGAGAGCGTAGTCCAAGCGCTTTCTTTGGTTGACTTTTGAAATCATTGGCTTACGTCTAGCAACTCGAAAATTGTAACCGGCTTCGTGAAGCAATCTTCTTACCGTCATAAGATGAACAGTTTTCCCAAACTCTTCTCTAACTTCAGCAGCTATTTGGGTTGATGTTATTTTCGGATCAGCTTTTACTTTCCTGACAATTCTATTCCGTTCACGGTCATTCAAAAGCCGAGCACGACCGGTATGTTTGGAACTTTTAAAATTAGATTCACCCTTAAAACGATGAACAATGCTGCGAATAATGTATCGGCTTCTATTCATTATTATTTGTCCAATCTCTGCATAAAATTTGCCTTGGTTATGCATATTAGTATTTTTCGTTCGGATTCGGTGGTTTCTTTTTGTTTTGGGCTCATTTTGTTTGAATGAAACTTGCTGACACCTAACTTATTTTTCTTGTGAGAAACCTTGACTTTATTTGACAAACTAAATAACTGTTACTTTGATTATTGACTTTTTAAACGGTACGGACACGAGGGTACAAATTTATTGCACAAAACGCTGAGTGTGCCAGTAATTTTGTGCGAGTAATTGAGTTGTTCTTCGCTAGTTATTTTATTTCTTTGAATGTGGACAAATATAATATTGTCAAACTTATTGCATTTGATACAAAATAAGACAACCATTGAAGGAAAAAAATATTGGTTCAATTGCATGTTGGTAAAGGTTAAAAAAAAAAGGTTAAAAAAAAGGTATGCTTAAAGTTTAAAAAGCTTTGTGTGCCAATAATTATGTGCGGGACTGTACATCTTTCAAATAAAAACACAAACGAGTTCAAATGTCAGACAATCATAAATAATGAAGTAAAATTTTATTCGAGGATATTGAAGGAATATAGGAAATTTGGTTTTTGTGTATGCAAATGAGCAAACATGTGTTTTTATTAAGGCAATCAGATTTGCAAATGACAAGAGAAAAGGAAAATCACGTCGAAGCCAGTTCCAAAAAATCAAGCGAAACAGATTCAGTGCCCCTTACGGAAAGTGAGTGTTCCTTACATGAACAATGGATAATTTTTTATATGTAGATATATACGAGTATCATATATATCAGCATAATCAGACATGTAAAATGCACTTTTTTAAAGACTTTTTTGAAACAAATGCCAATTACCTAGAGAAAATTCACATTTTCTGAAATCAATCCCTTTCTTTAAACCTCATCTGTCATGTCGTCATGTGTCACCTGTAATCTGTTATCTCTTACTTGTCTGTCGTCTGTCGTCTGTCGTGTGTTGTCTGTCGGCTGTCGTCTGTCGTCTGTCGTCTGTCGTCTGTCGTCTGTCGTCTGTCGTCTGTCGTCTGTCGTCTGTCGTCTGTCGTCTGTCGTCTGTCGTCTGTCGTCTGTCGTCTGTCGTCTGTCGTCTGTCGTCTGTCGTCTGTCGTCTGTCGTCTGTCGTCTGTCGTCTGTCGTCTGTCGTCTGTCGTCTGTCGTCTGTCGTCTGTCGTCTGTCGTCTGTCGTCTGTCGTCTGTCGTCTGTCGTCTGTCGTCTGTCGTCTGTCGTCTGTCGTCTGTCGTCTGTCGTCTGTCGTCTGTCGTCTGTCGTCTTTCCTTTGTCGTCTGTCGTCTGTCGTCTGTCATCTTTCCTTTGTCGTCTGTCGTCTGTCGTCTGTCGTCTGTCGTCTGTCGTCTGTCGTCTGTCGTCTGTCGTCTGTCGTCTGTCGTCTGTCGTCTGTCGTCTGTCAACTTGCAATGTATGCCGGGAAATTTTGGAAAATGGAAATTTTGAAATATCCCTTTTCTCGTTCATAGGATTCGTTTTGTTTGTGTATGTAAAGAGTTTTTTTTTTAAGATTTCGATTCCATCGTGAATTGCATGTTGCTTTGCATGATTTCAAAATGGCGATCAACCGAAAACCACGAGATCTAATATGGGTTGCCAAATACAAAGAAGCATTCCAAAAGCCTGTGTGTAGACGATCAAAGTCATACGTGAAGGATAAGTGGCAATACAAAGTGATAAAAAAGGACAAAGGAAGAGAAGAACAGCGAATTCTCAAAAAGAAAAAGAAACAGCATGAGAAGCGCTCGATTGAGGAAATCGAGAAATACCACGACAGGAACGAGATTCGATACCAAAAAGTAACAATATCGTGTTAAGGTGACAGCCTCGAACGTAAAGCCTGTAGCAGGGAAACCTATTGATGGAATAGCAGTCGCTTCTGAGGATCTGGAAAGGCCATTTCTGCAGACTGCTTAACGGCGATGAAAACACTAATTCTCTGTCAGAAAGAATGGCCCATTCAACTTAGACGATGATCAAGAATGCCGTCCCAACCTAAAAGAAGTTAAGATTGCCATATGCAAATTTAAATCGAGTAAGACTGCAGGTGCAGGTGCCTTTGATATCGAACTTTTCAAGAAAGTAGAAGATTAATTGAAAAGGGCAAAGGGGTATTCACCAGCTGATCTGCATGATCTTCTTCTTTTCATTTCCGGCGTTACGAGTAGTGATCTTGAAGCGATCACAACTCTACCACTTTTTTGCTTCACACTAGTGATCCGCCTGTGGGGAGCATGATATGGTCGGAAATAAGTATACCCGATCGTAAAAAAGATAGGCCTTCCAAAATGGGACAGTTATATAAGAATAAGCCTCTTTAACGTCGCCTATAAGATATTGTCTTACTTACAACTTAATAGGTCAATTTAAATATGGTCTTTAGCCAGAAAAGTCCACAATAGAACAACTTTTCAAATTACGGCAGGTCTTAGAAAACACCCGAGAATATAATATATAAATATTTAGATATAAAATAAATAGAGTGGCGCAACCGAGTGAGAAGGCTAGGGTTCTAGCGGATTTCTCACAACCATTGCGCTTGTGAGGGAATGTTAGGACCTTTAATTTTCTGCCAATTCCGAAAGGCTAATCGAGAAAGCGCTTTTCATGGCAATCATTTTACTATGAGAGGACTTGCTTAATTCTCGCGAAAGGCGATAACTTCGGAAAACATTTTTGCTTCTGTTGAGATTCGAACCAAGAATCTCCCGGTTAACAGGCAGACATGCCAATCATCACGCCACGGGTACCACATATCATATCGATATACATCATCTATTTATCGATTTCAAGGCCGCGTATGACAGTATTTACAGAGACGACGTGCTGTACAGAGTCATGTCTAGTTTCGGCATTCGTGCAAACCTCGAACGACTGTGCAGGATGACTTTGGAGAACGCACGCTGCTCCGTCAAGGTCGATGAAGAACTCAACGAGATTTTTGATGTGTAAAAAATCCATCGGAATACGTCAAACTGTAAAGTACAGGACTTCGTCTACCTAGGATCCGCTATAGACATGAAAAACAACGTCAGTGTGGAGATCAAACAGAGAATGATTCTTGCCAACCTTTCCTATACTTCAACCCTAAGGTACTTACGAGAGAGTAAGAGATAAAACCCTCTAGACTAGAACAACCAAGAATGATCATCCCAGTCGTGTTTTACGGAGCGAAAGCGGATGAGGAAACCCTTGATCGTTTCGAAAGATTTTTGATCGCGTTCGTGAAGACAATAAGTGTGGAAGAAGATTCAATCACGATGAGCTGTATGAACCGTGACGCGAGCATACCTAGAAGACTACGAATCGCGAGACTATAGCTGTTGGGGCGTTTAGAGCAGATGAATGTTAACACTTCAGCTCGACGGGATTTTAAAAGCACATTGCAGGGAAGTCGCACATGCAGAGGACCTCGTCTAAGTTGACGTAATCAAGTTGAAGGGCCCCCAACCGACTTAGAGTGCAAAATAAAAGAATGCTTAACCGAAATGGAAATTGTTGGCAAAAGATGTTGGCCAAGGCCCTGGTTCAACACGATCTGTAAACCGCTCCTCTAAGAAAGTATAGTTAGAAAGCGAATTAACAATCTTTTATTATTTTGCTTTCAAAACTGTTGGGGCACTACAAGATCATACGAAAAAACTAAAACAAAGAATCCGCTTTTGTACCCAAAAACCGAATTTAAAAAATAGAATTCGAACCACTCCAATAAACATACTGAGCTGATATGTGAGAGCCTATTCATCTTTCAAATGTATTTTTACATGAAAAATGACAAATATCATATTAGGGTTTCGGTTCTGTAGATCTGGGCTTAGCAGCTTTCTTATTTAAAGCCTTTACTTCATGTTGTTAGGGTCTTAGGTACTCATTCTTATTTGATGCTGCTAGGAAATATGTTAAACTACCAACAGTTGTGCCATCTTTTTCTGAAGGCATCCTAGGGTGATGAGTCCTTTACACTAAAATACTTCTAATCATTCACTTCTTCTTCAACGTATGAAATCATTCCATCATGGTTTGTGCTCACAATAGATTCATCCGTAGATAGAAGCACTCACTTAGAACCCCCTCACACCATGACCAACCGCTGGCTTAGGAGCCTCTAGAAATACATGCATTAAAGATCTGTGCCTTTCGAGCTCACTGAAGTCTTATTTCCCGTGATGATATAATGGCCTTAAATCTAAGTAAGCAATAAATGGGCTGGATGAATCAGATAGCTACCCCAAACAGAAAATCAACGATCAAGCACTACTGGAGAGGTGACGCCTTATTCTTAATTAAACACAACCACTGTGGTGGTGTGGCGCTTCAGAAAATTAAGTCACTATCAACATCGTCAGCAGGCATGGGTGAAAGTGGAGTGTTTATGTCCTCAAACTAAATGGTTAGGATATCCATCCATTCCCGTGACTTAATTTACATTAAACGCAATAAGAAAGCTCGAGGTTTAAACAAACTTTTCCACGAAAAGCGTTTTCTCTCAAAGCCTTTCGTAGGTAGATATTCGATGAATAATTGAAGACCCATTTGTACCTTCACAACAACACGCCCCGCCCTGGCCACTCAACATCAAAAACTCTCTTATTTTTTTAAAAATCATTTGTCTGATTTTCCCATAAAGCAATACAAAGGTATCCATTCGAAATCAATTATGATTCCAAAACCCACAAAAAAGAGTTGAAAAGTAGACCTATTTCTCAACCCCACCCTCACAACTGGGCAAACACATCTGCAGAATCCCAAAGTCATCATCAAAGCAGCCATTTGTTTAACCAAATTTTCAGTTGTTTTGGCTGAAGAAAGATAAATATTTACCGACTTTAACAGTCAACGACCAGAAACACAAATTTGTTATCTAATATTAAACGAAGATGATATTCAGTTCGCTACATCAGAGAGAGACAGAGGGAGACAGAGACTACACATGAATGAATCGCAAATTTCGTCGAAAACATTTTACATATTGAAAATGAACTCATTCATGGTCTAGTGATTCTTGATAACAAAAAGAAAAAAGGAGAGAAGGAATTAAATTCAATATGTCGAGTGGGAATAATCAATTTTCATTTATTCATCAAAAGACGAGATTATCTTTGGAAATTGAATGGTTAAGAAAATCTGCAAAGAGCATTGGGTTGCGATTTATGATTGCGCTCCAGGGCATCAAAACACACTCAAAAAAAAAAAAAAATCCAATAAAAGAATTCTCATTGAACATGAGATCCATTCAATTTTGTAATGCCTTGAGTTTCAGCACCCGCACCATTTATATTTTACATAAGGTCGTATGTCATATATGTATATCTCATTCAATGAATTAATTAATATCATTTATTGAATCAAAACCTATTCAAAAAGTTCTGCGAAAGGTATTTGCGTAACGATAAACATGACTGCCATTGCGAGTTCGATGAAAAAGTAATTAAATTCAGTGTTCCACTTCTGTTTGATAATAAATGTCAACGACATATTTTCACATTTATTTTAGGCAAATAAAATCGAAGAGTCATTAATTTTTCAAAGGAAAATCAAAATGAAAAGAAATGTGAAAAAATGAGTTTTTCACTTTAGTTCGATTGACAGCGGGAATTAATTATTCCCCGAACCAGGAAACTAGGAACAAGTCATCTTAAGTGCTTTGCATCAGAGTTAAGACTTTGAAATGCGAAGGATATTCACACGTGGCATGAGTTCGATTAACGGTTATGGGCAAAACTTTCATTTGCAACACTCTTAAAATTCAGCGGGAAAACGAGAAAAATCTGTTCGTAGTTCGTCTTACCATTAACCGCTGTTCTTTTATTCACTGAGGCAATGTTATGATTAGGTTAATTTACTGACTTAACTACTGACTCTAGGCGGGTACTCTAAATTATTCAATAACTTAACTCTAATGCCTAATTTGTGAATCTACAAACTATAATTAAAGTTAAAGCTAAGAAAAATTAAAAAACTTAGCTATATGATGATTAGGTTAGGTTAGATGTGGCTGCCAGGAAACACTTAGACAACAGAGGGTCCATTCTTTTACCACTGAGACCAGAAGGCTGTTCACCCCATGGGCTTTGGTTGCTTGTAAAATGACTCAATTCAGTTCATAAAAGCGTTCTTAGCTGTTAATAATGGGTTTTTCAATAGAGCGCTACAAATTTTTTTTTTTGGATATCAATGAAATTCTTTATTTCTGTCAAAGTACTTTTGATGCCATTGTGTATGGAACTCGATGTGTATGAAGCACGAATTTCGACGGCTTTCAAGCATACATCGGCCGATACTGCTGCAATTTCACGTTCGATATTCGTATGAAGGTTATCAATCGTCGCTGGCTTGTTGGCATAGACCATAGACTTGACGTAACCCCACAAAAAATAGTCTAACGGCGTCAAATCGCACGACCGAGGCGGCCAAGCGACTGGACAATTTCGTGAGATAACACGTTCGCCAAACTTGGTTATTGGAAACCAAGTTTGGCGAACGTGTTATCTCACGAAATTGATTGTGACATTCGGTGTGTGGCTTGTGGCGCCGCACTATGGGACGAAATGAGCTTTAGTGTCTCATAAATGGTTTTGAAAAATTTTACAATTCGAAAAATCTAAAGATGAGGCCTTAAACTAGAAAACCAGCTCTTTTCGAAACAGTTACTGTTTTTTTATTTTTTTTTATTTTTGGTACTTAAATTGCTGATCAAACTCGTCACATTAATTTGAATATAATTTCTCTTTAAAGACTACAAAGTTTGAAGTGAAATATTTTGTAGCTTCCTGAATATAAGTAATTGATGTAACATATTTTTGGAAAGGTCGTTTTTTTTTCTTTATAAAAAAGTTGTTCTCATTTAGATTTACTTCAACAGTTAATTTAAAGAAAAAAAAAGAAAAAGAACCTTTTATGTGCTTTGTGATTTTTTCAATTAAGGTTTTCTTTGTTACCTCCACCTGCCTCCACCTAATTTTTTTGAATTTGTTTGTTACTGTAGATTCAGAATCAAAAATAACCTCGTCCGCATACGTCCGCCCTTTTTTTTTATAAGCAAAAATGTGTAAAAAGGGAATTCTTTTCTTTATGATTTTGAGTTTGTTGCTCTTTTATTTTCATTACAATGATAGAAAATATTGAAATTCTGCTCATGCTTACTACCTAAGTAGTTAAAAATGAATAATGGTTGAAAAAAATCATTCAAAATGGTTCTCTCCTTACACCAAATTTCATCACATTTTTTTTAACATGGTTGCTCCAAAACAAAAGCGAAATAATTTTTAAAAGAATTTAACGAAATCATTTTTAATAAATAAATTGAAGTATCACTCCCCTATAATAATAGCCTCCTTTCAACCTCATATGAATATACTTAAGATAACCATACAAACTGACCGTTAAACAAGGCGATAAGAGAGAAATGAGTCATCCAGCGAGAAAAGCTCTGAAAAATCTTCACGATCAGCTCCTTTCATTTCAAGTCTAGGAAAAACCAGGACATATGAAGTGTAAGAGTTGTTAGAAGTACATAGTTAAATTGCTTTTAGAAACAAAGAGTTAAATATTAGTGCTTCCTGAACCTTCTAAAAGCTTTACGATTCGAAAAATCGCAAAAATTTCTTTGGTAGTGGAAAAGTATGTTGCAATAGGGACTTTCTTAAGAAATGAGCGGGTATTCGTTTAAATATCTTAGTTTGTATATTCAGTTACAGACACTTCTGTGATACTTTTGTTATACTAGTACTCTCTACGCGTCTGATACTGAACATACAAACTAAGATATGGAAACGAAAACCCTCCCATTTCATAAAAACTCTCTGCTCTCCTTGTAAACCAAATTTCACTTTGCTACGATGACGGCAATCCGTGTCGACTTCGTTCCGAAAAATATTTTTGTTCTTTTGTCGGTCGGTTAGCTTAACTAAAACAATCTCAAATTGAATTTTTTTTAGAAATAACTACTTGTCTTACATGTAATAGAATTAAAGCAACAGTTGAGAAAAACTCAAAAATCTGGGACATCCTACTACATGTACATTAAATTATCTAGTGGAAAATTGTTGGCTTATGGAAATAAAATAAAAAAGTGGTTGAAAATGACTCTTGGAACACAAGTTAGGATATTTATATATAACCCTGGGTTCAAAAGCCGAAGAATTTACATTTTACCAAAAAAAAAATTTTTTAACCAAAAAAAAATCAAAAGGAAGCTATGGCAACCCTACCATGTCAAAGTTTTTTGCTTAATTAATACTGATACTGCCTGGAAAGTAAATAAAATGCTTTTTTTTCATTAATATTTTCTCTTGTTTAAAATTTCAATGTAAAAATTATATTTTATAATTTTGAATATTTTTTAAATACTCATGACATTGACGAATCTCAAAAAACTATGTAAATTTATATTAACTATATATTCGAGATGATATGTTTCAAATTTCACTTAATTCGATGAAGAAACAAAAAAGTTACAGATTTATGAGACGCTCAACCTCGTTTCGTCCCATAGTGCGCCGGTCGTCCGTTGGAACCACATGTCCTCCAAGTCCATATCATCCGACTGGGGCCAAAAATATTCGGTTATCATTGAACGGTAGCGATGCCCATTAACGTTCCGGTCTTGATCATCACGGAAGAAGTACGGGCTAACGACACCGCCGGCCCATAAACCACACCAAACCGTATTTTTTTCGGGAGGCAATGATGACCCATGGGGAACGTGTGGATTGCTGCCTGACCAATACCTCATATTTTGTTTATTAGCGAAGCCATTCAGCCAGAAATGAGCCTCATCGTAATTTGGACGTAGCGCTCTTAACGTTGAGGCCACTGACTCCGAATTTCGGTAGTAAGGTTTATTAATTTCGACTCGTTGTTGGCTTGTATATCTTTCTATTATGAAATGGCTAACCCTACTGAAGAGATATGTCAAAAGAGTGGCAAGAAATATGGCGTCGTTTGCTGTCCCTGTCGTTTTACTTTTGTAGCGTCCTTTTCAAAAAACCCTTTAGTTCAAAAAAGGGCTGGCGTGTTGCAAACTCGAGTTGTGCAGTTGTAATTGGTAAGTGGAAGGCTTCTGAAAGTGCATCTAATGTTCTGAATGTTCCATCCAATGCCTCTTGTACCTGTCAAGGTTTAGTGCATAGGCAAAAATTAACACGGACCAACATTTGCGTGGCTTAAGTATTTGAAGCAACGAACATAGCAATTGGTTCGTTTAGTATTTATAACTCACATTTGGTTATGTCATGGATTCTAGGCATTGCCGGGAGTGTAGGGAATACGTGGGAGATGAGGTTTCAAGTCCCAGCAAAATTCGAACAGCAAGAAATAAGAAACAGAATCAAACAAAACTATCTAAAAACTTCCGACGACAAGTGCTAACCTGTAGATATGTACTTGCCAGCATTACATGAACCTATGAACAACATCATCATCATTTGTAGGAAGAACGCCAAATTTGTACTCCAGGTTACAACATGGTCACAACTCATTGGGTACCCATTGGCCTCTACTCGGAAAACAGGCCTCGGAGAAAAATTTCTCGATACTGGGTGACGACTCAAACCTGCAGCTGAGCAACATCTTAAAATTCACCGAAATTTTCCGATGTTTCAATGACGATCTTCAATTTTGAAAATCCAATGACCAACAATCGCTCACCTTTCCTCTAACTACGCTAATATCTGCCTATTCGTCATTATCTCTGGGAACGCAATGGATCGTCTATGATCTAAGTAAGGTCCTGCGACTTGTGGCTGCATCTCCTACCCAACTTAATCTGAACCTATCCAGTTCATTCAAACTTCCAAACCACAACAGTGTCTTCCAAGCCGAGATCTTGGCACCTTGGCAGTGGTAAACGCTACAAAACAGGTATCCATGATGGCGCTATATCACATGCTGATATCACTTTTTTCATTGATAGCCAAGATTATGTGGCACACAGCATAACGTTAGACTCTGCTAGTTTCCCGGTCACAGTGGCATACCGGAAAACGAAAAAGCGGACGAATTAGCGAGAAAAGGATCAGTCTTTGACCCTTCTCTCATTGATCAATAAATCAGGGCCCCTCTTGTGAGATTAAGCAGACCATTGGTAACAAAATAGTACAAAAATCCAATTTTTATGACTTTTATTAGATTAGATTAGATTATATTTATTATTTCAAATAAATTTCTTAACAATTATTGAATAATAGAAAAAAAAAATAAAAAATTCCATTTAACTTAAAGAAAAATTTAAGAAAGATCGGTGACATTCATTATTTTTAAGAAATTCAAAAAAAAAATTGAATGCCACTTCAAAAGCTTTAAATATCAAAAATTAAAAGTAATTGGGTGGGGCAACCCTTGTAGAATTCACATAATAAATTTTTTTAACAATTGATATCAAATCACTAAGTAAAAATAACAGATGTTGTAAAAAATTTTAAATGTGAAAGTAAAATTAACCCAACACATCATCAAAGAGCAAGATAGTCTAAGGAAAGAAGCCACATTTTAACGCTTTTAAAAAACTATCCAGGTACAGTTATAGTCCTTATTGATTGAGGAAGAATATTAAACAACCTATGAGACATAATAGAGAAAAAGTTACGATAAGCAGTGGTACGGAAAAAGGAACAGATAATAAGTTTGAAAGGTTTCCACGAAGATTGTATCTCGAAATTAAACGAAAATTGAGATTGACAGACTTCATATAGAAAGTTTTTAGCGCCTTGAATCAGTATAAATGACGAACTGGAAGTATCTTAAGAGCACAGAACAAAGGAAAACTAGAGTACCTACCAGCTTTACGACAGATTTTTCTAACGACATATTTCTGCAATACCAAAACTGGTGGTATTTTGTTACGATATACATCACCCCAGCAAGCAATTCCATATTGTGACTTAGAATGGAAAATACTATAGTAAATTGTCCTATATAGAGTGTGAGTACCCCTGCTGCAGAAAAGAAGCGAAGAAAAAGTGCGCCCAACTTCAAGCAAAAAGCACGGAGGGCCTGTATCGAGAGCTGGAAGAGATTTCTGCCCCAGCTGCTGAAGCAAATCAGGCAATCCAAGAACTAAGACAAAGCAACTTGAATAAGGGAGCAACCATTTTCAAAATAGCCGCTCAGAGAAGGAGAAATGCGCAGGAGATTCGTTCGCCGAAGTTCATAAATGATGTTCAAGGACTGCTACTTGTGGATGACGACAAAATTCTTCACAGGTGGCGACAGTATTGTGATGATCTTTTGAATGAACAGTTTCCTCGGCGCCACTTTCCAACAGCTGCACCTAACTTTACGGAAGTATCCGACGTCACAGTCGAAGAAGTTAGGGAGGCAGTTAAGAACTCCTCGGGCCAGACGAGGAAAGTTTTGGAAAAATATGGGAGACATCGGGTTGAGATGGCTCACGATTCTCATCTCCAAACTTATAAGAAGTGACAGTTTGCCTAATCAATGGAGGGAAAGTTTTCTTCTTCCACTGTACAAGGGAAAGGGTGATACCAGAAGCTGTGACAACTATCGTTCGATCAAGTTGATGTCCCACACTATGAAGATCGTTGAGCGGGTTTTGGATAGCCGACTGCGGAAAATAATAAGGCTGTCTGATGACCAATGCGGGTTTGTCGCGGGTAAGTCAACTACAGACGCAATCCAAAGTATAAGGATCATTATGGAAAAACACCGAGATGCCTTAGAGGATTTGTATATTGTGTTGGTTGACTTCGAAAAAGCATTCGATCGACAACCACGAGATCTAATATGGGTGGCCCTCAGACACCGAGGAGTTCCTGAAGCCTATGTGCGAATAATTATGGACATGTACGAGGGAGCAGTTACAAAAGTGAGATGCCCAGCTGGAGTCACCGAAGAATTCCAAATAACAGTAGGTGTACATCAAGGAAGTGTCTTGAGTCCACTGCTCTTTATTGCTGTTCTGGATTATTTGCTCGAAGGAAAAGAACACGGAAATAAAGTGTGCAGATTGAAAAAGGCGCTGTATGGGTTGAAGCAATCTGGAAGAAATTGGAACGAGGAATTAAATGGATTTCTCAAAAGTCTGGGATTTGAGAGATGTCACGGAGATGCATGCGTATACGTGTTAAAAAAGGAAGGCGAGGTCATCCTGATCGCCGTATATGTTGACGACATTCTGCTTGCGTGCTCCAAATTTGAAAGACAAGAGGAGATAAAGCGGAGCATCGGCCAAAGATTTGAGGTGGTGGACAAAGGACCAATAGATCAATTCCTTGGCATGGAAATTGTATCTGATCATGGTGGAATAACAATTTCACAACAACAGCTGATCCGAAATCTACTCGATGATTTTGGTATGAGGGACTGTAGGAGCAGTGCAACACCATTGGAGCCGGGAACGAGATTTATCAAATGCGAAAATTGCACCAAATGCAAGATGGTTGATCAGAAGCAGTATCAGTCATTAATTGGGTCGTTGACTTACTTGAGTGTTTGCTCGAGACCGGACATAATGCATTCCGTCAGCAAGCTAGCTCAATTTAACACAGCACCACACGTGGAGCATTTGAACGCTGCAAAACATTTGCTGAGGTACTTAAGTGCAACCATTAATTATAAACTTAAATATTTTCAGACAGGTGAAAAATTAAAGGGCTTCGCAGATGCTGATTGGGGTGGCAACAGTGTAGACCGCAAATCATACACTGGTTTTTCTTTTTTCCTTGCTGGAGCCGCTATTACCTGGGGAAGTAAAAAACAAACCAGCATCGCTCTTAGCAGTACAGAAGCCGAGTACGTTGCTCTATCAACAGCATCGAAAGAAGTTGTGTACCTTCGGCGGTTTTTGGAAGAACTTGGATTTATGCAACTGAGTGATCAACCTACAGAGCTGTTTGGGGACAATGTCAGTGCGCAGAAGATGGTGAAAAACCCTGTGTTTCACAATAGAACGAAGCACATTGACATTCAGGCACACTACGTTCGTGAAGTCTACGAAAAGGGACTCATTGAGCTGAAGTATATACAAACTGATAAAATGCCAGCTGATATTTTTACCAAAAATCTGAAAAGAATCAAACATAAGGAGTTTACGCATACATTAGGATTAAATCCATAGAATTCATTCAGTTTTTTTTTATATTTTGTTAATATTAATTTTTTCTTTTGAACTAATAATCAAACAATGTTAATTTGAACAATGATGCGTTTATAAGTTTTGAGGGAAGGTTTGTTAAACATCAAGTTTATATAATACACCTATGTATACAGTGTTAACATGAAGTACTTACACTAATACACTTAAGCACTTAAAAGTATATAAGAACACTGTAAACCAAAACTTATCTCTCAGTCATTCAAATAAACTCATTAAGTGAACTTCAGTGAACTTCTTTTTATTTCAAGTCTAACATAAAGTACAACAATTATTCTTTGCTGACGATGGAGCCATCATAAGCGAGGATCCTACATCCCTGCAACGAGCACTTGACTTTTTGATTGATGTTCTGGAAGGAAATGGGTACCGTATTAGCGCTAAAAAGACTGAATACCTGTGCTGCCCTTTTTCTGATCCAGACAAGCCTATTCCAGACATTTATTTGAATGGAAATGTGCTTCCCAAGTGTGAAAAGTTTAAATATCTGGGATCTATGATCAATAGTGAAGCAACTTGTGATGACGACATCAATCATCGAGTAAGCGTAGGGTGGATGAAGTGGCGAGAAAACTCCGCTATCTTCTCTGATCGAAAAATGCCCCCTAAGCTGAAGGGAAGACTCTACACAGCAGTTGTCCGTCCAGCTCTGACATACGGTTCACAATGTTGGACAATGTACAAAAAGTATGAGAGCAAATTGACGGCAGCCGAAATGAAGATACTTCGGATGACAACAGGAGTAACAAAGCTTGATCGAATTAGAAGTACTAAGATCCGTGGAAGCCTTCATGTCAAAAGTACCATCTTGGACAAAATTCAGCACGACCGGCTCAGTTGGTATTGTCATGTTCAAAGGAGAGATCCGCAGAACCCCGTCCAAAAGGCAATATCGTACAACGTTTCAACAAATTCGCAACGAAAAAGAAAAGGCAGGCCAAAACACTCCTGGTATAGCAAATGCAAAAACAGCAGCATTTGGTTGGCCTCAGACATGGAACAATCCAAAACCGGGAGGCTTGCCGACGCTTTCTGAGGTCAACGAGGCGTACCCCACAGGTGGATCACTAGTGTGAAGCAGAAAAGTGGGAGAGTTGTGATCGCTTCAAGATCACTACTCGTAACGCCGGAAATGGAAAGAAGAAGAAGAAGAGTGTGAGTATACCCCACGGGTGGAGAGCTGTGAACGTAACTAAGTTTTGCTACGCTCCTATTTCTTTCTTTCTTTCTAAAACAAATAAAGCCTTTTTTTGGAAGCTGGTATTTCAAATTCCTTTTTTTCCCTTCTCCGTCATTTTATTTTACTCTCTCTTTTTCTGTAAAATAAGCTTAACACTAACTTATAAGATATAGTATCTTACAGTTTTAAGTAATTATATTGAATAAATAAATAAATCAATGGTACAACCGGTGTTATATTTGCAAAGGAGTTGATTTAAGATTGATGGTTCAGCTGGTAATACAAAAACCAAAATTCAAGTGTTTGGTCCTATTTCGTTCACCAATTTGACGTTAATTCAAAAATTCTTCATAAACTAACTAACTAACTGAATGACGCTATCTGCAGAGTTTAATGTGGGATTCACTCGTCTCCGCTCAATTTGAGAGATCTATTGACTCATCTAAAGCGTAGAAGGGCTTGAGATCTCCCAGAAGCTGTAGGTAGTTCAATACCACAGCAGTTATTAGCCAGCCTTTGTTCAAAATTTTTGTTATTTGATAAATATTTTGTTCCATTTTTGCCTTTTTATTGCTTTTTGTTACTCATTTTTCATATAAATGTTTTCTTTTTTTTAGGCCTCTGATCTATTTGCCTTTTATGCATATCTGATCTTTAATGTAACAGTGATGTTCCAGTAATTTGGTGTCATCTTGGTTTCACTGTCAGCGAAAATTCGAAGAAAAAACTGCTTTATTAGCACAGTTTTCGAGTGTTTGTAGAACTCTTAAGACGACTTACTGCCGTTGTTAACAACAGCGTCTAAGGTTTGATGCACTAGTTAGGTCATCAATCGCCTTTTCTATCATCGAAATTCAAATTACAAAAGTTTTCTAAAGCTTTGGTTTAAACAAAGTTTGGCAGGAGCAAAATTAAGTTTGAGTAAATAAAATTCGTTGATTCTGAATTTGACATAAGTTGAGAATCGCTCTGAAACTAGTGAAATAATTGGTGTGAACTTTAGGATGCCAAACGAAAAAAGATAGATTATGACCTTCATACTATAAACGCCAACTTCAGTTTTGAATAAATAGCAAAGAATGACTTTGAACTTATTCAGAACGATCACTGAACCGCCATAGTGCATTGGAATTAGTTCTACAGACGTTGACATTTGCAAGATGAAGAGTGGTAAGATGACTGAGTGGTTTCGTTTTAAACGAACTAACGCGACTCACATGACTTGCGTTTTCTTCCTCTAATGAATCAATTGAGATCGTGCTACACAACCTAACACGACCAACACTGTTTGTGCATATAAACACTTCCAAAAAGAAAAGGCGGCCACAATAAGCTCGTGAGATCTAGAGCATCTCTCTTAAACAAAAGTTGTGGGATATGGAAGCTTTTTGCCGACTCCGAATGGTTTAGTGAGAAAGCTTTTTCCATGGCACTTTTATTACTCTCGGTAGACGTTAAAGTCGAAACCCTTGAAAAAACGGTAAGATGTTCCTATGATTCGAACTTTGACATGCTTACCATTAACAACAGACACCACTTGACGATGATTCATCTTTTTTATGTGTTAGGTGAAGCAATACCTACTATCGTTCAATCGTCATCGTCAAACGATTGTAGTCTGACGCTTCTCCCTTTACTTACAAAGAAAAGGCAGCCACTAGTAGCCAAAGAGCATTTTAATCGAAACAATAAATCACTTGTAACATTGTTGCAAACTTTGAGAAAAGCAATGCAATGGTCCAAATGGACCATTGAGGATTGGACACCCTCAGAATATTTTAAAGCAATAAAAAAAGTTAAAGCACTTCAAGTGTTTCGTATTCATTTTAAGTGCTCACAAGGCACATTAGAGGAGAGAGATTCTGGTAGCCAAGGAGTAGGTTAAAAAAACTTCACGCCACATTAAAGAATAAAAAAGTAAAACACTTAAGAAGTCCTTAAAAAATTTAGGATATTGAGATCCTTCTGCAGCTGACTTTCATTCTTTGAAAAGAAGAATACCCCCGTGTTGTAGTCAGAAAGGTATAGTCTTACCAAACATGAAAGCTCATTTGATTAATTGTCTTATTAGAAACCAAAGTGTTTTTAATTTTTCCCCTTAGTATCGCTGTTCAGTACGGAATTTCAAAAATGTTTCAACTCAATTTCTCCCAACTTCCCTCTTGTAATGTAATTTCTATAAAATTACCCAAAACGAAACTGACGTCGGACGATAACATGCAAGCGATTCAATATAAAAAAAATCATAAATTGCAAACAAAAACTTTTATGGTTTCTCGTAACCGTTAACTATTTTATATGAAGTTGTAACAATCCAACGAAAATGGCGCCAGTAAAACTTTCATGACAAACGCTTGCTTGCGTTGCAACTACTTGTGTTCAATGCTTTTTATAATTCCCTTAAAAGTTCCAAACTCTTTTTATACCACATGAGGAGTGGTGCGTGAGTTGAGGGTGTCTATATGACCACTTTCATTTTATTTCTTCAATGACATCAAGAAGAAGTTATGCCCTTATTCATGGAACGGACATTTATTTCATTTCTGCAAGTCATGAAAGTCAGAGTAAATCTACAAAATGGTTCAGTAAAATGTGCAATTCATTGCAGCAGCACTTTTTGAGAGTCATATTTTATATTCGGTTTCGCGACTAGGACAAGACTATAGAAGGTTGTCGATAAGACAAATTGGATATGGGCAGCTTCACCTGTAATATCGTCGAAGCGTCGAATACCGATTGAGCTGTGAACGTCCAGGTGAAATCGCACACCTTCTCAATGCTTGGAAAAGAAGGACACTGTGGATCGAAATAGAGAGCAAATAAACACTGAGGTACAGCCATAGACCAGAGCGTAGTAGATCTGTGGCTCAGTTGTAGAACGCCGAACCACAGAAACTTCGCAGGGAAACCAGAAGTCTTCGATTAAGACCAAATCAGAGGCAGACTATAGTACCTGTACCGATCCAAACAGAAGGATTTTAAGAGGCAAAACTTGTGCTGGAATTAAGGAAACCAGGTATCAATTGGATCACAACAATCTTTTTCCATGAGATCAGGTGAACCAGATAAATCCAATCGACACAGCTGGCACATATCATCATTAGTTGTTACTGACAAGGCTATCAAATATGCCGTAGTATCTTTTCACAGCTTCAAGTCACCTGGTACTGTCAGTGTTTCCAGCAGGAAAGTATAAACTCTTTGCTACCAACTTCGAAAAATATTTTTACTGGCAGTTTAACTCTAGCGTATATTCCAACTCCCTGGAAAAGTGTTAGAGTTGCTTTCATATCAACAATTTGGTAAGCAAAACTATTCACTCGTCAACAGCTTTAGACCCATCAGTCTTACCTCCTTCTTACTTAAAACCCTCTGTCTCAGATGGAACATGCCTACAAAAGAAGAAAATTTTGCGAGGCCGCACTTCAAAATCTTGTTAGGAGGATTGACAGGAAAGACTTTGCGGTAGGCATTTTGATTTTCATCGACATAGGTTAGGTTAAGTTAGGTTGAATGGGGGGTGCAGCTTCAAGTGGCATTACCTCACGCGGATCTAAAGGATCCATTGTTCTCCCCGGGAAAACAAAGGGTTGGGCTGGTGGTTGGTTTATTGGGGTAGGGAACCCCCACTGAACTATTTGGAGCCCTGAGTAGACTACAGGACTCACTTTGGGATCATACGCATCCGTTTTCCAAGCGGAGGCTTATGCTATCCTAATGGCCTTGAGCCACGTAACGAACAATGGATGGACGGGGAGAAGTATCTTTGTTTGCAGCGATAGCCAAGCTGTGCTTAAGGCCCTTCTCAACCCTCTAACCACTTCGAAAGTGATCCAGGAATGCAAGAGCTCTCTGAATACGATCGGAAGATTAAATTCCTTGAGTCTCATTTGGGTTCCAGGCCATCACGGCATAACTGGAAATGAGATCGCCGATGAACTCGCTAGGCAGGGATCTCAGACAGCTTTCTCAGGACCTGAACCGTCGCTAGGTCTGCCAGCGTCCTCAGTGAGGGCTTCAATCAACGATTGGATCTGTGAAGAGCACAACCGTAGATGGCATGCCTCCATTGGATGCAGACAAACCAAGCGTATGCTCCCCAACGTTAGTAAGAAGACTGCAACATTTTTGCTAGCTCGTAGCAGAAAAGACTGTAGGAAGCTTATTGGCGTTGCCAGCGGGCACTTCTCTTTTGCCAAGCATTTAAACGTGTTAGGCTTAAGTGATACCACACTCTGTGAATCTTGTGGAGAAGATGAGGACACCGCAGAGCACTTCCTCTGTGAATGTCCTGCTTTTTCTCGCATGAGGTTACAGATACTCGGCGCAGACATGGTGAGAGCTGGTAACTTAGGCTCCTTGCCATGGCAGCGTCTTTTGGCTTTTCTCCGAACATCTGGAAAGCTATAACAAATAGAAGGTTGCTATCTGGTAGTACAATGGACCGGTATTTAGGTCTGAGTGCTCCAGCTGGTATTTTAAAAACCTCCAAAAAAAAAAAAAAAAAAAAAAAGACTACAGGACGTTGTTCAATGGGAGGTTAGAGATGTCGCCCAGTTCGTCGAAGAAATATTCTCCGATGGCTTTTTTCCTAGTGTAGGCCAAGCCATTGTATATGAAACCTATAGTCATTGTATATGAAACATATAGTAACACCATGAACACTCCCGATGCTATAGCCACCTACCTGCTCGATTAAAGGACTTCTCTTTTGAATCGGAAAGAAAGTTAAGTGTAGAACCCTACATTGCATTTATAATACCCAAGTGTACCACCAAAATAAATTTAGAGAGAACCGTAAAGTTCGTTAATCGAGCAAGTAGGTGGTTATAGCATCGTTAGTGGTCATGGTGTTACTATAGGTTTCATATACAATGCCTATAGTAACACCATGACCACTAACGATGCTATAACCACCTACTTGCTCGATTAACGAACTTTACGGTTCTCTCTAAATTTATTTTGGTGGTACACTTGGGTATTATAAATGCAATGTAGGGTTCTACACTTAACTTTCTTTCCGATTCAAAAGAGAAGTCCTTTAATCGAGCAGGTAGGTGGCTATAGCATCGGGAGTGTTCATGGTGTTACTATATGTTTCATATACAATGGGCCAAGCTAGGACACTCTCAGAGGAAGTGGAATGATCCTTCCTCTGCCTTCTCATTTTGGCATCCTCTACATAAGTCGGATGTGCTAATGCCCATTCTCATCATGTGGGTACCCAACGAGTTGTAGCCCGTGAGAATGCCAATCAACAGAGGGAGCCGAGGTCTGCTAAGCTGGAGTAGAAATTCTGTTTTTTTTTTTGTAAGTTTCTGGCGAAAGGTTTCTATAGACTCGCGACCACTCGAGACCACCTGTCATTGGCGATTTTTAGAAATTTATGTTTGATTCTGTTTTTTTCTTTTTCTAGTGGCGTTAGAACTGAGCTGTTCGTTTCGTTGGATTCGAGTGCTGACCCGATTTTAGCCAGCTTATCCGCCATTTCATTACCGATGATGTCACGATGTCCTGGAAACCAGGTTAAAGTTACGGTGGTTGTTTTGCTGAGCAGTCTAAGATTACTGCGACAGCTGTCTACTAATCTGGATGAGATAGCTATAATGACCGCCTGACTGTCTATGAAGAACAGCTTTTGACAATGTTAGTTTTGATGGTATAATGTGCAATGTCGACAGAGAACATGGTGTGTGTGTGGCGTTGAAGTGTAGTGTAGACAATATGTTGCAACAGGAGTGGATAAGGGATGTCTTCAAGGTGGCTTCAAATCTTCTCTTTTAGGGTACATGCAGATTGACACTGTTCTTGAATGGATCTAACGTTCACGCCCAACCATATAAAAACGACGTCGCCGTGCTCGCGGTTGGTTCCATCTTCCAAGCTGTCTGTTCCCGAGCACAGGCTGCACTAAATTTAATTGACACCTGGTGTGGCAGGAACGGTCTCTATGTCAATCCTTTTAAAAATGAGGTTGTCCTCTTGACGAAGTACAGAAAATTGATTGGTCTGACCCAACTACAACACTCAAAGGCGTACACTTTTCAAACGAATTTTCTATTCTATATAAAAAGCTTCTTTGGTTTAAACATGTCGAGTCAAAGGCTGCCAAGGCAACGTCAGTCTTCTGACAATGTAAGGGAGCCTTTGCCAAAACATAGGGTTTGTCCTATGTCATCGAAAAGGTTCCTTTGGATCCATTACGACCATTCACCTCCTCTTCGTCAGTTGTTTGGTGGAACAAGCTTCAAAGAACGATTTGTCTTGGCTGCACTGGGGCTTTCCCAGCAGTCCGTGCACTGCTGAATCTTCCTCCCCTTAATACCTACATTATGGGGTGTACTCTCAAGACCATTTCTCGTTTAAACAGATGTGGTCTCTGGCACAATTCGCGATGGAGTTTTGAGGAACTAGCAAGTAGTATATCTTTTGACTCAGATTTAATGGATATGCAGTCCGATACGATGATCCCAAGGCTTGAACTGCGTTAAAAGTTCGCAGTCAACTGTCCTTCGATTCTGGACTGAACAACTTTAAAATCTGAGCCAGTAAAGGATTGCTATCGAAACTTCACTGATGGTTCCGAAACCGATGATGGATCTGGTGCCTATGCATTTGTGGAGAGTGATGACATGCTGCAAGTTTCGTTAGACACATAAGCATCTGTCTTCCAAGCGGAGGCGTATGCTATCGAAATGGTTATTAGCTAACAACGGTTGGATGGAAAGAAGTATCTGAATCTTAAGGCCCTTCTCAACCCTTTAACTACTTCGAAAGTGATCCAGGAATACAAGACCGCTCTGAATGCGGTAGGAAGACTAAATTCTTTGAATCTCGTTTGGGTTCCAGGCTATCACAGTACATCTGGAAGCGAGATCACCGATTAACTTTCAAGGCGAGGATCTCAGACAGCTCACTCGGGACCTGAATGGCGGCCGCTTGGTCTGCCAATGTCCTCAATCAACGATTATATATGTCAAGAGTACAACCGTAGAGGGCATGCATCCAGTGAATGCAAACAAACTAAACGTAGGTATACTTCCCAACGTTAATAAGAAAACTGCAACAGTTTTGCTATATCCCCTAGCAGAAAAGATTGTAGAAATCTTGTTGGCGTTGCCATGGGCCACTTCTCTTTTGCTAAGCATTTAAACGTGTTAGGCTTAAGTGAAACCTCACTCTGTGAATCCTGAGGAGAAGAAGATGACACCGCAGAGCCAGGGGCGAACGCAGAGCCCCCCCCGAAATTTGTGAAAAATAACATGGAAACATAAAATTCATCTGAAAATTTCATTCCGTCAACGAAAAAATCCCTCCAAATGCGGAAGCCATTTCTTTTCTATCGATAAGTAAATTTTCAGGTATTTCACACGTTTTGGAATGACTTTTTGGTTTTGGTATGTTTTTAGCATGATCACCCTTTTCTAGTGTAGTAAATTTGATATGTTGATGTGGAGGTAGTATTGGGTCGTATACAACGGGACCTGCGATAGAAATATATGAAAATTCACTTTCCTACTTACTTGCAAACACATCGCATTTGTCGCTTCAAAACTAACGGCAGTTTCGATCGAAACACATCGTATCGGTCACTCCAAAGCTAACGGCAGTCGCTACCGAAATCTACGAAAATAAAAATTTTCATCACACTTACTAAAAGCCAGTCGCTCTTGCTCTGTATAAGAAGGCGATCGACAACGGCAACTAGGAAAGGGTATACTTATGTATGAATAAGCATATGCATACCCATGAACATTGCTTGAGTATGCCAAACGATAAACTGCCCAACAACTTTATAAACACCTTAAATGTTTGCGATTCGTCCCTATATAAAACAGTTCATTGTTTTATGCAGATCGGTGCACCACTTCCGGTATCCATGGCTTCAAGCAAGCGATCTTTTTCGTGTCTGCGCAGATTAAAAACTTATCTGCGAGGAAGAACCAGCGAGAAGCGACTGAACGGTTTGATGTTGCTGAACATCTATAGGAGTATTGAGGTTGATTATCAGGACGTTATAAATATAATGGCAAAAGTTCCTAGGCGCATTGATTTTATTTTATAAAATACTAGCTGTGCCCGCGACTTCCTCCGCGTGGAATAGTGGCTTTCGGCAGCATTTTTAATTTTTCAGTAACTTATTGTTATATTATTTTACTTAAGTACATACATTTTTGCACACGATATTCTTACTTTTTTCATCTTTTGCCAAATAAAATTGTTTTGCCGTAAGTACTTCCGTTCCCATGGCAATAATGGAACAAAGAAAACAAAAACAGACAGATTTAATTTTGAAATATTAGGAACGACTCCCGTTCCCGTGGGAATATGGTGATCGTTCTCATAGGAATATGGGAATGAGTTAAAGTTTATGTTACTCGCTAATGGATAGTGTAGCATTCTTACGGTGGAAGAATTTTTGAAATCGGTGCAGTAGTTTCTAAGTTCTCGATTACGTTCCCGTTCCCGTAGGAATTGGGATAAAACATAAAGTCTATGTCTTTTCTCATGTCTTAGACTATCTCTGTACAAAATTTCTTTTGAATTGGTTCAGTTGTTTGGGCGGGAGATGGTAACATAGAAAGACGAACAGACAGAGCTACTTTTGCATTTATAGTATAAGTTAGGATTGTTCCTAGCAAAACAATACAGAGTATAAAAAAAAGCATAAAAATATTATTAAGAACAAATTGTTCGTGAATATTTAATATATTTTTTCAAAACCCCCCCCGAAAAATTTTTCTGCGTTCGCCCTTGCGCAGAGCACTTCTTCTGCGAATGTCCTAAATTTTCTCGCATCAGGTTACAGATACTCGATACTGGGCGCAGACATTCTGAGAGCTATTAAATTAGGCACCTTATAGCAGCATCTTTTGGTTTTTCTCCGAACATCTGGAAAGCTATAGTAAAAGAAGGTTGCTATCTGGTAGTACAATGAACCGATATTTAGGTCTGAGTGTTCCAGAAAGTATTTTAAAAACCTCCGCTAAAAGAAAAAACCTCAGGTCGAGTATAAGGATCCCTCGGTATTCTCGACATTACTTAATCTTCAATCATCAAAGACCTAAGGTCGTTGTAACCGAATGGCTTCGAAATCGGCCTGCACGATCATCAGATTCAAACTTACATGACTTTCATTCCGAAAACGATTATTGTAACGAATTACATCACATTCACGTTTTTTTAACCAAAAAATAGATAAATATTTTGAGAAAAGTCTGAAACAGATTTTCCAAACGGAATTGAAGTAAGCAAAGGCAGTCCCCCTTGTCATCCTGTGAACTGAGAACATAGACAATTCAAAAATAAATTCCTCATTCCTTCACAATTAAACAGGAAAGACGATTATTGGAGAATTCATAACTCAGCCATTTCCAAGAATCCAGTTTACCTGTAATCAAACTGATTTACTTGGATTCAAACCGCACAACCACCACACCGGCCGGCCCCATACAAATCCACAGCACACACTCAATCCTTCAAAATTATTGCTAAGCAATTGTGTTGTTTTCGATTTATTTGCCGTGAATAAAAGACGTGTGAGGAATTCCATCCTATCACGCATACAAATCAGTATTTTCCAAACAATCTTACGTAGGTACAAAGCCCCTTACAGCATTATGCGTCAGATTGTATGCCAAGCCAAAACCAACAAACAACACAAGTCCTTGGGCTTATATGGCGATACCTTTTCCTATACTCTCTTAAGTGCACTGCACCCAAACGTAATTATGAATTCCCAGTGAGTGTTTGTGTAACTGCTGAATGTGGCGCTATGTTCCATGGTTTAGATTTATGTGCGATGGCAGATTCATTGATTCATATCCCCCACAAAAGCTGCCATCTTGCTCCTCTATCGAACAAAAAACAAACAAAGAAAGGAGCATGTAGATTACGAGTACATTCTAGTGCCATCTGTTTAAGTTTTCTTGGATTAATAGTCCTGCGACACAGAAACCGTTCGCAGGAAATGGTTTATTCAATGCCAGGGCCAACCGACTATAAAGCCAAATGCCGCACTGTGTAAACAACACCGAATAAGAACGGAAAAACAGACGTTCCCCCATATGCTCGGGTTAAATGATGATTTCATGCCTCTGCGCTGCCTCTACCACTGCCGATGCCGCTGCCGTTTTAAAAAGTAAAGACTGCCGTAGCAAGAGCAATCAAATGTGAATGGATAAACATTGAGTGCGGTGGAGGCAGCCACAAAACACACTACACTACATGCCGCAACTTGTTGTTCAAACAATTGGCCTTCGGTCGGTCGGCCTGGGGTTGGCCGAACAAGCCAGCAATGCGTTACTATGTCATATTGGTGTTGTTATTGCTTTTGCTACGTCATACTCAGTAACCCTCACAATAGTGGCTATTATAGGAGTACATAGGGTAGTTGCAGTAGTTGGTGGTGAGGTTGGGGTTCTGGTATTTTTTGTTTTTATTTTATGGAAGTTGTTTTTGCCGGGACTTCCTTTTTTTTTTTTTTTTTTCTTCTTTTTTAGGTTTTTCAATTTATTCAAGTGATGGTTGCGTCGATAAGCATTAAGCTCTTTATAGGAGCACTTACGTTGATAGAAAGCTGTTGTGTCTCAGTTAGCTGTTGCATTTTGCTTTTGAATTAAGGGAAACTTAGTGAAGATGAGCAGAAAGTTTTAGTTAAATGAAAGTCTGCTAATTGCTTTTCTTGTTTTTCTTTTTCTTAGCGCATTGAGATGTTGAGGGTTGAGGATTACAGAGAAAAGAAAATTCCTCAACCCAAGCAAATATATTTTTGAAAGGCGAGTGGTTGGGGAAGAGATATGATTGACGTCTTAATTTTAAACGCCAAGCTCTAAATATGAATTTAATCTCGTAGAGTCATGAACTATTGCGTTGCGTTGGTTTTTGGAACCTTCAAAAATGATCGGGTAAGAGGTGATGGTTAGCATGTCTTCTGTTAACCCAGAGGTCAGTCAGTGTTAACAGTAAGAAATCGGTGAATGAATATGATGTCAAAGACATTCCTTCCGATTTCTAAGGAGTGGAGAGTAATGATAGCGAGACGTTCGCGGTAAGAAGGCAGGGTGAAAAAGTTTCTAGAGTCGTAGAGATTCCGAAGAGCAAAGAGCAGAAAACGACGTTGAACACTTTCGATCCTTGAGATATGATACGCTTGATATGAAGCCCACACTTGCGATGCATACTCAAGAAGACGGCGAACATAGGCAATGTAGAGGTATTTGGTTACAAGGGGGTTGCGGAACTCTTTGGATCATCTCTTGTTAAAACTAAAGGCGGAATTAGCTCTTTATATTACTTCGTCAATATGAGAACGAAAATTCAATTCGCCGTCGCAGAGAGCACCTAAATCTCGGATAAGCTGCACGCAGTTTATAGGAAGGTTCTGAAGATGATAGGAGATTAGATAAATTCTATATTTCATCAATAGTTTACCAATAAGGTTTTTTTAAGAATACACTCTTTTGAATACAACTGCCGTCTGCCTGAAATGACATTTCGTATGATTTTTAAAGAATAAAAAATAGGAAAAATGTAAAAATACTTCTAAAATATTTGATATATACAATAGGGTGGAGTGAATTTAAGTAAAAAAATTTTTTTTTGGAAATTCACTTCTCCTGTGTCATTAATCAATGACCGTACATAAAAGCTTTATTCATGCAAAAAATCAAAAGCCTACGATTTTATTTTGAGGTGGCGTGCCATGAGGTACTTTTAAAAAAAATTATTTTTACGACTATCGTGTGTGTACTTGCAGATCAATGTTATTGTGTCTATATGTAATAAAACTTATAATTCACGTTATTGTAAAGGGTTTACTTGTCCGTCTTTGCATAATTTTTCTAAACTTTCTCATCTCAGTGCTAACGAAAAGTTTAAAAAAGTTTGTTTATTCGTCGATAAAATGCCAAAAACTCGAAAAGACTTACGATGCCCTTGTTTGGCGATCCAATAAAACTAAGTGATAATGTGTTACCAACTTATTGTGACATAATAAAGTATTACTTGTGGTTAAGAAATGACTTACTGGAGATGAATAGATAATGGTAAAGATCCTGCAGTGAAAGTTTTGTGTGAAATGACAGCCGCTGATATTGAAAAAATTTGGAAAAAGTCGTCAATTCCCATTATAAGCCATCAACAAATAGTTGCCAGATTGATTTCCTTTTATAATATAAATACAAGAATGTGAAGAAATTACGCAATGAAAAGAAAAAGCAAATGTTCTTCGAAGAATCTGAATCAAAAATATTTGACATCGATACTGGTGTTTTTTTGACCGATCTGCTGCATTAATCGTAAATGCAACAATGTTGGATTTAGGTGTTATCAGAACTGAAAACTCATAGATCGAAGTAAAATACGTAGAAAGCGGAAAAAGGCACGCAATGATTTACAAAGCTTTGAGAGCAAACAAATTTTGACGGCTATTTACTTTGATGGTCGTAAAGATGAAACTTTATTCATGAAGTGGCGGTATCTCACAACGGAATAATATTACTGAGGAATATATTTCAATGATTTCGGAGCCTGGTTCGGAATATATCGGGCTTCTCTCTGTTGATTCTGGAAAAGCCTCGACTATTGTGAAAAATATAATTGAGTTTATCTATTCAAAGTTTGAATATTTAGTAGCTATTGGATGTGACGGTACCGCTGTGAATACAGGACAAAATGAAGTCATAACTTTATTAGAAAAACATCTGCAAAGACCTTTGCAAAGGATTGTGTGCTTGTTACATGCAAACGAACTAACACTTCGTCATTTATTTACCAGCCTTGATGATACAACTACATGACTCTACAGTTTTTCTGGGACCATAGGGAAAGTGTTAGAAAAATGCCAAAAGTTTCAAATACAGGTGTTTGAACACATTCCCATAGAATTACCAGATTTGAATACTAATACCCTTAGCACTGATCAAAAATATTTATATGAAATATGCTCTGCCATTGCGATAGGTTCGGTCCCACAAAACTTAGCCAGCAAAGATCCTGGTAAACCTGCACATTCACGTTGGTTGACTTGCGCTAATAGAATTCTTCGTTTATATGTCGAAACATAGAAACCTTCTAAATCTTTAAAACATCTTTCAATTTTCATAATGAGATTCTATGCCCCAACTTGGTTTGATATAAAAACGAAACCTTCTTGCAAATATGGTCCAATTCATATGTTTAACATGATTCAAGGGTGTTTGCATTTACCGGATGACCTAAAAAGCGTTGTAATAAAAACTATTTAGAGAAATTCCATCTTTGCACATCCAGAAAACATACTATTAGCAATGTTACAAGATGATGAGGCTCACATAAGGGAACTAGGACTTCGCAGAGTCATAAAGGAGAGAAAAGAAAGTAAGAGAATTTTAACTCCCAAATCTTAAGATCAATGCATCGAATTATTATGATTTGATTGTTTGGGTAAATGAAAAAATAACAGAACCTCCGATGACAATGAAATATAGTGACTCAGAAATTTCAAGTACTATTTCTTCAGGAGACAAATTATTTAAAATCGAAAAGTATCCTTGCCACACTCAGGCAATAGAACTGTGTGTCAAGCTCGATACTGAGGCTTCTTCATCTTTTTGTGGACCAGAGGCAAAAGATGGATTCATTCGCACGAGGATAAAGGCAAGGCAGGACATACCAGAATTCGACACAAAGTCACAATTTTTTAAGCAAAAAGAAGAGTCTGTAGCTACAGCTTCCGAATGTTAAAATGCTTTTATAAATTATATTTTGTTTATTTATGAAAACCGTGGTGCGATGGTTAGCATGTCCACCTGCTAACCCAGAGGTTCGAGGTTCGAATCCCAGCAGAGGCAAAAAAGAAATGTTTTTTCCCGGGTATCGCCTTTCGCGAGGAATTGGCAAGTCCTCCGTTAGTAAATTCATGCCATGAAAAGCGCTTTCTCAATTTGCCGTTCGGATCCGGCATAAAATTGTAGGTCCCCTCCATTCCCTCACAGGGCATGGTTGTGAGAAACGCGCTAGGCCCAGGGACTCCTCGCTCTGTAGCGCCACCCTATTTATTTTTTATTTTTATTTATGAAAACAATACTTAATTTCAAGCTTCTGTATTTTCATTTTGATAAATAGTTTGTCTCATATAAAAACTATAAAAAAAATAAGTTTTAATATTTTCTTCAACTTTGAAATTTGATGCGACACCTTAAGATGTTAAATCAGAAACTTCAAATTTTTTTTGTATGCCTCTAAGAATGCCGATCATCGATTGGTGATACAGGAGTAGCAAAGTTTTAAAAAAAAATTTTTTCACTCCACCCTAATATACAACATAAAATAGTTACTTGAATAGATTAAGACTTGGTATTGGCATAAATTGTGCCTTTTTTAATTTAACAATGTATGAAAATAACAGTTTTCGAACGATTTGAAACTTTAATGTAAGCATTCTATCAATTTTTACATGATTTGAAACACAAAGAAAATTATTAATTAAAGTACATAGTTTGATACTTATAATAGAATAAAGTTTTCAATTTTACGTGATTTGAAACACAAAAGAATAATCAATTTTAAATGATACGTAACAGTAAATTTTACGTGATTTGAAACACAAACAAAAAGCATTTTAGAATATAAAACGGGATGTGTATAAAAGAAACTGCAACAATTGAAAAAGAAAATTCGCTGACTTATGGGAAACTGTTGCGATAAATAAGCGCATGTTTGCAAAACTTAAACAAAGTAATCCAACCCCGAGAGCCATTTAAAACTTCATAAAGTCGTGATAATGTCATGAAACCCTCCTGGAAATGACGAATTTCCTGTAACATTGGACAAATAGCCAAGAAGATATCTTCTTTCTCTCTTCTGTTGGACTACAATTTTGAGGTAGATCATCTCGGTATGGTATGTAGTTAAGATGTAAAATTTCAACTCTAGCTCGAAAAATGGTCCCTATTTCGACAGCTGAATATTCTCTTCGAAAATAACTTGCATCCGATGTTATTTGGTGATTTAACTGCCTGTATATATTTCTGGATGGAGACGAATTTGCTCTAGAGAGATTTTCTATAAAAGTTTTATGGTCAACTTTTGCAATCACATCTGCAAACTGAACTTGCCAATCATCAACGTTTAATTCTGTCAAATATAGAGAAGAGTCAAGGCTAAGTGCTAGCTTCCCCCGGAAAGGAGAGGCATTGGTTTGAAGCAAGTTTTTCAAAATAATTTTGTGTAGACTAACTAGTATCATTTCTTTTCATTATGTACTTTAATAATGAAGTCTGCGTTAGCTTTTAGGTTTTGTTTGTGTATTGGTGTTATACCTGACTCTACATAAATTGCACAATTTGGGGTTGAGTTTGGTAACCGAAATAAGCGTTTGAAGAAATGTCTTTGTAGACTTTCGAAAGCTTCAAGTTTAATATATTGTGAGGTTGCTTTTTGTCAAAGGCTGAGGTAAGCTCAGCGGATCCAGAGTCTTCCAAAGAAGCAGCAAAACTTTAGATTATTGAAGCTAGTTTATTTCCGATATTTAAAATTAGTGTTGGTTATACATTTCATACATTGTTTTATAAAGTTAATTCATGTTTCTATATCAAAGTCTCTATGGAGATTTCAAGTACGCCTCTTCGGGTGAGTGAAGTTTCCCTGGGATTTGGCTGGGATGTGATCTCGTCCAGGATTCACGACCAGATTCTTGAATTGGCCTCCAGGTCAATCAGATGAAGATTTCTTGTCCTGGATTGTGTGGGCTTCCAGTTCTTGGGCCTGCATTCAGTTTTCTTGTCCTGGGTTAAGGGCTCCGAATTCTGGGGGCTCGGGTTTGGAATAACGCTGGGATCTCTCTCTTGGTTCTGTAACGATACTAGGAAGAGGGAGTTAATGGTTGCTCTGAGGTAGCAGGAGCCACTAAATTCACAACGAGGTAGCGTTGGACACTAGATTCACAACGAGGTAGCGTTGGACACTAAATTCACAACGAGGTAGCGTTGGACACTAAATTCACAACGAGGTAGCGTTGGACACTAAATTCACAACGAGGTAGCGTTGGAGACTAAATTCACAACGAGGTAGCGTTGGACACTAAATTCACAACGAGGTAGCGTTGGACACTAAATTCACAACGAGGTAGCGTTGGACACTAAATTCATAACGAGGTAGCGTTGGACACTAAATTCACAACGAGGTAGCGTTGGACACTATTTACTTACCCAGTCTTGGTTTCTGGACTCTGCTGTTGCGCTGCCGGTACCGGAATCCTACTCTTGCTCGAGTACTAGGATGATGAGTTCCTAATTTGTCCACTTGCCGGGACCAGAACTGATTTTCATGTATTTCACTGATTCCCTTATACACCTTTTGGTAGTAAGTGAATGTGAGCTGTATCAGTCAACGAAATGCTACTCCACGTGGAGTCAATGGCAAGCTACTGGTGGTGTTGTTGCTATATGTTATGGTCACTATTATCATTGTCTGTGTTGGTAAATGCCAAATTCCACTAACATCGGTGTTGTTGGTGGTTTATTTTGCTGTTGTTTTGTTTTGTAGGAGCGAATATGTAATGGGTCATTACAATATCCAAACACTTGTACACCATAGCACATTCATGTATTCATTAAGGACTCGATATTTGGACTTCAAATCAATACTTTGGTTGGAAAAAAAATTTGTCCACATCATATTTAGGACTAGTTTAGCTTGATTGCTTTTTTCATTAGCGTGTTTCACAAAGCTAAGATTGTAAGTCAACAGAACTCCCAAATATTTAAACTCTTGCACAACCTCAATATGTTTGGAATTAAGCGACCATATTTCTTCTGGAATTCTTCTTGTGCTTCTCGATTCAAAAATAATAATTTTAGTTTTATCTGTATGGATATGCAAACCCCAGGTCTCACAAAAGAGTTAAGTCTGTTGATGATAGGATTGGGGGGAGGGTTTATTACTTTTACGAGAAAAAGTTATTGCCTCGCATTTGGCAATATTTAATTCAATGAAGTTTTTAGAACACCAAGTGACGAAAGAATCGAGGTAATTTTGAAGAGAGAAGATATACTCGATCGGAGGAGATGACTTTGAAAATGTTTGCGTCATCCGCGTAAAGTGAGATAGAAGAATACTGGGTGATCTTTTCGACATCATTAATGACAAGGATGAAAAAAGGGATCAAAGATAGCTGCATCTTAAAAACTTGCCCTGTTTCCTGTTTCAGACATTATGGGAACAAAAACGTACCTACCAAATGTTCTATTCGATCACGATAAAAACGGAATTGGTATCATTCTTGTGAAGGGAGCTTTTGGTGTTGACCATGTTTTGAAGCTCAAAAAATGGTCAACACTTTTGTGGACCCCTAATTTAATGACACAAGGAGAGTTGTAGAATATTGTCAGTACCTACATAACTATACTGAACCAATCGATTGTGAGCAAAGATACATTTTGGGTAGAATTTCAAAACTTACTTTTGAGGACTTTCCCAAAAAAAAAACTTTTTCTTTGTTAGTGGAGATCTGAACGTACCTACATGTCAGAAAAACTTTTATAGAGGTATGGGATAAGGAAGCTAAAATTTGTGTACGGTTTTGTCGTATTTACAACTGGGTCATTCCATGGTGTAACACCCGAAACCCACACTTTTCGACTTATAAAACTGTCAAGGATTGATGCTGATATTCTAGCGATTTAAATTTTATTACTTTCTACGTTCTTAGTTGTTTATCTTAATTGTAAGATTTGTAGATTTTAGCATAAGATTAAACAGTTTTATGCGTCGAAAAGTTGGGAATGACCTAACTATATTCACCAAACAAGGTGTAAATGAAACTCAAGTCGACTACAATTTCGTAGACAAATTATTAAATCCTCGGGTGAAAGACTGCAAAGTGGTACTGGGTCAAGCTGTCGACCAGCAACACTGTATTATGTTGCCAGAAGTTTTTATGGAGGCAATAAAACCAGAGCTGTAAGAGAATGCATCCTTTTTTGTATTGCAGTCAAATGATGGAAAAGACTTATCTTTTGAATATTTTGTAACTAAACCAAAACTTCAAAATTTGAATTACTGCGATAAAGAATGTGAATGCATTCCGAATATTCAGACTTTCTGCAAGGCATTACCAAATGAAAGCATTCTTTTACAGCTCTGAATAAAACAAACCAGGGTTAGGTTAGGTTTAAATGGCTATCATGAAAAGAAACTGACACACTTAGACCATTCGGCCCTATCGTGGTAACCGTCGGAGCGGAGTTTTCTCCGCAACGCATCTTCTTTCGGAGATTCATTTTTGCTTCGAAGTAGTAGAAATTTTTCACAAATGCGACAATGTATTGCATTCCCAAAACTAAAATCTCCGCAACAAAAACTTGTCGGAGAACGTCGGATCGTCCGATCGGAGAACTACCACGAAGCAAAATGTCTCCGATCGGAGAGAATTCCGCTCCGACGGTTACCACGATAGGGCCGATTATTAGGTACATTGTGATAACACAAACCAGGGTTACAACTGGTATAAATTGGATAGAGAAAACGCGAGCAATTTATTTCCAACATGTAAAATTATCTATGTACCACTATAAACGCAGTCCGAAATGAGGATAAAATGATTAGCCCAAGCAGTTATACGCCAGAAAAAAGATTTAAAACATTGTCGAAATGCCCCTCAAATGAGAAAGATGGAAACACTAACCTTGAACTGGAATAGAGAAGCTTTAAGAAAAAAGAGAAAAATGGAAGAAGAAGAACGCCCAACTGTAAGCATGGATCATTTATCAGAAGCTGGAAAAATTTCTTATGCTTACCAAACTACTCAACAAAACAACGCTAAGAAAAGAGCAGTCATCTTAAAAATACCGATCAAAAGGCGAAAAACACTCCGGAGGTTTACACGCGGAAGTTCATTTACAATATTCAGGGACTGTTTTGTGTTAGCAGACAGTATTGTAATGGTCTTTCCAATGAACCATTTCTTCGAAATCACTATCCGAAAGCTGAACCCAAAAGAAGTGCTCGCCAACATAATTGACAAAGCAGTTGAGAACTCCTAAAAAAAGTAAAAGTGTTGGGCCCGATGAGAATACGGATTTTGGAAAAGATGAGAGACATCGGGCTAAAACAATTTTTGTCTTATATAACTTGTCCAATGATGCGATTTGTTGCCAAACTGGCTATTTTTTTTTTTTTTTACATTACACAAGGTGGGTATTACAGTTCGGGGTGAACCTGGGCCTCAACCAACATCCTTCGATAGCAACTTCGATTTCGGGCGAGCTCTCTCCAGTTCTGCAATCTAAGCCGGTTGAGGTATTTTCCCACTTGATGGCGCCAACCCGACGAGCTGGAGCATTTGGGTCCATCCGCTCTATATAGCCCAACCATCGTAGCCTCGCGATGCGTACTCTTCTGGCTATGCCCAATGCCCATGTCGTGTTGTATCTTCTTCTCCACACATTGTCTTCGCATACGGGACCAAAGATCATTCGGAGAATTTTTCTTTCGAAACGACCAAGGGTTTCCTCATCCACTTTCGATAAGGTCCATGCTTCCGCGCCGTAAAGCAGGACTGGGATGATCAAGGTCTTATAAACACAAATTTACAAGGTCACCTTGGTTTTTCTAGAGAGGGTTTTGTTTCTCAATTGCCTTCTTAACCCAAAGAAGCAACGGTTGGCAAGAGTTATTCTCCGTTTGATCTCCGCACTGATGTTGTTGTCCGTGTCTACAGCGGATCCTAGGTAGACGAAGTCCTGTACTACCTCGAATTTATGTCTATTTTGACGTTTTGTCCAATTCGTCGATGTTCTGTGTCCCTGTTCGATGACAGCATATACTTCGTTTTGCCCTCATTAACCATCAAACCCATTTTTGCCGCTTCTGTTTCAATACTCGCAAAAGCACCTATGGCATTACGCTTCCTTCTTCCCATTACGTCAATATTGTCTGCGTAGGTGAGTAATTGTACAGACTTTTGTAAGATTGTTCCTCTGTTGTTGACGTTTGAGTTTTGTGCAATCTTTTCGAGGATGGTGGTAAGTGACGTTGAAATCGATAAAAAGATGTTGCATATCGATATTAGATATTATTAGTGGTACCCGTGGCGTGATGGCATGTCCACCTGCTAACCCTGAGGTTCGAGGTTCGAATCCCAGCAGAGGCAAAAATGTTTTTCCACGGGTATCACCTTTCGCGAGGAATTGGCAAGTCCTCCGTTAGTAAATTCATTGCCATGAAAAGCGTTTTCTCAATTAGCCGTTCGGAACTGGCAGAAAATTGTAGGTTCCCTCCATTCCCTCACAAGGCATGGTTGTGAGAACTGCAAAACGCCCAGGGGCTCCTCGCTTTGTTGCGCCACCTTAGGTATTTATTTTATTTACATCGATTATATATTCTCGGGTTTTTTAAAAGATCTGCCGCAAAGTGAAAAATTTGGTCTATTGTGGACTTCTCTGGTCTAAAACCACATTGATAAGGACCTATCAAGTTGTTGACGTGGGGTTTCAGACGTTCGCATATTACAGCAGACAAGATCTTAAAGCAAAGTTAAGGAGGATTCTTACTCTATAATTGGCGCAATTATGAGGGTACTTTAGGATCGGGCATACGATACTGAAGTTCCATTCATCAGTCATACTTTCTTCCGAAGATATCATGCAGATCAGCTGTTGCATGCTTCTTTCCAACTGATCTCCTGCTGCCTTGAAAAGTTCGGCATCAAGGCCATCTGCACCTGCAGTCTTATTCGATTGAATTTTGCATATGACAAGCTAAACTTCTTCTAGGTCGGGAAGACGGCATTCTTGATCATCGTCCAAGTTGAATGGGGCATTCTGCCTGACATCGGAATTAGTGTCTTCATTTGTACTTTGTGAGCTATTGTATCTCAAAGGCCATCCCAACATATTAACTCTTACTCTTGTTTTAGATGTATTTGATTAGAGTAATTTGGGGTAATGTGGTATAGGTGGGTAATGTGGTACAGGCAGTTTTTTCTTAAACTAAGTAGCATACTTCAACGTGTTCTACTTTGTTAGGTGCAGATATTAATGAAACTAATAATGCGTGTTTCAACGAGTAAAAAGTCTACATATCTGTCAGAAAAATAGTCAACAACAGTAATTGAGGGAGTTTGAGTTTTTTTTGGGGTGATACAAAAAGTGTTTGTGAGGTTATAAAAGTTCTTTTTCAACAGTGAAAATATATTTTTCAAAAAAATAAAAGATTCTTCTACGAAAAATACATGTAAGTTTTGTTAAAAATGTGTTTAGATTATTTTTAATAATTATTTTTGTAAAAGTATACAGCTTCGGCTAATGTGGTATACTTGGCATGGGCTAATGTGGTATAGTATACCACATATAGTATAGTATACCACGTTACCCACTATAAAATTGAGTTCCTTTCCAAAGTTGGCTGTTTTGTATTTTTTCTCATGATCTATTTGTTTAAATGCCTATACTTTTCAATAAAAATTAATTTAATCATTTATCTAAATTTTTTAATTAAAAAAATTAAGGCTAGGTAGTATAGTATAGTATACCACATTAGACAGCATAGTATACCACATTACCCTTACAGTTTCAAAAGCGATGATTTCGAGGTCATATCAATATTTTGTGTACATCTTTGTTAATTGATGTTAGAATTCAACACAAAGAAATAACTTTAAGGCTTATTAGTTTTTGGAGAAATGTGCAAAGATTAGGGTCATTTGCTTCACTACTTTTTCTGTTAAGTGTTAAAAACAAACATGTATACCACAATACCCCAACTTTCTCTATGCTCTGCTTATTTCCATTGTGTATTTCGAATTTTGTAAAGGTGGCACGTTACAAGTCCATTTGAACTCAGTGGTTGCCTCCAGAGTCCGCAATATTAATCCCATTTCATTGAGTTTACCTGGCCCAAGACGAAATCCACATGAGGACCCATCAAGTTTGTGACGTGGGATTTGAGTCTTTCAAATAATACGACAATCAGATTTGAAGAAACCATCGTACACAGAATCATTTGGATAAGATAAAAGTAGTATCGTCCCAGAATTAGCGATTATGTTCCTTTCAATGGCTTAGTCAGACAAAACAACCATCAACATTAACATAGTCTATGCATGGTAATCCAGTTACAAACAATACACCAACGTTCATACTACGGCGACCGAATGACGGTGTTTTGTGGTTGTCTTGAATTTATTTGATTTTTTTTTCCTTCGTTCTTCAAACTCACACACACACTATCAGCGTATCAACTATACCGGCGCGCAATGAAAGAGTGTCAGTGATTTAATTAATTCACAAAATCACAATCACAAGGTATAAGCATAATGCCCCATGAGCTCATAAGCATGAGCATTCAACGAGCATGGTCATAAAGAAAGGCAGGTGTCGGCTGTCGCTTATATTCCGTTATGAAAGGTATACTCACCTCGGTTAGGCAGAGCCAAACAGCAAACTTTCATTCTTTTCCTTTGTCTGTATCTTTGACGTGTGGGCTGTGGGGGTTGGGGGAGTAAAAAATAAACTCACGAGGAATTTAACAGCTCAGCTGAGGTTGAAGGCGTATGAATACCTATAAATACACAGTCACTCTTGAGAGGAGCACACAATAGACAGATAACCAGTTTTACCAGTATATCCACGTTGTGACTCAGAGGACATAACCCAAGATATACTCAGGCTTAAGCTAGTCCTAAACGACGAACATGCTCGCCGAGCATGCTCGCGCTCGCCGTATTTTCATCGTCTAGGGGTTGGTTGGCGAGCAGTTGGCGAGCCGCTCGCTGTTGGCGAAAATTTTCGATTTTCTTATGTTCGTTGGTTTCTATGTTTGCCATGTAGGGCCATGCTCGCGAGCAAACCGGTTTTTTATTATGAAGCAAACTCATTTCTGCTGTGGACGTCGTCGTGTGCATATCGCGGATAAAGTAAAAAGGCAACAGACAGCCACAATTTAATAGAAGAATACACACATTTACGCTGTGGGGAATCTACATGAAAGGAATGCTCGGCAAATGCGTTCGTCGTCTATGGGATAATGCAAACGAGCATGCTCGGCGAGCATGTTCGTCGTTTAGGACTAGCTTTATGTGATATGCTTTTGAACACCTCCGTGACTCTTGTGTTAGAGTCTAACCAGTGTTGCTGTTGGTTGAAGGAAAAAAATGCCTCGTGAGACCAGTGATGACGAAAAACAAGTTGGCTCTTGTGTCAGCCTCAGCATCCGCTGGGTATTTCCCCGCGTTGTGTTTCCTCTTCGCAACAAATGTGCTAATTTTTATACCGACCAAATTTTGAATAGTTAACTCGATTAACACTCCTTCCTGGTTATGGATTAACCTTCCCTAAGAGAAATGACATGACTTCATCGAGCTCAATCAGTTAAAAGTGATGGAAACTAATTGGTGGTGACACTAACAAAAAACATGATCCGAATAAAGCGCCTCCGTTTCCTGTCAGACTGTCTGTCGAAAATTACGTCTAACTTGCGGGCATTTCAGAAGTATTTCTGGCATCTTATTCTCTACCTAAACATCAAACAATTCAATTAACAAAAAAAATCAATACATCCTCTCGACTTGACAGGGCCCAACATCATGTCAGACACACTGATATGTGCAACGATAAATATAAACCCCACATATACACTACTCAATTTCTAGCAAGCGTTTGAAAATAATACAAATATATGACCTTACCAGGCAAAAGAAAGGGAAAAAAAAGCTCCAACAAGTCACTGGAGTTGTTGATTTTGAATTTTAATACAATTTCCAATAGTTGGTTGAGCTACATGTGAACCCTTTTCGTTCGTCCTTTTCTCTGGTGGTACTACAGAAGTCAGAAATCAGGTCTGAGTGAAAGAAATCAAAAAGAAAAAAGGAAGAAAAGGGAACGAGCTTTAATGGCTTAAGAACTTTCGGCTGGGTAAAAGGATTGTCAGCAGCTCTGCTGTCTGCTCTGATGTAGATCATGGTGACTGAACCATAAAATTACATTCCCTTGGTGTTTGGTGTGTAGTCTGTGGTAGGTACAAACCGAAAGGCAAATCATATCAACACGTGGGCTGTGACGTTGTTGTTGTTGCCGCTGGCATCGTGAGACTTTCAGTTACTTGGTAATTGAGATATCTGAGCCATGGCAAAGGGGAGACGATGCTAAAAGGGGTTACGAAAAGCCATCAAGAAAATATAAGTTGGTAGAGTTGTGGGTGGAGGCGTGGAGTAGGAGACACTAAGTCGAGACATGCCAACAAAGTTTTTGGCCAAGAGGTAGGGGAGCTGAATTCAGTTGTTTCATTTAGAGTTTGGTGCTGACAACATAGCCGAACGACGACGCGACAACGGATTCATTTCAAATGACCTATTTCAAAGTTGATGCACGAGAAGCCACATTAAGTGCTTTTGTTTGACTGTTGGTGTTAGAACTTTGTTGTTAAACGATAAACTTCTTAAGGAGAGGCTAAACTAGTTATCCTGGCGGCAAAGGAGTAAAGGTGAGAAGGGCATAGTCCTGCTGTTTGCTGATTTCTTCAAGTTTAAGCGTTTCATTCAAAATTATAAGTTTTAGGAGTTTTAAACTTTGTAGCCAATGACGCCATATTTAAAAACGACGGGAAGTTTTGGTTCTTGGCAAAATCCTTTATCCTACATTTTTCTTCAACTTCGCTTTCATTAAAGGTTGTATAGATAAATAAATAAATAAACAGGGTGGCGCTACGATTCCGAACGGTTAAAGGAGAAAGCTCTTTTCATACCAAGTTTTTACTCTCGGAAGAGTTGGTGAGAAGGTGATACCCGTGGAAAAGAATATATTCCTTGATGTTTTCTGCCATTTGAACCTTGAGCCTATCAACAGGCAGACCATTACGCAACGGACACCGCCCGCGTCGAATTTCGCAAACTTGCCAAATAGTTGGACTTTAGGATGAAGAAAAAAGAAGGAAGGCAGACAAAAGCACTTTCGGTTTAAAGCCTTGCGCAAACCAGCGCGATAAGTGCGTGCGATGCGATTGCGTTAAGTCAAACCTCCATAAGGTTACACGCATTTCATTTTGACAGAAATCGCATCGCACGACGATATAGCGTTGGTTTGCGCAAGGCTTTAAACCGAAAGTGCTTTTGTCTGCCTTCCTTCTTTTTTCTTCACGATCATGTTGGAACTTTGTATAAGAACTGCATTTTTGATGCGGTTCTCTGGAAGTAATTGGGTGGCTTTCAGACAACCTCTGAATTTTTAGAAAAGAATGGACGCTTAATTTTTGACATTTACAATGGAGCAGTGACAAAAATGAGTCATCTGACTGAATTCACAGAAGAATTCAGAATCGCAGAATGGTGTACACCAAGGAAGCGTCTTAAGTGTTCTGCTTTTTCTTTACAAACTCCTCGGTAGTGCTTTAGCTCAAAGTTTAAATAATAAAGGTAAGAGGGGCATTAGCCTAGTGGGTAAGAAGTTTCACTCAGTGTGGAGGGTCACAGGATCAACAGGCAAATCCTAAAGTCCAAATATTTGGGTTAGGGAAAATAGCCGAACAAAAAGAACGAGAGTGACTTCTAAGAGAATTAGAAGAAATAATTGATCATTCCGGTACATCAACATCAGCCCAGTCAATTTTGGAACAAACAACAGGAACAACTATAGCAGCGGCAACAACCACAACCACAGCACCGGCAATAGCTGCAACTGCAAGAAAGAAAAGGCGGCGAATCAAGGCTAATCCAAATTTGATCGCACGAAAATAAAACAACTTGGGAGATAATAAGGAAGTGGACGAAAACGACATGTCAACGAGCGAAGTACGAATAAAACGGTGGAGAAGGGCCTTATACAGTGAGCGACAATTCCTTTGCTGGTCGGGTAGATGACGATAACGCAAAACATAAAGAAAATGAAGGTAAGAGGATCCAAGCACTTTTTTTTTTTTTTTTTTTTTTTTGGAGGTTTTTAAAATACCAGCTGGAGCACTCAGACCTAAATACCGGTCCATTGTACTACCAGATAGCAACCTTCTATTTGTTATAGCTTTCCAGATGTTCGGAGAAAAGCCAAAGTAAGCTGCCATGGTAAGGAGCCTAAGTTACCAGCTCTCACCATGTCTGCGCCGAGTATCTGTAACCTTATGCGAGAAAAAGCAGGACATTCACAGAGGAAGTGCTCTGCGGTGTCCTCATCTTCTCCACAAGATTCACAGAGTGTGGTATCACTTAAGCCTAACACGTTTAAATGCTTGGCAAAAGAGAAGTGCCCGCTGGCAACGCCAATAAGCTTCCTACAGTCTTTTCTGCTACGAGCTAGCAAAAATGTTGCAGTCTTCTTACTAACGTTGGGGAGCATACGCTTGGTTTGTCTGCATCCAATGGAGGCATGCCATCTACGGTTGTGCTCTTCACAGATCCAATCGTTGATTGAAGTCCTCACTGAGGACGCTGGCAGACCTAGCGACGGTTCAGGTCCTGAGAAAGCTGTCTGAGATCCCTGCCTAGCGAGTTCATCGGCGATCTCATTTCCAGTAATGCCGTGATGGCCTGGAACCCAAATGAGACTCAAGGAATTTAATCTTCCGATCGCATTCAGAGAACTCTTGCATTCCTGGATCACTTTCGAAGTGATTAGAGGGTTGAGAAGGGCCTTAAGCACAGCTTGGCTATCGCTGCAAACAAAGATACTTCTCCCTGTCCATCCATTGTTCGTTACGTGGCTCAAGGCCATTAGGATAGCACAAGCCTCCGCTTGGAAAACGGATGCGTATGATCCCAAAGATGAGTGCAGTCGTATGTCGTCGTTCTCAACAAAGGCACCAGCACCAGAACCCTCGTCGGTTTTGGAGCCATCTGTGAAGATACGATAACAGTTCTTTCCAGGCTCAGATTCTGGAGCGAACCAGTCCTGAACCGAAGGAAAGCTGACTGAGTAATTTTGACGCAGTTTGAGCCTTGGGATCATCGTGTCAGACGGCATATCCATTAGACGTGGGTCAAAAGATATGCTGCTTGCGAGTTCCTCAAAGCTCCAGTGCGAATTGTGCCAGAGACCACATCGTTTTAAACGAGAAATGGTCTTGAGAGTACACCCCATGATGTAGGTATCAAGGGGAGGAAGATTCAACAGTGCGTCGAGAGCAGCACCCGGTGTGCTGGGGAAGGCCCCCGTAACACCCAGACAAATTGTTCTTTGAAGTTTGGCAAACGAGGCAATAACGTATTTACGCGAGAGCTTATTCAACCAAACAACTGACGCATAGGAGATGATTGGTCTTATCATAGCCGTATAGATCCAAAGGACCCTTTTCGGTGAAAGACCCCATGTCTTGCCAAAAGCTCCTTTACATTGCCAGAAAACTGACAGTGCTTTAGTAGTTTTAGACTCGACATGTTTCGACCAAAGAAGTTTGTTATCCAGGATTACTCCAAGATGCTTGACTTCATTTGAAAAGGGGATGTTGACGCCTTTAAGCGTAAGATGGGTCAGACCAGTCAATTTTCTACGTCTCGTGAAGAGGACAACCTCGGTTTTAAGAGGATTGACGGAGAGACCGTTTCTAACACACCAGGTGTCAATCATACAAAGCGCAGCCTGTGCTCGGGAGCAGACAGCTTGGAGGCTGGAGCCAACCGAGAGCACGGCGACGTCGTCTGCATATGCTTGGGCATGAACGTTAGAACCATTGAGCATTACAAGTAGAGAGTCGATCAACATGCACCACAGAAGAGGAGATAAAACGCCACCTTGTGGGCAGCCCTTATTTACTCCCGTTGCAACATATTGTCCACAGTCCGCTTCAGCGATTACGGTTCTCTTCATTAGCATTGCTTTAATCCACAACACTAATGACTCGTTCACACCGTGTTCTCTGGCAGCATTACACATACCATCGAAGCTAGCATTGTCAAAAGCACCTTGAATGTCGATGAAAATGCCTACCGCAAATTCTTTCCTGTCAAGCGCGCATTCAATCCTGCTAACAAGATTTTGAAGTGCGGTCTCGCAAGATTTTCCTCTTTGGTAAGCGTGTTGCATCTGAGACAGAGGGTGTAATTGGAGTGAGGTTTTACGAATGTAAATCTCAACCATTCTTTCCAACGTCTTAAGCAGAAAGGAGGTAAGACTGATGGGTCTAAAGCTCTTGGCGAGTGAGTAGTCTTGTTTACCAATTTTTGGTATGAAGGCAACTCTAACACTCTGCCATGAAGTTGGTATATACGCTAGGGCTAAACTACAAGTGAAAATATTTTTCAAAGTAGGAAGCAAAAGGTTTATACTTTCCTGCAACATAGCTGGGTAAACACCGTCAGTGCCAGGTGACTTGAAACTGTCAAAAGATGCCACGGCATATTTGATGGCTTCGTCGGTAACAACTAACGATGACGTGTACCAGCTAAGTCGAGTGGATTTATCGGATTCACCTGATCTAAGGGAAATAGATTGCTGTGGTCCGATTGATATCTGGTTTCCTGGAAAATGAGTTTCCAGCATAAGACTGAGTGTCTCTGCTTTGGACTCGGTATAGGAACCGTCTGATTTCCTGAGCGTTTCTAGTTTGTTTACCTTGCTCCTTTTAAGGACTTTAGTAAGTCGACTAGTTTCACTGAGTGTTTCTATACTTTCACAGAATTCTTTGTAAGAGGCATTCTTTGATCTTCGAATTAACCTTTTAAAGTCCTTCTGTTTAGATCGATACAGGTTCCAGTCGACATCTGATTTGGTCTTGAGGGACCTATTCAGAATACTTCTGGTTTCCCTGCGAAGTTTCTGTAGTTCACTGTTCCACCACGGAACCATAGATCTACTAGGTAATTGTCTAGCTGGACATGCCAGCTCGAAGCTACTTGTAAGGGCACAATTCACTTCTAGAACTGCATCTTCCACTTTTTGTGATGTTGAGAGCTTAGGTAGGGTTTTGACGAGATTACCGAGCTCATCGTTGAAAAGTGTCCAGTTAGTTTTTCTGGGATTTCTTGTAACTAAAGGAATGGGAATCACATTTGCTACATGGAATTGAATGTATCTGTGGTCTGAGAGTGACACGTCCAGCAACACTTTCCAGTTGGTAATCTCCTTGGCATATCTGTTAGATAGTGTCAAGTCGATTACGTCCTGTCGTATAGCCGTAACAAAAGTTGGCGTATTACCAACATTCCAAGCGCTTACTCAAATGATGAAGAAGCTTAGCAAAGAGATCAGCGACATTAAGGCAAGGTAGGAGGCCCACAGGGAAGCTGAAAGCGAGGCAAAACAGTCTGTGCCAAAAGAAAATGCTTCACCAAAACAAAAACGAACAACAGCGGCAGAAAAAGCTACATCCAAGCAGCAGTCAACAGCAGTCAAAACAGTTTGCTAACATTAAAACTGAGCCCGTGCAGCTATGATCCCCAGCCAGCAGCAGAAGCAGCCACCATAACAGCAGCAACAAGGCAACCACACTCAGAAGCCCAAAAATGTTAGAGTTCCTCTAATCAAACTCCAAAATGGAGCTCCAAAGCACCAAAAACTTATGTAAACCTGTGATAATTTCATAATTAAAAGACTCGGTCAAGAAAAGCATGCGATCCAATGTCAATCCATTTGGCACCATAAACTAGCTCGGGAGTTGTTGCAAAAGACAACCACCGAGCATTTTACGTATACTTCCAAAGAGGATAAACATAAGACCATGTTACTGAAAGGGATAAAGCCGACGACTTTGGATAAAGGGATAAAGACGAATGACTTTGAAGAATTCACGCTGCTTCCTCAAGGTCGGTTGAGAGCTCACTGTAAGCTTTGATGCTGAAAAAGGCTTACGATAAGCCGGTAAGCTGTCATGCGATTTCTTTAACATCATACTTGAAAAGGTTGTACAAAACTCAAACGTCAACACCAGAGGAACAATCTTTCAAAAGTCTGTACAATTACTCGCCTATGCAGACGATATTGAAGTAATGGGAAGAAGGAAGCGTAATGCTTTTGCGAGTATTGAAACAGAATCGGCAAAAATGGGTTTGATGGTTAATGAGGGCAAAACGAAGTACATGTTGTCATCAAACAAGGACACCGAATAGTAACGAATAAACGATAAAACGTCTCAAAAGACAGACATAACTTCGAGGTAGTACAGGACTTCGTCTACCTAGGATGCGCCATAGACACGGATAACAACATCAGTGCGGAGATCAAAAGGAGAATAACTCTTTCCAACAGTTGCTTCTTTGGGTTAAGAAGGCGATTAAGAAACCAAACCCTATTTAGAAACAACATGGTAACTCTTTATAAGACCTTAATCATCCCAGACCTGCTTTACGGCGCGGCGCGGAAGCGTGGACTATATCAAAAGCAGATCAGGAAACTCTTGGTCGTTTCGAAAAAAAATACTCCGAATGATCTTTGGTCACATATGCGAAATAAATGTGGGGAAAAGAGGATACAACAACGAGATGTATGAACTGTACTAGGACAGAGTACTCATCACGCGACTACAATGGCTGGGTCATGTAAAGCAGATGAACATCAACTCTCCGGCTCGACGGGTTTTCGAAAGCACATTGCAGGGAAATCGTGGAATGGGAAGACCTCGTCTTATGTGGTGCAATAAAGTGGAAGAAGACCTCAACCGACTTAGAGAGAAAAAACTGAAGAGAGATCTCCCGAAATCGAAGTCGTTATCGATGTTGGTTGAGGAACAGGTTCACCCCGAACTGTAGTGCCTATCTAAGTAAGTAAGTAAGCTAAGTCCCACGATTTCCGTTCCCGAAACTTGGATTTTCACGTTATCTCTACAAACATTCCCAAAAATATCCCATATAAGCTATAAGCCAATCACAGAAATATATGTTGTCCGGCTGCAACTGTAGCAGCACTTTAAGTCCTCCTGGAGCATAGGGCAGCAGTTCTCTAAAGTACTGGAGAGCTCTAGGAAACCCCACTTCGGTGGTCCCTGGGCTTAGTGAAAGGAAAATCCCCATGTGCACCTCCTCGCGGTAGAGAGCGGGTAACGCTAACGCACAAGGCGACCGAATCGATGCCGGTATAAGCAAACAACCCAGCAATGCTGGACAGGGCACGAACTTGTCCTTGGGTTAAAGAAAAACTTCCTAAAGGCGGAAGAACTGCAGATTGTGGTCAACGGCATGGAAGTCTGGTGGCGGATGAGCCTATTTAAGAAGGCCAACGGTAGCAGCATGTAGCGTCTGTACCCATATTAGGCGGCTACAAAAGGCGTCTGTTTTCCCACAGTGGGCGGCCTTGTTTTTGTATGTGTTTGATCATCCAAAGGGCTGGTGGTGCCTGTCGAACTCTTGGCTTAAGTGTTTTATTAACCTTATCCAGGAAAACATACCAAGCGGCGGAACGAGAATATACTTTTTACATGAAAAATGACAACGAATGGAGATGATTCCCCAAGGGGTAGCCATACTCTATGGCCCCGTCTGTATTAAACCGCACATCGGATTTGGGGGTGCGGCAAATTTCGTGTACAAATGAAAATCGTGACGTCATCAATAATGAAACAGCAATCACAGAAACGCTTTTGCAATTTTTCCGCATCGCTACAAATGGCTAATCTCTGCTGTTAAATACAAAATGCATATTCATGTGCTGTAATCGGAAACGATTAAATACATGAAACGATAAATTCAAGAGAAATATGCGTGACTGGAATAGTTTCTCTTATCATTCGCTTTACCTCTTCTACAAATCTCAAGCAATCCTTTTCACCCACACTGTAATTCAATTCACAAAACTACAACTCCCATATTGTTCATTGGTATTGATTTCGGTCCGTCTTTCCTAAGCTATTTTCCAACCTACCATTGAATAATTCTGTCCTGCTTTGCGTAATACGAAGAGCTGCTTTTCTGGGAAAGCTGTAATCGAGCGTTTTCAGAACTGTTAACACAAAGTGAAGTGTACTTGGGGAGGTTTTATCGCTTTGATAAGTGGAAAGTATCAATATTTGCCTGTTGCCATAACATAACCATGTTTAGATTGCTTCGATTGGGGGAGGTGAAATGGACGTTTGATGTAGAATCAGATCTGATTTTCAACAGTCTCATATTTCCTCGCTACTCTGTCATATTCTTCTCACATCAGTACCTATGTCACTTTTGAAATGAGTTGAAAAGTAACTACACTCAGATCCCCAAGCTTTTAAGTTTACTAAGACATGTCAAAGAAATACAAAATACACTTTATGTAGGCAATTAGACACCAAAACGCACTGACCATACAAATGCATCACCAATTGCCAGTCACTCGAAACAGTGCACCCAATTTAAAAACCATGCCTTTAGCAAAAAACCCTTGACTTCCAGAACTTTTCTAACAAATAATCTATCTCCTGAGATCTGAAGGACGCAAATAATGCCAACTCCAAGATGAGAGAGTACGTTTAACCATTTCTTCATTTCTTTTTAAATCTCTGCTGGGAACCTACAAAACAAGACAAACATAAAAACCAAAGTCTGGTGGTTTGCATCCACAAGTCATCTCACTCACAATTTGGTTCTTGTTCTTTGTGTACAGTCTAAGCACTTTCGAAATAATAGAACCCCTGAGAGCCTCGCACCACACTGACATGACAACGACATCAACGGATGATGAGAATGATGAATAAGTTGAATCTAACATAGAGACAAAATAGGAAAATGCCCAATGTCCCATCTCAACTCACTCACTCACTCATCCAGATGAAATGTGTTGCTGCAATCTGAGACGGCCTGAAATGAAAACCCATCAGCCCGATGAGTGACATTTTTCAAAAAAACTAGAAAAGAAAATATTGCCCAATGTTTTTGCTTACGATGCGCACTTGAGAAGCAACCAACCTCCTCAACACAACCTCCACACGATGTTAGATATGGGAAATGGTTAATTTTTTTTTTTTGTTTTCCCACAGCTAAAGATAAAATGGGTGGATACTGGATAGTGTTGGTATATAAGACATCAGACACACAACCTATATACGAAGCCAATAAAGAATCCTTTTTTAATCGTTTTAACAAGGATATTGGCTGTGGGATTGTGGGTGACGTTAATCTTCCATTTGATCAAAATGTGTCAATTCTAGATGATGAATGACGAGTAGATTGAGGAGCATGTACAAGAGTGTTTTTTGTGTATCTGCCAAACTGGTATGGTTTTGCATCAGGAAGGGTTAAGTGGATGGAAAAAGTTCTGACAGTGAAGAGAGTCGAGAGTCTATACGTCCAAAAGACGAGGTATGTGCCTAGTCTTTAAGAAAATTGTGCCCGATATCGCATCACTTACAAGGGGGCGGTATTGTCGGAGTATAGGTTTTTTTTTTTTTTTTGCTTAAAATGGAAGACTGTTTGACAGGTTTGTTTAATGGAGTGTAAGACATTGTTTTATATTGGACGTTGATTTATTGAACCAGTTTGAATAAATCTTCATCAAAATTAACATAAATAAAAAGAATCATAAGAATTTATTCAAAAGCAAACGGAAGCAGACAGAGTACTTAGGGACTTTTCAAGATTTATCTTCTATTCTCTGCTTTGGAAGTTGATTGATTTACCAAACGGGCTGGGAAAACCCTTTTCCATGAAATTGAAACAGATTTGCAGAGATTAGTTACATGCGCTAAAGAATCGAGGAGGAATGGGTCCCTGATGGATTCAATTAGAAATGGGGATCTGAGAATTTTAATGGACAAAGCTGGTGAAATCGAAATAAGGTATGGGGGATACCAAAGTAAGGGAAGCGGCTGAAGCAGCTGATCAAACGACATGCGGTGTCATTAGTGAAGAACTTCTATCAAAGCAAAATAAGGCTTTAGAACAAATCTGTAGACACACAAAAATACACGAAACGACCGCGGCCGCTTACGCAAAATTGTTCCTTCAAAGAAATTAACAGTGGACAAGTTTTCAGAATATAAAATCCAAAAACATACTAAAACAAAGCACAGGAATCGCTGCTGTTGTCAAAAATGTATTCACCTAGGTGAGTTTTCCGTCTGTAAGCCAGTGCAGGGCATGAACAAAGGAGATGTTTAACTGTTTGCTCCTCCTCCTCTTCCATTAGCCAGTGTCCTGTTAAGACACCTATGAAGCCTACATGCAGACGATTTAGATTCAAGCTCCATGAACATTTCGAGTCTAAAAATGGACAAAATTGTTAGTCATAAGGCAGTTATTACTCTGCGTCCATATAGTGCTTATATTTGCAGATGCGTCCTGCTTAAGCAAAAGTTTACATGTAGCGATCGGTATACCTATGTTTGTTGAAAAATCGTTCCTTTTAGGCGAGAGTTCATCTGCCATGCAGTTGCCTGGTATGCCTCTGTGTCCCGGTACCCATGAAAGGTGAATGTTAAACGGTCCTGACATCTCCTTTAGAGACGTGCGACAGTTTTGGACCATAGTAGATTTTGTTAAGACAGAGGCAAGAGCCTGGAAAGCAGCCCGATTGTCCGAGAAGATACGAATATCCGTGGAGGATACAACGATTTCTCAGAGCCAGGACAGGACTTCTTTTATCCCCAAAACTTCAGCTTGGAACACACAACAATAGATAGGTATGCGGAAGAAAAGGCTTAAATTTAGCCCTTCCGAGAAAATCCTACTATCTCTATCATCAAAGGTTTTAGATCCGTCAGTGTAGAAGTGTAAGCCATCCAAGAGGGTGCGGTTTTCCCAAGCTTCTCTTGTGTGGATGGATGTAATGAATGAAATTGTAATCAAACACCAACTTGGAGTTGATCCGGGATGATTCTTTAATGATTTAAAATATTAGTGCGGCCAATCTGATTGTAGGACTATTGTGAATTTTAGTCGAATAGCTGAGTTCGCTGCTAACTGTTTGTCGAAATTGTCTAGGGGTGCAAGTTAAGTAGTAAATTAGGGCAATTGAGGGTGATGTCCTTCGCGTCGCAGATGCAAATATACTAACCGTTCGCTGAATTTTGAACAATATTGGGGGGAAACCCCATTTGCCTGCAATAGTCTTCTTACATGAGAAAAGTGCAACGTTTGCTTTATTTACTCTTTCCTCTAAATAAGTTTTCCAGGTTAGTTTTTTATCATAAACTACATCTAGATATTTAGCTCGATTCACTAGAGTGAGAGTTACACCTTTATTGGCAGGAAGTCTGTAATCCAGGATCTCGTTTTAAGGGGATGGATGATCAGTCCTCTTCTAGAGTTTGTGGGTGTTTGCCTGAGACAGCAATCGCAACATCATCTTTAATAGGTAACAACCTTGAATTCTGCTTATCCTAGATCGTTTGTTAAAGACCAAATTCCAAAGAAGAGAAGAGAGTACTCTTCCTTGGAGAGTCCCTCTTTTGGTTGTTTTACTAGTTTTGTAATCACCCATCTCTGACCTGATAATCATGCTTATTCTATGATTAGATTACCAAGAGCACTCGTAAAAGCTGATTTTTTGACATTGTTGAAAGTACCTAATATGTCAAAGAGGGCGACCAGAGTATACTCTTTATAGTGTAGGGAAAATTCAATGGCGTATGACAGCGAATGCAGTGCTGTTTCCACTGGCTTAAATTTTGTGTAAGCGGGTTGTGCTGTGAAGATCAGACAGGGTTCTGTCTTAAGTATATGTCTAATACTCTTTTCAGTGTTTTGAAAGACGTCAGATGTCAAACTAATAAGTCTTAAATGCTTTGGGGTTACATGAGAGCATTTGCGGTCTTTGGAACTAAGACCACCTTAGCTTCTCTCTTGATGAAGCACTCCAAGATGACCACTTAATTCGTAGTGATCAGGTACGTCGTGGCCGTAGCGTGATGGATGCATATGTCCTCCTTGAGAGAGATGTCAAACTCTGAGTAGTGCACACGTGTTTCTTAGCTGCGGCAAAATTCTATTTGTTTTAAATTAAATAATTTATCAATTAATTTGCTTCATCTCAATCATCAATCGTAATCAATATTGGACCTTTTTGAGTGTTGATATCCGCATTGTGCTTTTTTAAAGTTATTTTTTTCAGTCCATAACATAATTATTACTATGTCAACCTCAAATGATGACTTAGCGAAAATGATTAATAAACTGCAATTGTCAATGGACAGCCAATTAATTGGTTTGAAACAAGAAGTGCGTGAATTTAAAACCCTTTTCAATAACAACCTTGCAGTCCTACATAAAAAAGTGGATAAGTTCACAAATGACTTTAATAGTGAATTGATTACCCTAAAAAGTAAAGTAAATGAAAAAGTCTCAACCAAGGAATTCCAAAGCGACTCAGTTTTCATGAACGCCAAATTGAATAGACTTGAAAATGAAGTGCGTAAGGGAGACCTTATGTTAACAGGAATACCTGAAAATCCAAACGAAAATCTTAAAGACATTCTACTTAAAATTTGCCAAATAACAAAATATCCTATGCAATCTTGTGATGTTTTTCGCTTAAAAAAAAAGCAACAAAAAACGGTGGATAAAGTTAATGCACCTGTGGTGGTGAAGCTGCATTGTCAAAGTGAGCGAATTAAATTTCTCAAATTGTTTTTTGCTGTTGCCCCACTCACACTTGATAAAATTGGATTCACTTCTAATCGTGCAATTGGAGTATTTGAATGTCTTTCTGGTGGAGCTCTTTCAATACGTAAAGCTGCAATGAAATTGAAGGAGGAGAAAAAAATTCTCTCTGTTCAAACTTTTAATGGTGTTGTTGCGGTTAAAGTTAGTCCAACAGATCAGTATGTCAAAATAAACTGTGTAGATGACTTAGATCGGGTGCTCGATGGTGCTGCTGCTGCTGGTGATGCAAATGTCAAAAATTGAGAAGAACAGCAAAAGAACATCGATAACAATAACAAAACTTTAATTGATTGTGTATTAATACTATCTCTATTAAAATTCTTGTAAATATATATATACTTTTAAATATATTGAAAATGCTTCTATTCTGTCTGGCGATGGTTGTTTTTGGGTTGGTGGTGGTTTTTTTTGGAATTTTTTGTTGTCATTAATTATTTTTTAATCAATGACCAGTAGTAACAGTCACAATCTTGTTCCGGCTGGCAGAAACGTAGTTAACCTTGGTGGTGCAATGTTGAATATTTTCTCATTACGGTCTCCTGGACTGAAAGTTTGCCATATAAATGTTCAGAGCATTCTGTCCAAAATCGATCAATTAAGAGTAATGTTTGAATCACAATCAACTGATGTTATTTGTCTGTCTGAAACATGGCTTATGAATAATCCTAAAAAAAAAGTTGAAGACTGGGAGTTGAAAATTAAAGGCTATCGATTGTTTAGGTGTGACAGTGATGTTTGCTGTTCAGGTGTACTGATTTATGTGCGCGAAGGAATTCGTGCAGTTTGTTTAGACTTCTTAAAACACAAAGACATCCAGTGTTTGCTAATTGAAATCACCTTACCTCATGAAAAAGTATTAGTCAATTGCATTTACAGGCTTCCAGGTCGATTTCCATTTGATGAATTTGAAACATTTCTTTCTAAACATAGTACATGTTACGAAAATATTATTTTGTGTGGCGATCTGAACGTTGATGTAAGTGTATCTGTGGCAACCATAAACACTCTACATTGGTGGGGAATTTGTTCAAAGAAAAATGTCCTTAGAAGAGTTGCATTGCATTGGTTCGAAGCCAGACCTTTTATTTGTGCTAAAATCTCACTTGGCTTCTTACCAATAACATCTTCTCCACGAAAAAGACGCCTGAGTTTGGTCTCAATTGTTTCAGCATAGCTCTTTATTAGTCTAGCTTCAAATTCCACATATTTATTCCGGATGCTAGTATCTGTTGCCAATTCAGCAACCATCTTCAAAACGTCACCCTCCATGTTAACCAGTATTTGGGAAAACTTTTGCTCGTCGTCTTCAATGTTGGATAGTTTGAATGCTGCTGCAACCTGTGCCAACCAGATATGTGGCTGAGATTTATCGAAATTCGGAAGCTTAATGCGAACATTATTTTGTTTGCACACATCTGAGCCATGATTAGAATTCTGCTGGTTGACTATTTTCAAACGTGCAATTTCTTCTTGAAGCTGATTGATGACCTGGGTATTGTTTTCGTCTTCCTGGTTTTGTTTGTGTTGATCTTCTTCCAAAACCGTTTTGATAAGTCTTGAAATGTAACTGTATTGATCATCAATTGAGTCCCTTTCATTGTCTGCACCTAGATATTCTGATCCATCTTCACATAGCTCAATTTGTTTCGCATCAATCTGGTCTTGAATTCCGTTGAATTGTTGGTAAAGATGATCGAGCGATTTCAATTTGGTCCTGGCCTGGAGAGCAGTTCTATTTTGGATTGTGAAATAATTTGAGATTTTAGTAATCAGTCCTTTTATCGATGCTCTCCTTTGCATTAACTTTTGAAGATCTTCTGCCATTGTAAAGTTATTATCTTCTTTCTTCTTTTGTGGATGCAACTTTTAAAATTCCTTGATAAATTGTGATTAACTTTTTATCAATCACGTCGGGGTCACCAATTTGTGGTTGATTGCTATCTTTAACCACACAAATGTAAAATAAAACAAAAACTAGTATTTAACTATATATTAATTATTATTTATTTTTGATCCTTTCGGTTCTGGTTTCACAATAATAATGATATGAACAAGTTAGATTTATTTTGAAAAAATCATTTTGGTTGTCATGAAATTGTTTGGAAAAAATAACAATTAGTTCGGTTGTCATGATAATTAGTTAATTTGAGTTTATGTTTTTGTTTGGAAAAAATAACAACTAGTTCGGTTGTCATGATAATGAAATTAGTTAATTTGAATTTAGCCCAGGTACGGCAAAGGGCTCATCAGTTAGATGTTGCCGTACCCTTCTAAGACGCAAACTTTGTTCGGAATACACCGACACTTATAAAATTTACTGCGCTTACACGCAGTGAATTATATATCCAAGTGAATGAACAAGTCATATTGCACTTGGAAAAAGTAAACAAAATGTTTGCCATGGTTTGGCTTCAAATTATAAATTACCTGCCGTACCTGGGCGAAACGCAAGTTTGGAGTTGAAGGTTGATCTTCACGATCATTTAACATGCCTTTAAAGAAATTTATTTCTTTTTAGGTTTTTGTATTTAAACAAATTACAACTCCAGGACAAAAAACCACGACAATAACAAAACTTTTTTGTTATTGTTTAATTTATAAGGACAATTTAGTTTATTATCGAGATTTCAATAACATTAATATGGCTGACCTCCTTCTGGAAGTGTCCAACATTGATTGGCATATTTTTAGATTTTCCAATATTGATTTTAAGGTTGATTTCTTAGAAAATTTATTAAAATATTTGTATGACAAATATGTTCCGATCAAGACAAGAACCTCCTCCAATAACTACCCCTGGTTTACAGCTGCAATTAATAATGTAATATGTGAACGGAACTTCTTATATAGTGTGTACAAAAATTCAAGACTGAGCAGCGACTGGGAACGGTATGCAGCCTGCAGGAATAGAGTAGTTAAGGCTATAAAAGATTCGAAAAAGTTATTCTACTTTAAAAAGTTAGATACTACCAGAAACTCCACTAAAATTCTATGGAACAATTTAAAGAACCTTGGTGCGGTTGGAAGACCTAATCTTGAACTCTGTGAAGATTTAAATTTTGTGAATAATTTGAATAATTTTTTTGCGTTGAATCTTGCCGACACTAACACTCAAGTAAATCTGCCCTCTACTTTGAATACTCCTGATGGATCATTTTCATTTAATTGTGTATCTATTGAAGAATGCTTTGCCTCTATTAATTCTATTAAGTCCAACGCGATTGCCTTGATGGTGTTTCTCCCAAATTCATTCGTCTGCTGCTGCCTGCAATCATTCCAAGCGTTGCCAATATCTACAACGACTGTTTAACAAAGTCTGTATTTCCAAGTTCCTGGAAAATGGCGAAGGTGATTCCTTTTCAGAAAAAGACGGGATGTACTAACCTGTCGAATCATAGACCTATTAGTATACTGCCTTTTCTTTCCGAAGGTTTGGAAAAATTGATGTTTAGTCAGCTTTCCGACTTCATTGAGTCTCAGAATCTCCTGTCACCTCTTCAGTCCGGTTTCCGGAAAAGACACAGCTGTGTTTCTGCTGTTCTTAAGGTGCAAGATGACATTCGGGTTGCATTGAATTCTGACAAAGTGTCAATACTAAGCTTACTTGATTTTTCGAATGCTTTTGGGTCAGTAAACCACTCGGTTTTGATTCATAAGTTGAAACATCAATTTGATTTTTCTTATTGTGCCCTCAAACTGATCAAAAGTTACCTAACAACCCGCAGACAAGCTGTTTGTATTGGTACTTTGGTTTCTGATCTTGTGGATTTAAAAGTAGGTGTTCCCCAAGGATCATTATTGGGACCTTTACTTTTCAGCATGTTTATCAATGATGTCGTTGAGGCTATTAAATACTGCTGTTACCACCTCTATGCCGATGATTTGCAGATATATTCGTCCTTTCATCTTGGCCTCTTAGAAGATGCAATCAGCAATATAAATGATGACTTAAATAGGATATATGAGTGGGCAGTCAGAAATTATTTAGTTTTGAACCCAGGCAATTCTCAAAGCATAATAATCTACAAAACATGTTTGGATGATTCTTACTTCCCACATTTAATTTTAAATGGTCACGTGATTCCTTACAGCTCTACAGTAAAAAATTTAGGTGTCATTTTTAATAAAACTCTCACTTGGAATGATCACGTTAACAATATAATAAGAAGTATTTATGGAGGACTAAGACGATTGTGGAGATTTTCGTTCTACATTCCGAAAGCTGCTAGATTGATGTTGGTCAAAACTTTGTTGGCTCCAATTATAAGCTACGGTTCTCCTATTTATGGTGGGATGGATTCAATTAGCAAACAAAAATTAAATGTAGCTTTTAACTCATGCGTTCGCTTTATTCATTCTTTAAGAAGGTATGATCATGTTTCACACCTGTCCCATTGTGTTTTCGGTGTTTCATTAATGTCGCATTTCACTATCGAAATTTGTAAATTCATGTTTAAGTTAGTACGATCTGAAACCCCCACCTATTTATTTGAGAGGCTTGAATTTTCAACTTCCTCGCGTACAAACAACATAAATATACCAAGAAGTTCAACGTTGCAGACTCGCAGGTCTTTCTTCGTATTTGGTGCCAGAATTTGGAACAGACTACCAGCTCCATATAAAACAATTTTAAACTTAAATAACTTTATCCGCTCTTTAAATGATCATCTATAGAACCCAGACGAAGCGTTGCATTTTCACTCCTTATTTGTTCAATAACTTGCTTTAATTGTTTGTAATTTTCTTTTAAATTTCTTTTTTTTACTATACAATTGTAAATTTAATCAAAACTTTTTTTCAAAATGTTTAGCATTACTAACTTTTTATTTTTACGTTAAAAATTTTCTTTTCTTTTTTTATTGCTCATACATATAAATATGTATGTATGCATTCTTATAGTTTTCAAAATTTAAATAATTGTATTTTTTAGCCATAAATGAGATCTGATCTCAAGACTTCTGTATGTAAATAAAATGAAAATGAAATGAAATGAAATAAATGTCCTGTTAACCCAGAGGCTCGTATTTCGAATCCCAACAGAGGCAAACATTTTTTTCCACGGACATCGCCATTCGCGAAGAATGGGCAAGTCCTCCATTAGTTCCGCGGCAGGCATTGTAGTCTTCAAGGGAACATTTTCCTTATTTCTTATATTTGCTGCGGTAGAATAAAGTAGCTATTCGTCATTGCGTCAGTCAATGTGTATTTTTGTGATGTTATAGTGAAATGGTGGTTTTTATATCTAATCATCAATTTATGAACAGAAAGCTCTTCTTTCTTTCTAAATCACAAGAACTGAAAGTCTATTTGAAAAACTTCCTCTATGTGATCCAAGAAATGGCCTTTCAACTAAATCTACATTATTCGACACAAAATACATTGTTACCAGCCTACCTCCTCTGTAGATAGAGGTTCAAATAATCCACAAAAAGTAAAATGACATGTCATGTTTCATTGAATAAAAAGATTATCAACCCTAATCAAATAATTTAATCAGAAGTACAAATTCTCTGCTTTTGATATAGCTTCTTGTTTTCTTGTTGTTGCCCTACTTTTCTGGTTTCATATAAAGTTTTCTCTCGACAGGATTTTATTCACTATTTTGCTTAATCCTAAGTTTTCCAAACACAAACTTGGGAACATAACAGGTATTGTCAACGAACGTTAAACATATTTGAAAACTGAACACGAGAGGAGAAGTTTAGCTCTAAGACTGAATATCCCTCATCAGTCAAGTTTCATAATAAAACAATGGAAAACGAAACTCGTCCTTGAAAAATAATGAACAAACTGGCAAAGTGAACAGGGGACTAGGAAAACATTGATTTTCATTCAAGCAAACTAATTCAAAACAAAAGTTTTCATTAAAAAAAAAAAGTACATACAAACACGAGCATTCGTGAACTTTCTACTTGATAAACTTACTCTAGTTTTTCCTCATACGATGAGAGTAAAATATCAAAGAATTCCAAGGAAATCTCACAGCATAGTTTGCTACCCCATATCTCAACAACAGATGATTGTAGAATAGGAGCAACTCTCTGAATTAGGAACATCGAGTAGCTAGTTATGCATGAACCTTAAATGTGGAATCGTAAAATTTTCCACTTCAAAAAGTTTATAGAGTAATGTCAATTGTCTAATGAACTTGTCCTTTAGCCAGTGCATTTGCACAGAATTAGTTAAGGTTAACTTGGCTTAAATTTTTGTAGGTATAATGTCTCTCCATAACCTACGAATATATTCATAGAGGTGTAGCATACACTTACCACAACTTCTCACACTCAGTCCTGTTAGTAAAAAACATTGGTCATTCATTCAAAACCCAAGATTTAAAAGGAATCGAAAATTTTGTTAGCTATCTGCTATAGAAGAGATTCCTTTTTGTGACTCAGAAAGGTTAGCAATCAAGGCAAAATACCCGCGAATTGTTTTTTTTTTTTTTCTTAAATAAACCAAAATTTAATTTTTTCCACGAATGTAGATGAATTTATTTATTCCCTCACAACTCATACGGCATAGTTGTGAGAAATGCGCTAGGCCCTGGGGCTGGGGCTACTCCCTCTGTTGCTTATTTACTTTTGCCGTCGATGTTTATCTGAAAAAATCAGATAGTATTGCTCGATAGCACTCGCCATTCATTGAAAGGAATAAGGACCGATGATGCTCAAATCTTATCATCGAAATTGCTTTGTCTTGTTGATGGTATTAAATCGCTTGCTCACTGCATTGATTATGTTGACCGTATAAGAAGCTCCACTTGTTTAAAGCATTTTTACGTTTGATTGTGTCATAAATGTGACCTTGCGAAATTGTTGCATGTACTTACTTACTTACTTACTTAAGGTGGCGCTACAGTCCGGATCGGACTAGGGCTTCAACCAACATGCTTCTCCAGCCAGCTCGGTCCCTAGCTAGCTGTCTCTAGTTTTGCACGCCAAGTTGGTTGAGGTCATCTCCTACTTGCGTGCGCCACCTGAGTCGCGGTCTTCCTCTACTGCGCTGTCCCTCGGGATTGGATTCGAAGACTTTCCGGGCCGGAGCGTTGGTGTCCATTCGCTCTACATGACCCAGCCATCTAAGCCGCTGGACCTTGACTCGTTTGACAAGGTCAGTGTCGCTGTACAGCCCGTACAATTCGATATCCATCTATGCAGACGGGACCAAAAATCACCCGTAGAATTTTTCTCTCGAAGCATTCTGAAGCGTTCTCGTCAGCCTTTGACAAGGTCCATGCCTCTGCGCCATATATAAGAACCGGGATGATAAGTGTCTTATGTCTTATACAGGGACACTTTAGTTGCTCGAGAGAGGACTTTACTACTCAATTGCCTTCTTAGTCCGAAGAAACAGCGATTGGCAAGAGTTATTCTTCGTTTGATTTCAGCGCTGGTGTCGTTGTCTGAATCAATAGCGGCGCCTAGGTAGACAAAGTCCTTAACTACCTCAAAGCTATAGCTGTCAATCGTGACGTTCTGTCCAAGACGTCGGTGTTGGGTGTCCTTTCTTGATGACAGCATAAACTTGGTCTTGCCCTCATTTACCACTAAACCCATCTTCTTCGCTTCCGTCTCAATGCTCATAAATGCGCCATTGACATCACGCTGCGTTCTTCCAATTATGTCAATATCGTCGGCATATCCAAGCAATTGGACGGATCTTTGGAAGATTGTGCCCCTTGTGTTGACGTGGGAGTTTTGCACTATTCTTTCAAGAACGATGTTGAAGAAGTCGCATGACAGTGCATCGCCTTGCCTAAAACCTTTTTTGGCATCGAATGTATCGGTGAGATTTTTTCCGACCCTGATGGAGCAGTGTGCGTTGTCCATCGTCATCATACACAATCGGACAAGTTTGGTAGTGATGCCAAAACTAGACATGGTTCTATATAACTCCTCTCTATAGATGCTGTCATACGCGGCTTAAAGTCGATAAAAAGGTGGTAAGTATCGATTTGAAGCTCCTGTGTTTTTTCCAAGATCTGCCGTAGTGTGAAGATTTGGTCTATGGTGGACTTTCCTGGTCTAAAGCCGCACTGATAAGGACCTATCAGGTTGTTGACGAATGGCTTCAGACGTTCACACAATACGGCAGAGAGGATCTTGTACGCGATGTTAAGAAGACTGATACCTCTGCAGTTGGAGCAGTTCAGAGGGTCTCCTTTCTTGAGGACCGGGGAAACAATGCTGAGGTTCCATTCATAATTAAAAATGCTTACTTAATTTTAACTAAGATATCTTCTGCTTCTTTTCTGGTATTAAGAAAATCACGAATCAAAACGAAATAAGATTAATAAGGCGGCGCATTTCTCTCCACCATGCCTTGTGAGGGAATGGAAGGGATCAAAAATTGACTGCCGATTCCGAGCGTAATTAACTATAAGAGGATTAATTCCTCTCGAAAGGGGAAAAACAATTTTAGTTTTTCTGTTGGAATTGGAATTCGAACCACGAACCTCCCGCGTAACAGGCAGACATTCTAACCATTACGCCGCACAATGCTGCCACTGATTTGCTTCAAAAGTGTATTTTAATTAAGAAATATAATGCTAAAATCAATTTTTACCAATTGTCCCACAATCGCATCAAGTTTTTAGCTCAGCGAATGCGATGGAGTTTAATTTACAAATAGACGTAACAACTTACTTTTAGAGAAATTGAAGAGATTGTTATTAAATATTTTTCTACCGCGGCATATTTTTTTCAAAAAAAAGGAGTCCTATCTAGAGCTTTCAGACCTTATAGCCGGTCCGTTGTTCTACCAGGGTAGCAGCCTACCCTTTCTTGTGGTGCAGTAAATTGAAATAAGGTGAATGTGATTTCGTATATTCCGTACCGCGGCATATAGTCTAAGCATTTAAAGCATTCAGTTTTGTTGGTTTAAGCCTTTCCAAAGTGTTCCCTAGAAACTGTCAAAGTTCACCATCACCATCACACACGACACACTTACTTACTTAGGAACTCAGGTGGGCATAAAAATGCTCTAAAAAATTAAGTTTTTTTAAATTTTCGTAGTTTCAATATTAGTTATTATTTGAAATATGTATGGTATCTTTAGGCCGATAGGCATTAGAATTAAGTTATTTAGAGTCCCCTCCTAGGGTCAGTAAGTTAATTAAGTTATTATGTAAGCTAGTTTAAACATTTTTGTTAGCAAGTAAGTAGTTATAAGCGACAAAAAATAAAAATGAATTTAAAACTTAAACTAACTCAGGTGGGCATTAGAGTTCGGGGTGAACCTGAGCCTCAACTAATATCTTACGCCAACAATTTCGAATTCGGGCGGGCGAGATCTCTATAGTTTTGCCTTCTAAATCCCAGTCGGTCAAAGTCTTCTTCCACTTGATTGCGTCACCTAAGACGAGGTCTTCCCCTTTCGCGATTTACCTGGAATGTGCTTTCGAAAACACGTTGAGCCGGAGTGTTGATGTCCATCCGCTCTACATGGCCCAACCATCGTAGCTTCGCGATGCGTACTCTTTTCGCTATGCCCATGTCGCGGTAAAGCTCACAAACATAACAGCTCGTTGTTGTATCGTCTTCTCCACACAACACACATTTCGTTCGTATACGGGACAAAAGATCATTCGAAGTATGTTCCTTTCGAAGCAACCAAGGGTTTCCTCACCCTCTTTCGAAAAAGTCCACGCTTCCGCGCCATAAAGCAGGACTGGCATGATCAAAGTCTTATAAAGGATTACCTCGTTTTTTTAGAGAGAGTTTTGTTTGTCAATTGATTTTTTAACCCAAAGAAGCAACGGTTGGCAAGAGTTATTCTCCATTTGATCTCCGCACTGATGTTGTTTTCCGTATCTTTAGCGGATCATATGCCATATCTGCCTATTGCGACATTTTGTCTAATTCGTCGATGTTCTCTGTCCCTGTTTTGCCTAAACTAGACATGGCTCTGTACAGCTCGTCTCTGTAAATACTGTCATAGGCGGCCTTGAAATCGATAAAAAGATGATGAATATCGATATTACGTTCTCGGGTTTTTTCCAAGATCTGCCGTAATGTGAAAATTTGGTCTATTGTGGAGTTCTCTGGTCTAAAACCACATTGATAAGGACCTATCAAATTGCTGACGTGGGTTTTCAGACGTTCACATATTACAGCAGACAAGATGTTTTAAGCGACGTTAAGGAGGTTTATTCCTCTATAATTGGCGCAATTGTGAAGGTCTCCCTTTTTAGGATCTTTTGGTTATACTTCCTAATCTCATTCCTGTCATGGCACCTCTCAATTTCCTCAAACGAGCGTTTCTCATGCTGCTTCTTTTTCTTTTTGAGAATTCGGTGTTCCTCCCTTCTTTTCTCCTTGTAAATCTCGTAATGATCTTAAGCAGCTCTCGTTCGTTTTTACATCAGCTTTTTTTGTACTTTTTGTTTGGCTGCATTTGCCTGCGTGCATTCTTCATTGCACCATGGGTTTCATTTTGCGGACCGAGTGAAACACAGAACTCCAGAGACGACGATTCAGATGGCTTGTTGGCTTATTGCTGCCAACGGTCTTCAATGCTTGATGCTGGCGGCATAAGAATCAAGTATAGTTTAAGGGACACTTGATTGGAGAAGGCACTGGCAATCTCTTGCGCCAATTTTTTTTTTATGTAGTCTTAAAAATGATATCGGATAAATGGCGACCCCCATTGCGCATACACTGATGAAGTCGATTTTCAAATCTGGAGAGCGTGCCGGCCATTGGAGATCGCCTCTGAGAGAGATGAGGCGGTCGGGGAAATGTTGTTGCAACAAATTCATTGAGTCTCGTGCTGTGTGTGCTATGGCTCCATCTTGCTGAAACCACACGTTCCTAACGTTTATTTCTTCGAGTCTTGGAAGAAAACATTCCTCGTTCATGTTCCTGTAACGAGCTCCATTCAACAAGTGAGCGACCGTTAGAAAAGAAGCTCTCAACTGCGAAGGCCCGCTGCTCTCTAGACCAGAGCATGATGGCAACTGACTGGAGGGAGAAACAAACTTGGGAACTTCCCCCCTCCAGATGCGCCCCCTCTTGCCCCTCTACTTTTTGGCTGATAACCTTAGCACAGAGTCTACCTCTTACTACAAATCCGCACGCAAATGAGTGTTGTTTCTGTTGTCTGTTGCAGTCGCCATAGTTGATGTCGCAGTTTTTAATCATCTTTGCGGCCCATTCCATCGCTCTTCTTGGATGACCACATGAGACCCACACACAATTTTATAAAGGCCGTCAATTTTCTTTAAAGAATCGCTTATGGTAATTCTAAGAAGAGAAAATATGTACGTAATTACGAGACTATCAAATTGTGTCTATACTTGAAAAGTGGAAAGAACTTTTAAGAAAAGTTCTTTTCAATTCCTTAGAAGGCGCTGGGATAAGTATTTTGATCTCGAAGGGTTCACTAATTTTTCACTTGTTTAGGATTTTTGGATTTTTAATTGTTTAGTTTTAGGATTCATTGAAGGTGGCGCAACAAAGCTATGGAAACCTCGGGGCACAACGCACGGAGCTACAATTTTATGTAGATTCCGAACGAGTAAGTTAGAAAGCATTTTTCATGGCAGTGTATTATAATTTTTTGTTCGGAGGACTTGCCATTTTCTCGGGAAAGACGATATACGTGAAAAACCTTTTCTTTTTTATGCTTATGAGATTTAAACCTCGAACCTTTCACGTAACAGGCAGACACGCTTACCGGGATCTATCCTTAGTGGTGGTCGTTGACTATACCAACGACCACCACTAAGGATAGCTCCCGGTTTCCAATTGTTTCTCATCTGGTGCCAACCAATTGCTGATGTCGTTGAATTTTTATCTGCCGGAAGTGTTTCTCATTTTTTGGAATCATACCAAAAAGTTGTTTGATATCCCTTTTCCCGGGGCTTTCCGTCAGAATGCAAGTGTATTACCCCAGTTTACCCAACATAAAACGATAAACATACCTGTGGTTTTGAATTTTCCTGAAATCTCTTGCTTATAAAACACACTTTGTTTATCCCAACAATATCCACATAAATAAAAGGACATCAAATGCCTACAATTCCTGAGGCTGAGCCTTGTGGTCTGCTATGTAATCCCACGTTTTTAAAAAAATAAATGAATTATTTTCTACATTTTGTTTCATTGAATATGCGCAAAATAAATCAAGGATAAAAGTTGTCCTTCACCGCACAACATTCCTGAAACTAAAACAATATTCAACGGCATGCACGAGTTGAAAAAAGTACTAAAAATACTTCAATAGAGTGGAAAGGCACAACTAATTCATAGATGTTAATGGTGGCAGATGCTTGCGCATCATAAAACCCCAATTAAGTTTACAACTCACCGGATGGGACATGAATATAAAACTCGGTTCACCCAAGCCCCGGGTTTAGAAGAACCCCGCTCTCCGCACATTCCCTAGAGACATAAATCAAACCAGTCGGTGGGAAGGTTATGACACACAAAACTAATTGCACATATTTGAATTTTCATCTGTCTCTCTCTCCGGCACGAACAGGATAACAAAAAAGAAAGAGTAAAATAAAACCTTTCATGTTATAGTCTGTTCAGAATATGACACCAACAAAAAATGACACGGCTCGTTCAACAACTACACCAACCTCCCAGGATCAACTTTTCAATTTGAATCCACTTCCAATCTATCATCGCCATCAGGATTTCGCAAATCTATCAGCAGGCTTATCAAATACGCTTACCTTACGGTGACACGATTGAAAAATTCATGAAGCGAACGAATAGTGAAGCGTGTGTGTGAACCGAAACCTATTAATCAATGATATCTAAAGGAGGAATGGAGATGGGACGATTCATGCCCAAAACTGAAAGCTTTTCTATTTTGCACTATAAATTGGGGACGCATACGCATATGAGGAGGCTATGAATGTATGTGTCATGACGTGCATGAAATTTTCTAAGCAATTTTGAAGTTTTTGACACAAAGATTGGATTTCCTTTCGTTACAAAACGTGTTTTGTTTCATTGTTTGTGCCGGCAAATTTGATCTGCATGCGTAATGAGAGGTGTATTCAGACAAAAATGATTTTATTCCAAAAAAAGAAAAAATGTTGCAAATAAAAAGCAATCATTTCTCTGTAAGGCGTTGAATTTGTATGACACGTTGTTGCCACTCATATTCTTACTTCCCACGACATGATTTATTTACACAACCAACGCATGTTGTGTACATTTGTAATAAGGGTGGTTGGAATAACATCGTAGTTACAGTAATTTACATTACATCTCTCTTTAGGGATTAAGTTTACCTCGCGTTGGGCGCCATTTATCATGCGTAAAAAAGAATTCATGAAAACCACGCTATTACATTCCAGATCTTATTCCTGACTATCAACGCTTTTATTGTACTCATATGAGATGTAATTGAGATGAGTTCCGGCACGAACAAAGGCATATACAGAGCACTAGATGACTGTAAGGATTACATTTTGGGGTGTGCTATCAAAAAAAAAATGTGTGTAAGTAAAAGTAGAGTACGATAAAAAGCCTTTTTTAAAACCAGTTTTTTGAGTTCTGTGGTAAACTGTGACAAAGAAGAGGAGGAAAAATGATGCGTAGAGTACGCTGTCCAAAGAACCAGTTTAGCTGGTGGAGGACTAAACTTTACCACACTCGCTTTCGAACCACCACATTTTGGACTATTCGTCCTTTTCATTTGAATTTTTTAAAACAGAATTTTGGAACGCCTAACCGCAAACGAGAGAGTGGAGAGAGGTGTTCCCACTAAGGCAACTCTTCTTTCATCCAGACGACAGCGGAGGAATTCCCTAGATGGAATCAACGGTGGCGTCTACAGTTCCAGTCAGGTTGAACTACTTAGTGAACACCTTATAGGGCTACTACAACATATTTGGAGCTCAGGACTATAAGGAACGGTTTATCCGGCTCCCCATCTTTGGAGTTATACAAGGATCTGGCCCTCCAGGTTGGGAGTCGTGCTGTCGGGGTGACTTCCCGGCTACGTAAAGCAATTGTTAGTTGCGAAGCACCAACAAGCCTCGGATACGGACGGATTTACCGATGACGAACCTAGCAAACGAAAAACGGACAACGAACTTCGGATCTGTACGTGGAATGTTAGGTCCCTGAATAGACCACGTGCAGCCGAACAATTAGCGGAAGCCCTCAACTGCTACAAAGCAGATATTACCGCTATTCAAGAAATGCGATGGGATGGACCAGGTAGACGCAAATTAAAAGACTGCGACGTCTACTACGGCGATTGCTACTGAGAACAAAAGCAGCGACTGTTTGGATGTGGACTTGTTGTTGGAACTAGACTCAGGCAAAAAGTCTTGAGTTTCAACTATGTGAACGAGAGCATAGCAACAATCCGCATCAAGGCTAAATTCGTCAACATAAGCCTCATTTGCGCACACGCCCCCACAGAGGAAAAGGATGAAGACACCAAAGACTTATTCTACGAGCTCCTGGACAAAACATATGAGCAGTGCCCTGGCTATGACATTAAGATTGTTCTAGGAGATTTTAATGCTAAGCTAGGAAGAGAGGATATCTTTGGTGGAATAGTCGGAAGATACAGCCTGCACGACAACACCTCCGATAACGGATTCAGGCTGATCGATTTCGCTGCGGGGCGAGATGTTCTGGTAGCTAGTACGCGGTTCCAGCACCTCAATATCCACAAAGGGACATGGAAATCTCCTGATCAATCAACCGTCAACCAGATTAACCACATTGCGATATATACAATACTGTGAGACAATTCGACGTTGGACGACAACAATCGCAAGAGATCGCCAAGTCCTTTTCCGATCGAGTCTCTTACAACCTCTTAAGGAGTCCTATGCCGCCAGCATCAAGTATAGAGAACCAGTGGCAGCACTGCCGATCAGCCATCAGAGATGCCACCTCTGAAGTGCTGGGTTTCACACGGTCACCACAACGAAACCCCTGGTTTGACGACGAATGCCGGCAGGCACATGCAGCTTAACAGGAAGCATACAAAGCGGCGTTGCACAAAAAGACTAGAACTGCTTACGAGCTCTGCAAGGAGAAGAGGAGAGACGAACACCGGCTTCTCAGACGGAAAAAGAGAGAGCATGAGAAGCCCGAGATCGAGGAGATAGAAGGGTGCCACATCAGAAATGAGGTTCGGAAGTTTTACCAAAAGGTAAAAACAACAGCCTCGGGCTATAAGCCCCAAACCGAAGCCTGCAAAGACGACCAAGGGAACATCGTGGTGGAACCGCAGTCAATGCTCAGGATATGGAAAGACCACTTCTCCAAGCTCTATAACGGCGATGATGACCCCATTTCGCTGTTAGAGAGATAGAACCATTCGATTTAGGCGACGTAGACCAACAATTCCGCCAACCCGACCTAAACGAAGTGAAGACAGCAGTATCCAAGCTAAAGTCCAACAAAGCTGCTGGAGCTGATGGCCTCACTGCCGAATTGTTTGAAGAGGCAGGCGATGACCTGGATAGGAGTATGCACCAGCTCATTTGCAAAATATGGTCGGAAGAAAGCATGCCCGATGAATGGAACCTCAGCATCGTTTCCCCGGTCCTCAAGAAAGGAGACCCTTCTTAGCTGCGCCAACTACAGAGGTATCAGTCTTTTTAATATCGCATACAAGATCCTCTTTGCCGTATTGTGTGAACGTCTGAAGCCATTCGTCAACAACCTGATAGGTCCTTATCAGTGCGGCTTTAGACCAGGAAAGTCCACCATAGACCAAATCTTCACACTACGGCAGATCTTGGAAAAAACCCAGGAGCTTCAAATCGATACCCACCACCTTTTTATCGATTTTAAGGCCGCGTATGACAGCATATATAGAGAGGAGTTATATAGAGCCATGTCTAGTTTTGGCATCCCTACCAAACTTGTCCGATTGTGTAGGATGACGATGGAGAACGCACGCTGCTCCATCAGGGTCGGAAAAGATCTCACCGATACATTCGATGTCAAAAAAGTTTTTAGGCAAGGCGATGCACTGTCATGCGACTTCTTCAACATCGTTCTTGAAAGAATAGTGCAAAACTCCCACGTCAACACAAGAGGCACAATCTTTCAAAGATCAAAGATTGACATAATTGGAAGAACGCAGCCTGATGTCAATGGCGCGTTTATGAGCATTGAGACGGAAGCGAAGAAGATGGGTTTAGTGGTAAATGAGGGCAAGACCAAGTATATGCTCTCATCAAGAAAGGACACCCAACACCGACGTCTTGGACAGAACGTCACGATTGACAGCTATAGCTTTGAGGTAGTTAAGGACTTTGTCTCCCTGGGCGCCGCTGTTAATTCAGACAACGACACCAGCGCTGAAATCGAACGAAGAATAACTCTTGCCAAACGCTGTTTCCTCGGACTAAGAAGGCAATTGAGTAGTTAAGTTCTCTCTCGAGCAACTAAAGTGTCCCTGTATAAGACACTTATCATCCCGGTTCTTATATATGGCGCAGAGGCATGGACCTTGTCAAAGGCAGACGAGAACGCTTTAGGATGCTTCGAGAGAAAAATTCTTCGGGTGATTTTTGGTCCCGTCTGCATAGATGGAGATGGTTATCGAATTGTACGGGCTGTACAGCGACACTGACCTTGTCAAACGAGTCAAGGTTCAGCGGCTTAGATGGCTGGGTCATGTAGAGCGAATGGACACCAACGCTCCGGCCCGGAAAGTCTTCGAATCCAATCCCGAGGGACGGCGCAGTAGAGGAAGACCGCGACTCAGGTGGCGCACGAAAGTAGGAGAGGACCTCAACCAACTTGACGTGAAAAACTGGAGGCAGCTAGCTAGGGACCGAGCTGGCTGGAGAAGTATGTTGGTTGAGGCCCTAGTCCGACCCGGACTGTAGCGCCACCTTAAGTAAGTAAATAAGTAACCGCACCCGATGATCTAGCCGGATAGGGGAAACAACTGCGAAACTAGCAGAAAGTTCCATCAGTGGATCAAAAAAAAAAAACTCAAAACAATTTTTTCAACACTGAAAGATGAAAAATGCTCAGGACAACAAAAGCTAATGAGATATTCAAAACCAATTGCAAGTTGTGTTTACAAAAAGAAATAAAGTTGCACCACTTTCCATGCAGTTCGTGTAATATACTTTCAAGGCTCTGGCTCTCTCACCTTTTCAAACTAAAACTTACTCCGTTTATATAGCCAAGGAAAAACTTTACCCAACAAAAAAGACCACAAAAAGGATTTTGTGTTTAGCAAACAGAATTATAAAAATCATTTGAGATTGTCAGAATTTGTTATAATTTGGTTTACGGCTAATAGAATAGGAAAAGAAGGTAATTCAATGCCGGGCAAAGTTTTTTGTGGCATCATCATCATCATCATCATATTTTCTCTCCCATTTGGGAATGAAATATTTTTAATATAAATTTTTATGGGTACTTTGCATAGAAATATCTGCTTGCCAACACAAAATGGGTAGACACATCAGCACTTTGTGGGAAGGGAAGTTATTCATCTCTTTTCGGACTTAATCCCAAAAGCTTCAATTCAAATAAATTATTTCCCATTAACATGTTTTTAAACAGGGATGTCTGTAGAGTGTCTGTGTACTATGGAAACCGTTAATCTGTTTTACAAAAATGAGCACTGAGATCTGAGAGTGGTAGCTCGGTAATTAGTCACGCTTAAAAACGAACCTAAAACATCAGTGTGAGTTTTATGTTGCAGAATATGTATGTGTATAGAGATGTGCTATATGAACCGTTTGGTGAGAAGTTTTAGGATGCTGTGTTCGAAGAAGCCATGATTCTAATGATGAGTTAGTAAACAGTGTGTACGTGTGCGATTGGATGTTTGTCGCTCCTTTAGACAAGGTTATAATTATCAACAGAACAAGAGCTTGTTCTTGGAACTACAACACCATGTTAAGAAGATTACTGTGGTTAGGTTATTAAAATCATGTGTTGTATAGTGGGTAAGAACAAGGCTTCGATGGCACGTTAACGAAGTAGGTACTTGCGTTAATAACCAAGATTTACTACGCCATAGATGCAGAAGGTGTTGGGGTGCTCATAAGTATTTGTATCTTTTACACTGCAATTTATATAAGAAATATTTTAAGAGTGCTGTTGTCTGCTGCCTTTTTTAGGTTTGAAGGATTAGATTGCTTATGCCATAAAAGATTAAATCGTGTGGATTTGGTCGCAACATGACAAGCATAGAAAAGGTTTAGAGGTGAAAAACTATCTTTGTTTTCTGTAAGAAGTTTTTTCAAATTGGAAACTGGGGCACAGTGCGGTGCACGTGGCACAATCGTTAGCATGTCTGCCTGTTACCAAGAAGGTTTCGTGGTTCGAGTCCCATCAGAAAAACTTAAAATGTTTTTCCACGGGTATCACCTTGCGAGAGGAACTGGTCCTCCGAGAAAAGCGCTTTCTCGATTCGCCGTTTGCAATCGGGAGAAAATTGTAGGTCCCCTCCATTCTCTCACAAGGCATGGCGGTGAGAAATGGGCTAGCTTTCGAAACTCCTCGCTATGTTTCCCCACCCTTTGTGTGTATGAACTGCGGCACATTGTGTTACCAATAAGCAACGCTCTTTGTAACAGCATACCTGGTGTTTGTTGAAAAATCAGAAGACACTGCCATGATAAGGAACCTTTGCGACCAGCTCTTTGGTTACCAACTCTCACCATGTCTCCGCAGAGTATCTGTAACCTGTTTTGAGAAAATGCGGGACATGCACAGGAGAAGTGCTCCGCGGTGTCGGCATCTTGACACGATTCACAGAGTGTGGTATCATTAAAGCCTAGCACGTAAGGAGGCTTGGGGGAAGAAAAGTTCTCAACTCTTTTCTGTTACGGCATAGCAAAAATGTTGCAGCTTTCTTTTCAACATTGGAATGCATACGTGTGTTCAGAATGTCAGTTGTCCTCTTGACAACCCTTATCACGCTGGTTCATATCCATAAAAAGCTGTCTATGACACTTGTCTTGCAAATTTATAGGCGATGATGGTGATGTCTTGGAACGCAATGGTATGCAGGATCACTTTCCACGGTATACGTCTACGCTAAGATGAATGACCCGTATGTGTATTGTATACTTATATGGCTGATTCCTAGGTAAGGTGGGCATAATCTTAAACTGTTATCATCCAACATCTTACGACAACAAATACGATTTCGGGAGAGCTTTCTCCGGTTTTACACTCTAAGTCGGTTGAGGTCTGCTTTCACTTAAATGCACCACCTAAGATGTGGTCTTCATTTTCTACGATTTCTCTATGTGCTGTAGAAAACCCGTCAAGGCTCTATATTATGTCAATCCATATCCCAGACATCGTAGTTTCGCGATGCGTACTCTTCTAGCTATGCTATGTTGCGGTACAACTCGTATAGCTCGTTGTTGAATCATCTTCTCCACACATTGTCTTCGCATACGGAACCAAAGATCATTCGGAGTATTTTTTCCACGCTAAATCAGGACTGGCATGATTATAAAGGGTTACCTTGGTTTTTCTAGAGAGGGTTTTGTTTCTCAATTGCCTTCTTAGGCAACAGTTGGCAAGACTTATTCTCCGTTTGATCTCCGCACTGACCTTGTTTTCCGTATCTATAGCGGATCCTAGGTAAACGAAGTCCTGTACTACCTCGAAGTTATATCTGTCTGTTGTAAATTTGTCTAGTTGGTTGATATTTTCCGACCTTGTTATGCAGTCACTCAACATCAAACCCAAATTTGCAGCTTCTGTTTCAATGCTCCCAAAAGCACGTACGACACCACGCTTGATTCTTCACATAACGTCAATATCATCTGCGTAAGCGAGTAACTTTAACTTTTGAAAGATTATGCTTCTGGTAGTGACGTTTGAGTTGTGCACAACCTTTTCTGGTATGATGCTAAAAGAGTCGCATTTGCATTTTACCGACTTGTGGAAAGACTTTTTCGCCACCAAAGATCAGGGTGAGTTCCTTACCGACGCGACGCGACGGAGCAGCGTGAATTCTAAGAAATCATCCTGCGTAGTCGTACGAGATTTGCTATGCTTACCGATTGTATTTCCAAAGAGCTATGAAGCTCCGCATTAAAATGGCCAAGAACGATTTTCCTGTCATATTTGGGGCATTTTTCATATAAGTATTATAGTCATTCTCTTCTGTGGGGGCGTTAACGCATAACAGGCTTATGAAAAAAGAATTTAGCCCTGATGCATTTTGTCACAAGAAGCTCATTAATCAGGTTTTGGTTGATAACCGGATCTCTGAGTCTACCTGTAACGACCACATTTGAGTAAGCGTAGCTTTTGTTGTCTGTAGTAGTCGCCATAAGAGGCCTCGTTGTTTTTCATTTTCTTCATGATCGGCCCATTCCATCGCACTTCTTAAGGCGGTTATGTCTGCTTTGCAGCAAACCAGGGCGTCCGCTAATTCTCCGCTTGCAGCTAATCCGTTAAAGCATCTTACGTTTCACGTGCAGACCCGAAGGTTTTTGTATTTTTTTCGTTTGCTTGGGTCGTCAACGTTAAAATGAACCCCCACAACCCCCAACCTGAAGGGCCAGGTCATTTCGAAATCCTGGATATAAAGGGCCTTCCAATACTGTGTCTCTACAATGCTGCAGGATTGTGAGAACTGCGGTTGGCTCGCCAGAAAGTCATCCGACACCATTTTTATTTCAATATGTCTTATTATTGAAAGATTCTGAAAAACCTTTAAACCAAATATGTCGGAGTAGCTCATTCTTTCGAATGCTAAAGTCCACCGTTGATTCTGTCAATCGAATTCATTATTTCCAATAAAATATGCTAGACCACTGAGATTCGGGGAGTCAGTCATTAATGCAACATACAGTTGGAGGACACAAGTACCCTGTGGTTACCGCTTGGAGGTATGGTAAGTATACAATTAACATGTAGCTTAGAGTTCGCAACGTCTGGGCGCCGCCAAGTTAACTCCAATCAGAGCTTCCCGAACAGTGTACAGCGTATCGCACAAGTATCCTTTTCAGGTTCAGATCCTAGTGTGAACCAGTCCTAAACTGAGGAAAGTTGACCGTGTTTGTTTGACGTAGTTTGTAGTTTGAGCCTTGAAATCATCGTAAAGGTAGATAAAAATTTTAGGTCAAGAAGTCTTTTTTTTTTAAGTTGCCTTAATTTTTTGATCTCGGGGGGATTGAAACTCTTCCCCTTCTCTGCCTATGGGGTTCACCAAGTTAGTCTCAGAAAGCGTCGACAAGCCCCTGGTTTGGTGCTAACCCATATGTTAAGGCCAATTTTAATTGCGATTGTATTGAATTGACCCAGGGGCTTTTTAGGTTCTTCGGATCATTTCAGATATGACAATACGAGCTTAACCAATCATTCCCTATTTTTGGCAAAATGTTATTTTTGACAAGAAATATTGCGATATTACCCTTCGAGGATTGTTGCTAAAAAAATTTATAAATAAAGTGGCACAACAGAGCTCAAGGAACCCCGGGCCCTAGAGCACAATTTGTAAGAAGACTTTATAAGAAAAGTCTTCTATGTTCCAGCTTACGGGATGATTGATGCTTTCATAAGAAGCTGCTTTGATTGCATATTTATTAGCTTTTCACATTTGGAAAACAACACTTCTCATATGCTTTCTACTCCACCGTCATTAAGAGCACCCATCTTCTACTCCTGATCACTATTATCTTCCTTTATTCTTCATCTTCCGTCCTGTGCCCTATTTCACCAACTCACAAATTTGTGATTACAAGCGTTTTTTAACAAAGTTTGTGAGTTTTTGTAAAAATGTTGGTTCACCAAACTTTGTTAATTACAATATTGCAGTTGTATTTTACAAAAGGAAATTTGTGGAAAAATTTCCTTTTCGGTTTCACCAATAAAAAATCAAAGTTGTACTTTACAAGTAACAAACTTGTTAATATAACACTAATTTGTGAGTTTTCATTTCACCAAAGAGTAGGTATTGGGCTACTCCAGACTGGGAACTTTTTTGTGACTGGGAACTGATCGTGGGAACCTTTTGTGTTTTTATGATAGGTCAGTATTGTTTAGCCACGGGTGGTGTTGTTATTTTTAGTGTTGAAGAATGAAAAATAGTTATGTGCTGTTGAGGTCGTTCTATTTTAAGAACTGTGTGTGTGGAAAGAAATTAGTGGGGCCACGGGTGGTGTTATTTTTAGTGTTGAAGAATGAAAAAATTGGTATGTGCTGTTGAGGTCGTTCTATTTTAAGAACAGTGTGTGTGTGGAAAGAAATTAGTGGGGCCACGGGTGGTGTATTTTGGAGGTAGTGATAGATAAGAGTGGTGTTGTTTGGTTTGGAGTAGAAAAGATGTTTGTTTATTGTAGAAGTCAAGGTCGTTGAAAAATACTGCGGTTGCTGACTTGATGAATAAGGCTGATGTTGTTTTGTAGCATGGTTTGGTGGGCTGGGAAAAATATGTTCATTTATTGTAGAAGTAGGTCACTGAAAAGTACTGAGGTTAATGACTTATTGTAAAAAGTAGGTCAGTGTTGTTTGCCGATGCGTAATGAGAAAAATTACGAGCCTGTAGAAAAATGTTTTATTATATTTGAAAAGAAAAACGTTGGATATTACAATTGTTAGGTTTTATTCAGAAAATATATAAAACAAAAACAAAAAAAAGAAGAAGATTATAGTCAATTTAACAATGATTGTCTTTTGAATCCATATGGAAGAGAGCTATGATCAGATAGAAAACGACGTTTTTCAGCTCGTGGTTTGTACGTTTTGATTTCTTCCGCTGTCACTACCATATGCTCACGCGTTCGTCGAATATTATTTGATCTTATAATAATACTGTTATCATAATCATCTGAATAAGAGTTTAAAACTGCTTCTTTAATTGTATCAAAATTTAATTGCTGTGATGTCTGATAATTGAGAGAGATCCCCTTTACTTTACAAACTGTGTGCTCTGTTTTATCATTTGTACTATATATTTTAAAAGAATAATTTTTCGGGCCTCAAAGGAAAGTAGCTGAAAGAATCAATAAATTTAACATTCATGATTTTCATCATTATAATTTTAGTACCACGCATAAGTAATTCAGTTGTTAGATTTGTTTTTTCTAACATATATCTTAAAATGAATTGATGATCATATGCCTGTCCATTGTGTGTCAGTACAATGACTTTCTTAAAACATGGTGTTTAAATAATTTGAAGAGTGTGTTTATGGGGGGTCGCCCAATTTGAAGATTACATTTATGGGGCGTCCAAAAAGATTTTGATAACAGTAATTGTGGTTACTTTTTGATATGTGTAATTTGAATGCAAACAAGAATCCCCTTAAATCACATGTCTTATCATATATGTAGGTAATTTAGGTCTGTAAAAAGCCTTGTGGTAAGAAATTGTCATACAAACATTTTTTTTTTTGTATATAAAAGACCAACAGAATTTGTGTACTCATTCAAGTAAAGTGAACTATAATGTGATTATAATTGACACATTAACTTCATAAGTAACGTTGTTTCTATTTTTGTATCGAAAATTTGAACTTGGCTATATAAACGCGTTTGTTGAGTCTGTTTAACACATTCAAGTCCTGAGTTTAATTTCGTTCTACAAAATGCCAGTTAGACCTATAGAAGACCTAGATTGGTTATATTATCCAAATGGACAACCTAACTTCTCGAAACATACAATGGGCTTGATGAAAGCATTGTATTCACAAATAGGCAAATATACAGTTCATTTTGACTTCAATCACCCTTTAGATCGAGCAGTACCTTGTGACCTATGTACAGGATATGCAGACTTTACAGGGATCTGCTGCAGCAATGCATTTAAAAAATGTACTTTTCTTTGCTTGAAGTGCTTACCAGCAAACTCCGTACGTTGTCTGAAATGCAAAAATTACATGTGTCCGGACTGTATCACTAGTCCTAACGGTACAACCACTTTCATTGTATGTCCCTATTGCATTTTGTATAATGCATCAGACATTACCAAAAAATATAGTCTACGTTGTATTTTTGCACAAGACGTTATAAATCAAATGTCAAGTAATGAGGCTGGAGCAGAATCGCTTTTAAACTGCCAGCATGCCCGACTAGAGGACGTCAAGAAGAAGTGGCCAGTAACTGGAAATACTGAAGACGCAGCAAATCGAGAGTGTCCAACTAATTTCAATTACAGCTGCTCTACTTGCTTTACATTGTCTTGTTTCTATGGTCTACATGCTGAAAATATACGCGCTGTTTTACACGCAATGGCGAAACAAACTAATATGTAAACTATGTATACCATCTGTTGAACAAATAAAATCATAACAACTAGCTTTTGTTTTTAATGTCTATAACCTTTTTCAGCTTTTCTACTATATTTACCTTACATCTTCTTTGAACATACCATTTGTAAGGTGATACGCAATAGCGTTTTGTAGTTTCGTTGAATGGAGAAAAATGACGAGACTGTAGAAAAAATGTTTTAATATATTTGAAAAGAAAAACGTTGGATATTTCAATTATTCGGTTTTTATTCAGAAAATATAAAAATATCATAATCATCTGAATAAGAGTTTAAAACTGCTTCTTTAATTGTATCAAAATTTATTTGCTGTGATGTCTGATAATTGAGAGAGATCCCCTTTACTTTACAGACTGTGTGCTCTGTTTTATCATTTGTACTATATATTTTAAAAGAATAATTTTTCGGGCCTCCACTAACGAATTCTGTGATATAGCTTCCTTTGCCATAACTCTCCAGCTCATCGGTCATGTCGAAACATACCTCATACTTACCCTTATATAATTAAAATAACAGTTCTGATTATGAAAAGACATTGTTTATTTTTCTAAAAAATTTTATTTCAATCTTTTGTATAATGATAACAAATTTTCCACTTTTATTAATTTAATTTCAAGCATATAGCATGCACATGTATCAGGACCATCCTTACAAAGGTCGGAAGACCAAGAGCAGTTAGCATAATGACATCCATGTTTTGATGATGTTGTAGATACGTTTTCAAATCGTCTTAGAAAGGATATACAATCCAATAAGTACTCATAATGTTCACTTAATATAATATTACGATCGGGATCGGCTTTCAATAATTTCAAAATTTTATCTAAAACTAATGAAGTATTTAGATTAGACATGGTGTATGACTTGATCAAGACTTATTCAATTATAGACTGAATTCTGGAAAGTTTCTGCTCATGATTATATATTAAAATTAATTGTTGTTATTTTTATGCAATCTTACGAACTTCACCGGTAATTGGATTATATTCGATTATTCGATCATGTAGAATCAAACAGTATGCGGTTGTTGATGTAGGTACAGGTGTCTGTGTTTTAATTTCAATTTTAACATCAACAGGACTGGTTTGAATTGTTTCGTTTTGATGAGAGCAATCTATAACCACAACTGGTGCGTTGTCTTTAAATTCTTGACGAGTCATGAGCGGTTGTGATTCCTTTTTATAGTATGATTGTTGAAATTTACTGTACATATCATACAGAATAGCATAACGATCAGTTTTAAAATTCAATTTTAAATCTTCGCGAGGGTATTCTTCAGAATTAAGATGTACCTTTAAATTAGTTAAATCACAATGGTCGAATTTGCTGGCATCTTTACGATGATTTTTTCGCCCCGTTTGAAGTGCTATAATAATGAATCTAGGTTTTTCTAGTTGTGTTGAAGTCTTAACTCTCCATATATGATCAGTACCTATAGGTAAACTAGGGTACTCATGCATTTCCCAATTCCGAAAGTGAATTTGTATAGGATTTGTTTGTATTTGTTTTAACAGTGTAAGCTTATCTGAATCGGATAGCGTAATGTGTGGTACTCTCCATTGTATCTTAAAAATTGAGAGTTTTACATCTTCGCCTTCTTTAAAAAAATAGACGTTGTCGTTAGATCTTGTACGTATTAAAATCAATTCGTGTTTAGCATTTGTTAAAATCTTTTTATAGTCTTCAGCAAAACCTAAAAGATTTTTTAACGGAACACAAAAGTTAAAAAAACCCGATGCAACTAATAATTCTTCTTTTCCCGTCCATGATGCATTTTCTAGGTTTCTGCTTTCATTCTTATTCAGTGATACATAATTTTTTAAAGTTGTAGTTATGCCAACATTTTTATTGCTTTCAATAGTTACTCCATTAAGCTCGTAATGAATTTCCTCAAAAAGAAATGACATAGGATTATTATAAAGTTTTACATTTGGTGATACTTCATTGTCTGTGCTCTTCTGAAATCCTCCTTCTATGTAAATGAAGCTTTCACTGGGTAAAATACTCAGATCTTGTTGTTGTATAGGAATACGTATTTCATCACTTGGATTGAACGATTGAAGAAATGGAGAATAACTATGATATTCGTATTTAGATATACTATTGTCGTAGATAGGTCTTTGATTTATATTCAATACTTCACTCATATTTTTATTTTAAGGTAAATCCTAGAGAAATTAAATAGAGCTTATTTGCAGTAGTAAGCTTAGGTCTCAACGTTCTCGAAGTACTAGTTGAACTAATCACCTGATTGTGATTAGAGGTGTTTATATTATTATAGATTAACATTACTAAGGGGTAGGAGTTAAATGTAGTCGTACGGTTATTGTTTCTCCTCTAAAGTTTATATAGTCTCCGTCTTGATCCAGTAGTTTTAACGTTAGCGATGTTATTCGATTGGTATTCACTGGTAAATAGATCACATTTCTCGGAACTTCAATAATTTTATACCCCGGTCCCACTTCTGGTGAAAATTCATGCAACGTATGAACAGGGGCATTATTCAGATACGAACCAGTAATAATATTGCACTCAACTCGAATAACACTAACTTTGTTTATATCGACTGGTAAATCTGATATATGAAAATTATGAATGTCTCCAGTCAACTCCTTTTTACTGAAACCCAATAATTTTCCAATTGATCGGTCCAACTCGAAATGTATATTTTCATTGCTTGTGATTTCACAGTGTAAAGTGTTATTATTTGCTTCAATAGATAGAAATATCTTAGAATTCTGTAATAGCAGTTCTTCTGTAATATACGTTGCTATATCATCTATTTCATAGGATCCTACAGGAATTTCGATAATATGATCTCCAATATGAAAAAGGTTATTATGTTCATCAATATTAGGTATCGAATTGTATGTTTGAAAATCAATCAATCCACAAACATAGTTCTGTTCTAGTTGTAAAGGGGGAAAATATTCAGCATTTAAATTAGAAGTATTACCACTCAGCGCAAGTGTAAACGACATGATGTCAAAACGAATAATGAGACTGTGATAGTATAATAACTTTTATTTATTGAAATAACAGTTGTACAAAAATCTTAAACATAAGTGACCACAATTTACAGAATTATAACTTTGATACTGAAGATAATTATAGCTAATCTTTTCACCCAAATATTTGATTATCTCAGCCGGTGGTTGAAGATTTCCAAAACTATCGAAATATTCTATTTTAGACCCCTTTTTGCAATACGCTACCCAATGTGTTCCACTACCATTTGAAGAATCAAGATTGACAACTCCACACTCATTTTTGAATGGTTTACCTTTGGGTAAACTGTCACGCATAAAAACACCTCGAAAATGAGGAATCCATTTCGATGCAAAATTCCACAAATCCAATTCATTAAGTGGTCTATTGGGTAGCGAACTTACTGGTTTTTTGGCATGGTTCTTAAATATAGACCTAGACCCTTTCTATATGGTTTAAGATGTAGACCATGACCAATCGAAACAGCTTCAATTCTCTGATTATGACGTTTTTTCTCTTCTAGATCTTTTCTGGCAATATTGATATCATTTACAGCTTTTGCTACACTAGCAGCTCCTCCACTCAGAGCTCCGAGAGCTGACAGTCCAGCAAACAATGGAACAAGAAATGGAATTACACCTCCAATTTTCGGTAATGATATAACTCTGGGTGTCTTTATGTTATCCCTGTTCTTCTTGATTGTTTTATTGACAGCAGATAGTGCTACTTTGACAGCTTTTTCAAGGCTATGAGGTTTTTTTCTTTGAAGGAGTTTCCTTACATCTTTAATAGCAGTACCAAGTGTAATTGTTCTATTTTTTGTTTTTTTATTTGTTTTACTTCGTGAACTACCCATACCTAATTTCAGTTTAGACTTCATAAGACCAGTAACTAATAATGCATTTGCTCGTTCTGCTATATTAGCGTCTTTTGAAACAGCTCTTTCCCAGGCTTTTTCAGATAAAATTTTATCCGCTATATGTCGCTCGTCTGTGTTTTTGAATTTAGAATACAAAATATCGTGTTGTTTGCAAGCCTGATCGAGTAAATTAACTCCGGGGTCTCCTCGGGCTAGGCGAACATCCAACCTAGTTCCAGGGCCACAATATTGATACCCTGGCAAATGTAACTCGAAAGGTAATTTATTGATTACAGAGTTTAACAGTCCTCTTCCATGTACACGGCTTTGTTGACTAATGGTCTTTTTTGAAAAATCAATCATTTTATAACAATTATTTCTCTCTCATCTCAATTGAACAAACGTTAATAACCATATGAGACTTCATATATATAATCTACTCATTTATAGTATTTTTACTTAGTTTTTATTATCATGCGTTTCATTAAACAACATCATCTTCTACCAATAAAAAATATGGACTTAGTTCAAAGCACGGAATCGAAGAGGAAGAAGCATGGGATACTATTACCTGATAGTATAAGAGGTTTAATTACTGGGCCATCGAATTGTGGGAAAACCAATGTCATGATGAGCCTAATACTACAACCAAATGGTTTAAAGTTTGAAAACATTTATATCTACTCAAAGTCTCTGCATCAACCCAAGTATGAGTTTCTACGGCAGGCTATTAAACCAATCAAGACTATGGGGTTCTACACATTTTCAAATAATTGTGATGTTATACCTCCTGAAGAAGCTAAACAAGACTCTGTGTTTATTTTTGATGATATTGCATGTGAAAAGCAGAATGTAGTTCGAAACTACTTCAGCATGGGTCGTCATCATCATATTGATTGTTTTTATTTGTGCCAAACTTACACAAAAATTCCGAAACATTTAATACGAGATAATGCAAATTTTCTAATCATTTTTAAACAAGATGATATGAACCTAAAACATATATATAATGATCATGTCAATTCTGATATGTCATATCAAGTATTTCAAAGAGCTTGTAACGAGTGCTGGCAAGCAAAATATGGATTTTTGGTGATTGACAAGGACAATCCTTATAATAGGGGTCGTTATAGAAGGGGTTTTGACGACTTCATAATGCTATAAAAACCACCCACCAACACTCATCTACTGCATTCGTATCGTTAGGCCGCAACAGAGTGGAACAGGTGCGAACAGTAATCGGATTGAAGCAGTTGGTTAGCTGTTGATCATCAGATTGAATTATAATAAAGAAATCAATATGATGCATTTAAATAAGGAAGTAACAAAAGAACTTATTAAAACTACCAATGCTCTTAGAAAAAAATACAAGGCCTTAAGAAATGGAAAAGAGGCTTACGAATTTCAATTAGAAGAGACATTTAAACCTATCACTAAACCACTGAAAGAACTAGTTGAAAAATCTAACACCAAGCAAATAATTAAAGAACAGCAATCTGAATTTGAATATCCTGTAAAAAAGAAAATAAAGCATGATTTTGAGAATGATGAGTTTATTACTCCTAACAATACCATAGATATTGAGCATACCTCGAGCAATAATGATGTTACCCCAAAAACCACTGATACACCTAGAAGCAGTAGAACAAGAAGCGGGCGATGGCGTCGTCGTCAAGTTGTTCGCGACTTTGCAAATCAGATTGATCTAGACAGTTTCAATGTAATTCCAAGGAAATATATGGATTTATATATAAATAATTCGACTGCTATAGACGATGTGTACGGTATACACGTTGATAATGGAAAGCTAAAAATAGGCGATAAAGATTTCAAAATTCATGGAGATACTATTGAAATAAATAATAAAGCATATAAAGGTACGCATGGATTATTTGAACTAATATTCAAGAAAAGACCAAAACGTGACCTGTTCGATAATAAAGATCTTGATATGTATAAATCAATTATGTACGACACTAATGCCTATAGACGAAATCATGATTCAGGAAAACAAATACTTGGACATAAAGGATATAAATACAAAGAAATCATAAGCAAATTATTTGAAGATACCAGCAGTACTCCAAACCTTCCTCAAGGTATGGGATTAATTAATTTTTCAAAAAAAGAGAAAGACTATATCTTTTGGGATGATCCAAATGAACTCGTAGTTCGTTTGAGACTGCTTATTGCTTCACATCAAGCTGGTCATAATAATCACTCTAGTGAGATTGTTTCAATAATTGAAGAACTAAAAGAAGCAGATATTATAGAATGAGTGTTGACAAGTTCGGTCGTTCTTCGAATAGAACCCCATCCAAAGCTAGATTAATAGGACCAAAAGGAGAACGTGGAGAGATAGGGCCAAAAGGATTACAGGGGGAAAGAGGGTTACCAGGTCCTCAAGGTCCATCTGGTGAAGGATTTCTTAAGACTATAGATGGAAATTATAACTTAAACAAGAAACGGATACAAAACCTTGAAGAACCTCTGGAAAAAGAAGATGCTGTTACAAAAAAATATGTTGATGAAAAACTTGAAATTCTTAACCGATATATTCAAACGGAAATTGAAAAAATTGAAAACTATTTATTTCAAAACATAATTCATAGAAACGTTGAAAATACTTCTGTAAATTTAAATTCAAAATCCAATTCAAATAAATAAATCAAAACTAACGATGTTTTCTTTTTTTACATAAATAGTAATTTTTCTTTTCTTCGACAAAAAAGAATCGCTAGGTTAAACAAAGCTCAACGAGAGAAAAAAGAGACAACCAATGAAATAAAACAAAACACAAGTACAACAAAATTTTTTTTTTTTTTTTTTATTTCTTTCTTTTAAAATACAATTGTATTTGTAATTACTTAATTTTTATGATAAAGGCCATCCATGCAGAGAGGTGTTGTTTTTCATACCACTTAAATTAAGAACTCTAAAATAAGGAGGATATGAAGAAACTCGATCAGCATTGTGGTTAGAGGGATGTAGAGCTGATACAATAGCCCAGGCAAAGGTTGCATTATCATTATTTTTTACATTGATGATAGCTTTTTTCGATTGTATATTCATTGGTAGTTCGATATAGGATGATCCATGCATAGGGTTGTATTTATTTATGTTGATTTCAAGGTAAAGTACATCTTGTAAGGCCCATCCACTATCACGCTCCTGGAATTCTTCACTCTTGGTTATGATGTCTCCAGTAAACGTATTATATATTTCTTTTAAATCACTTGATTGGTTTATGATCTTATATTTTGTGTTAAATGATTTAATGTTAGGCATCATTTCATTAGCATTATCTTTTACATATAGTCCGAACATTTCAAAAGCGACTTTTATAACACTTTCGGCCTCCATTGTTTTCTTTATAAGTTCTATTATAATAGTTTCTTGCTTCTTCATAAAGTCCTTATAACCAATTTGACGATTGCAATCTCGAACTCTATAGCTTTTTATGCGGTCCTTAAAAGCCGTAGATATAGCTTCAACGTTTCCTCCATACCCATCATGCTTACTACAAGCATTTGTTTTATGCGAATCACTCAAATCACCTTCAATTTTAATTCGTTTGTTTTGCACACCAGCTTGAGAGTTTTTCCGTTTTTCCAATATTGTGTTAAGTGAAACGAATTCATAATGATTTTTCTTCATGTGATAGCTATAATTCTCAGCGTTATCGAAACACGTACCACATTTATCACACAGAATTGAAATTTTTTTCTCATGATTCATCTGCCTATGACAATCAAGACTATCCCGTCTAGCAAAGGAGGCTTGACAGTGTTCGCAAGTAAACATATTTGTTTAGAGATTAACACAGATTTTACAAGAGAATGTTGGTAGAAAGTTTTTATTGCTTGAACGATATTATTCTTGGAAAATATTCACTTTTAACGGACTCGGGAATAGTGTTTTTATTTTTTTGTTATGTCTATAGTAGGTATTTAAACACTATTCTTGGAAAAGTTTCACTTTTAGCGAACTAAATAACTGGGAAATAATGTTTCTTAATTATGTTTTTGTTTATAATAAGTAAACATTCTTATGATTATATAATAGACTGCACGATTGATCCATAAATATTTCACAAAGAACTACTCGAAAGACCTCATGCATTAAGTATTTATAAGAAAATTAATTATCAGTGTTACCCACAAGAGTAAAAAAAAAAAAAAAAAAAAAAAATTGCGTTACAGTCTAAAAAGTAGTATTATATAGTACATAATGTAGCATAGCGTAGAATAGATATAGAACTATTAAGGGAAAAGCATACTAGATTGTATTAAATGCTTGATACTCCTTTTTTTAAACATTCACAAAACACTTAAAAACACCTGGTATTGGTAACTCTAAGCGATTACAAACTAACAAAGGTACATGTATTGCACATAAACACCAACACACATATTAAAAATCTAGTCTAACAGACTTATAATCATCTAAATTTTTAGCTACCAGCACCCTCACACATGAAAAGGTTTCAATAAACATGTTGAAACATGAAATTGTATTGTATGTACATATCTATAAATAAACATACCTAACTACCTACATACATACACCTCCCTATGCCCAACACAAGTTAATAGAGCAGATGAGGTATGTTTCCAATCATTCTCACACAATATGAGTAAAAGAGACATTGTTGATGAACTACATAAGCCCTCTCGTAAGAATTTCAATAGAAGACGTGTCATTATCAAAGGACTTGATGATCTATGGCAGGCAGATCTAGTAGAAATGATAATTTATTCGCCAGAGAATGATAACTATCGCTATCTTCTTACTGTGATCGATACATTTTCAAAATTTGCTTGGACATCTCCTATTAAAAATAAATCAGGTCAAGCTGTTACCGAAGCCATGAAAAATATACTAAGCGAACATAGGGTTCCAAACAATCTACAAACAGATGACGGGAAAGAATTTTTCAATTCTCATTTTCATCACTTAATGAAAACACATAAAATTAACCATTACTCTACTTATAGTGTTCTAAAGGCATCAATTATCGAAAGATTTAATCGTACCCTAAAATCACTTATGTGGAAAGAATTCAGCGCTAATGGTTCTTATCGTTGGATCGATATAGTAGATACACTAACAAAAACATACAATAACTCAAAACATCGTACAATAAAAATGAAACCATCAGAAGTCAACATGTACAATGAGAAAGAGCTGCTTTCAACAGTATACAATCATATCAAAATTCATATTACACCCAAGTTCCATAGTGGAGATTATGTTAGAATTAGCAAATATAAACATGTATTTGAAAAGGGTTATACACCTAATTGGACTACTGAAATTTTCAAGATAACGAAAGTTCAACATACAAACCCTGTGACATATTTAATTGAGGACTTTCAAGGGCATCCAGTTAAAGGAGGATTTTATGAATATGAACTGCAAAAAACTAAGTTTCCCAATACATATCTTATTGAGAAAATACTTCAAAAGAAAAAAAATCGTATATTTGTCAAATGGCTCGGTTTTCCTTCCGAGCACAACTCATGGATAGCTTCTTCTTCGTCGGTCAATTCAACATCTTAAGAAAAACAGCCAACAGTAATAAATGCAATAAAACAATATTCTTTATTATACAAAAATTTCACATGTTTTTTTTTTTTTTTTTACTTTTCTCGATTTAAGAAATACTCATTTTATATGTTTGTTTCATCGTTTTGAAATCCAATAATTCCACTTGAGATTTATAGTTGAGATCCTCTTTCATAAACACTTCAACTTCTCCATTGCTCAGTACTCGTTCTGTTTCATATTCATGATATTCATAGCATTTAATAGAAAGCGTTTTAGAGTTATAGTTACTATCATATGTGCATCGTATTGTCAGGCCTTGATCTTCATCAAATTCCAGCTTAAAATGTCTATAAAAAACATCTTTACTTTGGATAATGCCTGCTATTTCACTTTCTTTTTTTATTAAATCTTGCCTAAAACTCTCTATAGCCTCATCCACTGTAACGATTTTCCTTTGTGTATTTTTTTCCGTTGTTGTTTGCGGTGATTGAATATCATTTTGAAATGTTGTATTATCTCCATTTGAGGCCTTTAATAAGGTTTTACCATCCGTAAATGTTAACAAACGAAATGATAGACCAATTTGCACCGTATCATTGTTGGGTAAATTCAATGAAAAAGAAAGATTATTCACTTTATCTGCCTCTTGTAAGTTTATATCCATAGGAAGAGGAAATCCAGAAATTAAAACCGGAATGACCAGTAGAAAAGAGAACAATGTTAAGTAAAACATTTTTACTTTCAGTTGAATAGACTACTAATAGCTCGGCCAACTGAAATTGAACTAATAAATCAAAAAGTCTAAATGAGTGGTATTTATACCATTTTTTATTTTAGTAGAAATGAATGACAAATATAAAAACAATGTTGATTCATGAATCATCTTAAACCGTTTCCACTTCTTCAGTTAGAGACTTAACAATATGTGGTTTTGGATCTTGTTTATGCTGTTGATGATGATAATGCTGTCCTTCCTCTCTCGTAATCTTTTCAGGCCGATGATTTAAAATTTCCGTTTCATTAAAAGGACATAAGACAGGATATTGACCTTCATTACGACTAATAACATTCGAACTAGGGAAAATTGATCCAATAAGAGTTATTTCACCACCCATAACTCTTAACCGTACATGCTGTAAATGTTGAAATTGTAAACTGTAATTCGTGATTGGGCATGTTGACTCTCCATTTCTCAGACGAAAAAAAGAACATTCTCTCCCATGTTGAGGTGTTATAAAAACCTGTAAGGCATTCCCAAAGAAGAGTGCATCAGAAAATCTTATCTCAGCCCATGCCGCTTCACAAATACAAAAAGTTTCCCCCTGTTTCAATTTTTCACACCAAAACATTTTCAATTAATGATGAAGAAAAAAGAAAATCACTAGTTATATACATGTTGAGACATACATAATACCATCTATTCCACCTTCACATACGTAAGGTCATTGAACCTTGACTCAAAGTCATATATTTTCAATATCATTCTAACATTTTATTCAATTTTAAGAACTTCTTATCTAAATGGCAAGATGGTATAATGGGTAAGCGCGACGTATTGTAAATATCTAGATCTAACAGTCGTGAATTCAAGACCCATTCCAGCTCCTACTTGAATATCTTCTTGTCATTTTTTTTATATTACCACATAAAATTCAAATTTCTCAAAAAACAACGATAAATTTAAAACCCTACAAAAGCAAGTTCATTTAAACCTCGTTAATCGTTTTGTCAAACGATCACATTTTTATTTAAAGAAACATTCAGTACAAACCACACAAGTACCCCAGTATTATATTTTTCATAAGCTCTAGCAGACCTCCCAGCCCACCAAACCATGCTACAAAACAACATCAGCCTTATTCATCAAGTCAGCAACCGCAGTATTTTTCAACGACCTTGACTTCTACAATAAACAAACATCTTTTCTACTCCAAACCAAACAACACCACTCTTATCTATCACTACCTCCAAAATACACCACCCGTGGCCCCACTAATTTCTTTCCACACACACACTGTTCTTAAAATAGAACGACCTCAACAGCACATACCAATTTTTTCATTCTTCAACACTAAAAATAACACCACCCGTGGCCCCACTAATTTCTTTCCACACACACAGTTCTTAAAATAGAACGACCTCAACAGCACATAACTATTTTTCATTCTTCAACACTAAAAATAACAACACCACCCGTGGCTAAACAATACTGACCTATCATAAAAACACAAAAGGTTCCCACGATCAGTTCCCAGTCACAAAAAAGTTCCCAGTCTGGAGTAGCCCAATACCTACTCCAAAGAAAATAGACTTACAAAATTTGTTCAGTTTGTAAGAATATTCTACAGGTGAAGGTAGACGTGTAATTTTTGTTACAAATTTGTAATTCCTTGCTTTCATTACAAAAATGTCTTTGCAACGAAGGCATAGCAAAAGCGATAACAGCCAAAGTGATGATATTTTGATAGTGAAAAAAAAAAATTATTGGCCGCGTATAAACTATGATATATTTGAGTTATTTCATTTTAATGAAAAATTTCAACTTAGTCGATGCAAAGCAGAAGAAATAATTTTAATTATCGAGCCAAAAAAAAACTGTGCTTTAAAACCAAGGCAGCAGTTTCTTTCAGCTTTGCGTTGGCTTGTGAATGGAGGACAATACCATGGAGCTGCCAAACATGCATGGGATATCTTTCTATAAGTCAAAAGTTTGCGGATACGTACATAGAGTTTGCACCGCAGTCGTCAGTTTAATATTCAAAAACGTTATATGCTGGCCTAACGAACGACAATATTTCCAATCTCTATTGATGAGAAGCACATGAGACTGCAAAAAATTAAGAATGTTTTTCCATTCTCTTACTTTGTCTGAATGTATCAAGCAATCGGAAAACTTTCCGAACAATATATCTTTTTTGTCTCTTATCAAAGAGGATGCAAATATTATATTTTCCTTGTTCATTTTGATGTCTACGCAGCACAGCGTTCAACAATATTGTGAAAAAACTGTTATAAATAACAAGTTATTCTTGATGTCGGTGCAACAGGAATTTTGAACACTTGTGACCTACAATTCATTTTTCTACAACTTTATTAGAATCAATCACAAGTTTGTGAAATAATATCTTGCAATTGATGAAACAAAAAATGGGTTTACAAATTTGTAATTGTAAATTACAAGTACAAATTTGTGGTTGTAACTTTCATTTTGGTGAAATAGGGCACTGATGACAGCACTCCAACTATGGAGTCTGAAAACTTTCCTAGCTTCAACTTCCGGAAAGCCAACTTTAGCATACTAAGGAATCTTCATAGCAGCATTGACTTCAATTTTTTCATTTACCTCTCTTCTCCCATGGACATAGTTCTTTCCATCTTCTACTCCTCTATTTTTTAATGTTTTATTAATGTTTTCCTTATACGCTTCAAAAAAGCCTGTGTTTCATCTCTTCTTTGGTTCGCTAAAAAGTTAAAAAAACATCCGCAACATCAAAAGCAAGATATTGAAAACCTACTTAAAACGACGCCTTCAAACTACTTCAACTATACCAACTAGCTTCCTCTAACTTTTCGACTCTTTGCCACTCTCTCCAACATAATTTTATTGATAGAATGCAAACCTCTCTGATTTCAGAGCCGAAGCTCTTTTACCAATTCATACACTCAAGACGAAATCGGATAGTCTTCCACCGTTCTTCAATATCCTCGATAAAACCTCTTCTGCCGCAAAAGTAACTGCTAACCTAACTTTTTTGCTGGCTTTTTTATTCAATATTACAGCAATGATCCGAATGAACCTGACCTGGAATTACTCAGTTTTCTGATTAATAGCCTGAATACATCTCTTGTTCACTCATATGTGCCCACTGCCCACTTTTCTCTCTCTATAAGTTCACCTTACTAAATGATGATTTTTCACCTGGCCCCCATGGCATTCCGGTGATTTTTCTTTAAAAAGTCGCCGCTGCACTCTACGAACCCCTTGCTAATCATTTCAGCTTTAGTTGTCCCACGCGTTTTTCCCCTCTCTTTGTAAACAATTTTTTGTTTCCCCAATATTCGAAAAGGGTTGTGCTAACCCGGTTGCATCAAATGAATCAGCAAATCGTCTCCTTCTCTCCCGGTCTGCAGTTACATAATTTTACCGTGGTCACGTTTTACCCTGGGATGGGTGCTGCTCCCACCAAGACAGTTGATTTCCATCTTATTCTTGATTTTCCAACCCGCTGTCCACCCTAAAGATCCTATTCAAAGTATTGCTTCGCAATGTCGTCGTTTGGTTTCCGCCGCCATTTACGTGTCTAATTTCAGCGTTCAGGCATTGTTGACGCATCTTATCCTTTAATTCCTACAAAGAAATGTCAGCGAGTCTTGCAAATGGAACACAGATAAAAGACACAAAAGCCTTTATTTTCTTCGAGATGGTAAGCAAACGGTTCTTGTCATCGCAAGCAGTAAAGAGCAAAGGTTCAACATTTTGGTTTCAATGAAACTCAACTAAATGCTTTGAGATATTTGACTGAAATCGAAGACAACTTGAGATTTACTTATTCTACGTTTGTGATCTCCAATACTTCCGAGTCACAGTAACTGTTCCAAAAGCAATAAATAAATGTGATTCCAATAAAAATACTAAAAGTTGGCATCGGCAGTGAAAGAACTTCCATGACTTAATGTTCCTTTTTATGTCAATTTCAGTATTTCCTCCGCATCACGCTCAGCTACTGCGAAAGTCACAACTAACAAGTCATAAAAAACGACAGCAAAAATTCACTGTTATTGACGTGCACCCGCTGGTTCACATTGTCATTCCCATGAAACGATATTTCTCACTTGGAGTATTCCTTTGCAAATTGCTTGTTTCAGTCTCTTCCATCTTGTAGTTTATTAGTTTTTGAAATATTGACTTGGCTGACGACGACAAAAACCAAGCCATAGCACCATCAAAACACTGAAACGTACTGAGCAGTTTAATTTTTATTTTATTTTTTTTTACTATGCCTGAAGACTTTGTTCTCTTCTACTTCTGTGGTGCATGCTGTGTGTCCGTGAAACGGGAAACTTTCTATTATGATAACAAATAACCTCTGGGTGGTTTTTTGATTACATTTCGCTGTTCTCTGTTTGGATATTGAATATTTTTCATTTTGTGTCACTTTTTTTTTTTTTGCTTGTTTGCCTAACTAAACCCCATCTACCGAAGAAGCAATATTTGAGTCTTACTTCCGTTTTGTAGAGTGCCATTGGGAAACCAAAATGAGATTTTATCCAGAGACGGACATAATTTAGTTTTACGGTCTGACAATATGGCCAGGCTAATTTAAAAGGAAGTGGCAAAGGAAGTCGACTGTGAAGCTGACATTGCCTCGAAGATAATCGTGTTATGGTTGATTTCTTCTTTATGCAAACAGCGTTTTAAATTTTAACTCAATTCTTTGATAAAATCAAAAAAAAAATTATGCCTCGCAATTTTGTGCGAACGAGAAACGATAACATTTGTATTTTATGAGGCCAAGAATGTTTTACCCAAAGAACCAAGTCTATTTAAAGAAAAAATTAAGGACTCATTGGTTTCAAATCGTCTTTCAATCTTAACGGATAAGCTGCGGTCGGTGAATTAAAATGCTTGTAGGGTGCTCAGTTTAGCTTTTAAAAGTTAATTGGATCGAGAAGCTTGAGGCTGTTGTGTGAACCTAAATAGTGAGAAGTTTCTAAATGATGACATTATTTATCTCATATCTATTGGCTTGAATCCAGCCGCTCTAGGAAAGGAGAAGCGGTTTGGCCTTCCAAGTTCTTCCGCAGTAAAATACTGGGGCCAATTTACCGCATCAGTGATCGAGTAAGTGAGTACTATTTTTCGTTCAAAATTTGCTCTATATTACACAACGTCAGTCTGCTTTTACATTTATGGACTTCATTTCGTTTACTAAAGTGATGGAAAACGCGAGAAGTATTGCCAAAAACAAATAATTCAGTTACGTATTACTCGATCACGTTTGCCTTAATTCGGCCCCTGTTTTCTGAGTATCTTGACTTGGGGCTTAGGCGTGTATTAAATGTTGAGCAATTGGAGTTAACTGAAATTAGATCATTATACCGTTTAACCTTTTTTTATCTCTCGGGGATTCTGTTTAATTTTGCGAAGATGCAGATCATCTTCTTTCTGATCATGTTGACCATGTTCATTGAAGACGGTGAAATGGTGAGCCAAATAGGACGACTATGTCTGATGAGATATTTTTGTGTTTTTGCGTTCAATCAAATGAAAGCGTTTGAATGCTCTTTTCAAATCATTAATCGATAAACTTATGTGATATTTTCACTCCAAAAAAGCTTGAAACTTAACGCTTTTGGGTTCTCTTTCCTTGTTTCCGGTCTAAGGAAACTAAACTACAAATACCAACGTTAGTAACCGAGTTACCTGTTACATAAAAATAGATAAGGTAGTGCAATAGAGCGGAGAGTCTCAAAGCCAAGCGCACTTCTCCTCTAGTAAATAGTAGCTCCAGTTTTGTTATTAACCAGATTCTAGAGAGATTGAGAGGATTTGTATAACTAACGTTTATCGTAACTTATCAGCGCTGAGCCTTACCTACATTCCAATCCCTCGAAGCTGAAGCGATTGGCTTTGGGTCTTGTGGTATTCAATAAGCGCAGGTACTAGTCATATTTCCAAAAAAATCACCTTGCTTTTTGCTTTTAAATAAAAGTTTTTAATAAAAGATGTTAAAAAGTGAACACATTTATTAAAACCATTGAAACCATATGAGTTTCTTCTTGGACGTCTTGGAATTGTCCATTAATTTCGCCATCTATTCTATGCTTCTCCATGTCCACTTGCCGATTATTATTCATGACGTTAGGTTAGGTTAGGTAGAATGGGCTGACGGTTGATCTTAATTCCGCCACACTTAGATCAATGTAGATCCATTGTGATACCCTGACGTATTGTAACGTCCTTGAAACCTATGAATTTATGTCTATTCGGTGTTTAGCCATTTTGTGGCCTTAGTGAAGTTTAACAGACTGCTCTTTGAAGCGTCTGATAATTCCTCTAGTTCATTGAAAAAATAATTGCCTAGAAATTTTTTCCTAATGTGACAGAGTGCTGGGCAATGACAAAGGAAGTGAGTTGTATCCTCGTGTTCATCTTCGTCATTGCATCCTCTACACAGGTCATCGGTGCAAAGACCCATTTTCTTTTTGTGATAACCTAGTAGGTTATGTCCAGTTGTGATACTGATAAGCATTCGCAATGAAGGTCTATTCAGTGATAGCAGCTTTTCAGATTCTTTCTTATTATATTTCGGCCATATTTTCCTGGAAGTAACACAGGAATCTAGGCCTACCCATCTTTCATTGGATTTTTCCTTTATTTTATTTCCGATTATCTGTTTAATTTCACAGGGTGGGATCCTGATTGATTGATCAATGAGAGAAGGGTCAAGTGTTGATCCTTTCCTCGCTAGTTCGTCCGCTTTTTCGTTTCCCGGTATACCACTATGACCAGGAACCCAGCAGAGTCTAACGTTATGCTGCGTGCCAAGAACCCTTAGCTCTTCGCGACAGCAAGAAACAAGCTTTGATTTGATAAGAGTGGCAGAAATCGCTTTTATTGCTGCTTGGCTATCAATGAAAAAGGTGATATCATCATGTGATAGCGCCATCATGGACACCTGTTTTGCAGCGTGTGAGACTGCCAAGATCTCGGCTTGGAAGACGCTGCTGTGATCTGGAAGTCTGAATGAACTCGCTAGGTTTAGGCTTTCTGAAAAGAAACCTGCCCCTGTTCCAACTTCCATTTTTGAACCGTCGGTATAGATTGCTATAGACGTTTCGTAAGGTGTTTCATTCTCCCAATCTTGTCTATTGGGGAGGCTGGTTGTGAAGGATTTTTTAAAGTCCAGGTATGGAGTTATGTAATCCGTGCAGATATTGTTATCTGCGTATCTTGATAAAATCTGTGCGTGTCCTATTTGGCTGGTTTTCCAGACATTGCATTGGTTTAGTCTAAGTGCACTATTTGCTGCTGCTTCTTGAACGTAGAGATCAAGAGGTGTAAGGTTGAGGATTACTTCCAAACTCGCGGTCGGTGTAGTCCTCATTGCACCAGTTACGCAAATACAGGCAGATCTTTGAACTTTGGTTAGGGTTTTTAAATGCGTGGATTTTTCCAACGCCTTCCACCACACCAAATTGCCATAAGAAAGGATAGGTCTAACAATGGCAGTATACATCCACAGGATGATCTTGGGATTTGGTCCCCAGTTTTTGCCAAAAATTCTGTTGCACGAGTACAGTGCTATCATAGATTTTTTATATCTTTCTTGTATATTGGAACTCCAATTTAGTTTTTTATCTAAGATCACACCCAGGTATCTGGCTTGATCAGAGATCTTAAGAGGGGTCCCATTTAGTCTTGGTAACTCAAAAGTAGGTATTTTTCTTCTGTTTGTAAAAAGTACCAGCTCTGTTTTGAGGGGGTTCACTGTAAGGCCGCACCTTTTTGTCCAAGCGCTTACCTTGGTTAGTGTATAGTTCAATTGTGCGCTAATAGTGGAAGGGAATTTCCCCGTTGCCAGGAGAGCTAGATCATCGGCATAGGCGACCACTTTTACGCCATCATGTTTGAGAGCTACGAGGATCTCATTCATGACCAGGATCCAGAGCAGGGGTGAGAGGATACCTCCTTGTGGGGTTCCCCTTGACACACACTTTTTCAAGTTCGCACCTCCCAGTTCGCTGTGGATCTGACGTTTTGTTAGCATATTCATGATCCAATTTGTAATTGTATCTTCTACTTCTAGATCATTCAGGGCCTTCTTAATTGCACTGTTTTGTACATTGTTGAAGGCTCCTTCAATGTCCAGGAAGGCTGCCAGAGTGTATTCCTTATCCTGCAGCGTTTTTTCTATGGTTCTTACTACACAGTGAAGTGCTGTTTCCACGCTTCTTCCTTTTGTGTAGGCATGTTGAAAGGTGGATATTACTTCCGGTTTCATAAAGCTACGGATGTGTAAATCAAGCAACCTTTCAAAAGTTTTCAGTATAAAGGAGGTCAGACTTATAGGTCTGAAGTCTTTTGCTTCTGTATGGCTGGGTTTGCCGGCTTTCGGTATGAAAACGACTCTAACTTCCCGCCATAATTTGGGAATGTAGCCCCATATGAGGCTATTTTCAAAAATGTTCTTTAGATGTGGGATGACTTTCCTGCTGCTTTTTTGCAGCATCATAGGGAAAATGCCATCGTAACCCGGAGATTTAAAAGGTGAAAAGGAGTTGATAGCCCATTCCAACTTCTCTTCCGTTACGATATCTGCCGGGATTTCATGTCTAGAAAACCTAGTGTTTTCTATTTCACTGTTCTCTATAGGGCTGCATCCAGGGAAGTGTGACTCGAACAAAAGTTCCAGACTCTCGACTGCGGATTCAGTCCAGTGGTTATCCGCTTTTCTCAGAGAACCAAGTGGTATGGTCTCCTTGGAGAGGATTTTCCTTAGTCTGGCCGATTTGTTCGTACACTCGATTTCACTGCAAAAATTTCTCCACGAGCAGCGTTTCGCTCGCTGAGTTTCATTTTTGAATTTCCTTTGGCTGGATTTGTAATGTTCCCAGTCATTTTCGGAGCCGGTTCGTTTGGCAGCATTGAAAAGTCTTCTAGTTTCTTTCCTAATGCTGCTCAGCTCGTTATTCCACCAAATTGGTTTTTTGTTCTTTTTTACCGTTGTGATAAGAGGACAGCTTTTATCCAGGGCGTTTCTCAGAATCCCTGTGAGTTCTGCAGTCAACTTATCAAGGCTTTGCGGTTCAAGGTCCCTATTAGTATTGAGGGAATCTATATTATCGTCTACTTCCCTACTAAAGGTAGCCCAATCTGTACGTCTATTATTACGAAAAGGTTTGATTGGGCGATCTGTAGTGGGAGTGATAAAGTTTATCAGACGATGGTCTGAGAAAGAGAGATCATCTAGTACTTTCCACTGCTCTACTGGACAAGTGTCCGAGTTATTTGTGAGGGTAATGTCAAGTACTTCTTTACGGTTTTTTGTAACAAAGGTAGGTGTGTTACCTCTATTTATAACCAAAAGATTGTTTCTTAAAATAAATTCAAATAAGAGTTCCCCCCTAGAATTCGTGTCGGTGCTTCCCCATTGCACATGGTGTGCGTTGGCGTCGCAGCCCATAATAATATCTAGTCTACTCTTACTTGTGTATTCTACCAGTTGGTAGGTGATATCAGCTGGTGGTCCTTCAATTCCATCATGTGGCATGTAGATGGAAGCCAAGATTAGTGATGGGAGGTTTGCGCGTTCCATCTTTACTGCGGTCTGGTCTATTGTGCTATAAGTAGTTAGAAGAAAGAGATTTAACTGTTTTCTAGCTACTATGCATGTTCTATGGTTACTGTCTGGGCTGACAAAATTGGATTTGTACAGCGTGAGTTCTTTGGAATGTAGGCCCTTAATTTTTCCTCTCGCGACCCAAGGTTCTTGAATAAGGGCTACATCTATTTGTCTACTCTCCATGAGGTAGACCAGGTTGGCGGAGGCGGCTTTACTATGTTGGAGATTGATTTGTATTAATTTCAATTCCATTGCATATATTGTTTTTTATACAACGCCTTACTAACCTGTTTTTTGTTTCTGGCTATCAGCCTGAGTTTGCATCGGGTGATGCCGACGCGCACTTTGAAGCTGACTCTTCTTAGAAGTGGTATGGAGTTGTGTGTCAACCTCACAATCACTTCAGTGCCTGTCTCCGTCTTCTCCACCTTCACGACCTTCCATTGGTCGCTCAAAAGTTCGGCATTCAGAGAAAGGATGTACCTTTCCAGCCGATCGCGGGGAATAGGGGGGCCTCTGACCAGTAGTTTACCTATTGGTCGGTTTATGTCCTTGATCTCAGTGACAGTCAAGAGCCGTAATTCAGCATTCTGCCAGGGAGCTGCCGTCTTCTTTACGAATTCCTGGAGCCATTGAAGGGTCCATTCATTCTCGCAGTTCATTACTTTGAAACCATGGACGGTAGTGAGGTCCCCGAAGAGTGGCGGTTGCCTGCTCTTAACGATCGCCTCATTTACCTCTTCCAGGATCCTTAGTTCCAGCAACTGCCATTCGTCTTCACTCAGTTTGCGGTCAGGTTTCCCAAAGTCGGCTATAGCGACTAGGTGACCATTCGCAGCAGGGACTGAGGAGGTCTTCATCCTCTTCGGTAGTCTGTTGGGTGAGGAGTTGTTCGGGGAGGAGCTGGCATTCCTTACTCGTTTAGAGCAGTTCGGCATAACGGGTTCGATGAGGGGCAGGGAGGCCGCCTCACCAGCACCATTATTTGTTCCGCAGCCAGCTCGTTTATTGTCCGTCGGGTCTTGTCCAGTTTGTTTTGTTGAGTCTATTGGTGTCAATGTCCGTAGTCTTTGTTCGGACCTCATCAGAGCCTTCCTTGCTTTCCCCGTTAAGGAGTCAGGGTTCTTTTTCGATAAGCGTCTGACTGTCCTTACCGCGTTTCGTTGTTGTCTCAGTTGAAGTTCGTCTTTGCTGAGGACCCTTGCTCGTCTTTGTCTTGTATGTCTGTCGATGACAGTTGCCAGACTGTCTGTCGTTTTGTTGTGTGACGGGTTTTCGGGGTTGGATTCCTCAGTCACATTCAGGTCTTGCGGAGGGCTGAGGCCTTCTACACTACCATCACGTTTCTGTTCCTCCTTCCCCTCAGCAGCGGCTTCATTTCCCATTTCTGGGTGAGAAGTACTGCTGTGCTTCCGTGCTCCAGGGTCTGTCTGTTCGTTCTTCGTATTGTGTCTTGTATCCGTAGTCCCTACACCAGCCGTCGATGGGGTTGGCCTTTTCTTTGGCTGAATTTTATCAGTGTACGGAGCAGGCGGACCCATCGAGGTTTTTACACTCTGACTTAGAGGGGAGAGAGGGTTTGGTGCTGGATTAGCGATAGGCCCATCCTTTCCCAAGCCCTCCCTTACCACCAAGGTTCGTGTGCCGTGTGGTTTGTCTTGGTCGGTCTTGTCAGTTTTTTCAGTTGTACCTTGCAGGGGGCTTGGCGCTGGACTAGCAATAGGCCCGTCCCTTCCCAAGCCCTCCCTGTCTAAAAAGGCTCGTGCGTTATGTAGTCGTTTCCGTTCTAAGTTCGTCATATCATTCCAGTCTACTTTCCCCAGCCTTTTAACCGTGCGTTTGCAGTTGGAGATTCTACTCCGCCTGGACATACACGATAGGTTGGAGATATCGGAGTCTGCCATAGAGCTAGCATCACTGATATCATCAACAGTGATGGCTTCGCCACTGGCTCCATCTTCCATACCTAAGCTGGAGAAAGGGTTGAGTAGGAGGTTTTCCTCTTCCTCAGTCAACTTCGTAACAATATTGTTGTTGTTGGAGGTGTTCATTTTGATTTCTTTTTTATTTTTACGTTGGTTAGCTTTTTCGATTATTTTATAAGTTGGATCTGCAAGAAAAAAGAAAAAGAAAAAGAAAAGAAAGAAAAAAGAAAAAGAAAAAAGAAAAAGATCCAAAATTATAAGTAATATCGTTACACAAACCAAGCAAAAAATGAAATGAGAAAAGTTAGTCACTGGCGACTTCTCCTTACGATATTGAGATCGTAAGGCAAAGCCCAAGCCAGCAGCCGTGACATCTGCTGACACTTTAGCGTATATCCCCGCTATTTCTTTTATTTCTTTATGTGTCCTTTTCATAATTTTCATAGGGGTGGGTCTCACTTAGTTTGCCCAGAACCCTAGCCGGTAGCTGATAGCCATCTTGCTTTAGGTTCTAGCGTAAGCCTCCTCACCACGGCAAGGTGGAGACCCGTTGAGGACGTTATGTCAAATGTATTTCTGGTCAGCTGTTGTTGAATTCAATTACACTGTGTCAATGTTGCCATGAACACTATTTTTCAATTTGCTTCAAATGGGAGATATGGAATCATTTTCTATTTGATGAATGAACCCCTAGCAAAGTTTCTTTGAATGCACTTAACCAGTTTCGTTAACAACTCAAAAAGAATAAGAATAAACAAAAATGTATATTTAAACATTGGGAGTGATTGAGACATTTATGTTTTCGTGATGAAAATCTTTGTCTTAGCATACTCACAGAATGTGTCTAAGGCTGTACGCTACAAAGCCGCATACTTGGCTTGTGGCCGAATATTTACCAACCATCAAAAAAAGTTTGTCTTGAAGAAGATTGAAAACGACTCAAGGAATTTAAATAAAAAGAATTGGGATTAAAGCGGAAATTTGGATTAGGTATGTATTTTGATCACGATTTCAGACACAACTACATCGTAGTTGACTTAATGTTGCATTGCAGCTGTATTGTAGTTGCATTACAGTTGCTTTGTTGTTGCATTGCAGTTGCTTTGCTGTTGCATTGCAGTTGCATCGTAATTGTATTGCAGTTGCATTGCAGTTGCTTTGCAGTGTTGCTTTGCAGTTGCTTTGCAATTGCATCGTAATTGTATTGCAGTTGAATGGCCGTTGCATTGCAGTTGCTTTGCTGCTGCCTTGCGGTTGCTTTGCAATTGCATCATAGTTGTATTGCAGTTGCATTGCAGTTGAATTGCAGCTGCGTAGGCGCTACATTGCAGTTGCTTTGCTGTTGCATTGCAGTTGCATTGCAGTTGCATTGCAGTTGCATCGTAATTGTATTGCAGTTGCATTGCAGTTGCTTTGCAATTGCATCGTAATTGTATTGCAGTTGAATTGCCGTTGCATTGCAGTTGCTTTGCTGTTGCCTTGCAGTTGCTTTGCAATTGCATCATAGTTGTATTGCAGTTTCTTTGCAGTTGCATTGCAGTTGCATTGCCGTTGCACTGCTGTTGCATTACCGTTGCATTCCAGTTGCATTGCAGGTGCGTAGGCGCTACATTGCAGTTGCTTTGCAGTTGCATTGCAATTGCATCGCAGTTGTATTGCAGTTGCATTGCAATTGCATCGCAGTTGTATTGCAGTTGCATTGCAATTGCATCGTAGTTGTATTGCAGTTGCATTGCAGTCGCATTTCAGTTGCATTGCAGTTGTAATTGGATGGACCCTAACGCCCCGTCTCGGTGGGGCTTCGAAAGCACATTGCAGGGAAATACTGGAAGGGGAAGACTTCGTCTTGGGTGGTACAATTAAGTGGAAGAAGACCTCAACCGACTAAGTAAATAAGTACTTCGGGGCGAGTTGATGGCAAACCCAGAACTCGAAAAGCACTCAGCTTGATATTTAGGGTAAGCAGAGGTCTTTCAAAAGAACGCATTGTAGCCCTCAAAACAATCCCACAGACAAACAAACTTATTAATGCACTCTCTACATCATATGATGAAAGAATTTTGAGAACCAGAAAACTGAAGTGTTTTTCTTATTTCAGTTCGTTGAAAAAATTACCAAATGGAATAAAAAGTGACCATGTGATATAGTGAATGACCAGAATGACCAGATTTGGTCATAAATGACCAAACTGGCACCCGTGGTGTCACTTGTCGCATTGCCAGGTATCGTTTCAAAGGTCGAACATGCTACATATTGGATCATGTGTCACATTGCTTTGCTAGTACGGTCGTATGGAACATAACAGGGAACATAAAATTGAAGGTTCCCTCCATTTCCTCATAAAAGCAATGATTGTGAGAAATGCGCTATGCCCCGGGGCTCTGCGCTCTGTTGCACCAACTTATTTTTTTTTTTTTCATATATATTTCGTCTTGTTTCGGGTGCAGACTTATGTACATTCGTGCTGCGATAATCTTATTCATGAGCATTTAAAATATTATCCAAGAGATCCGAAACATATAGTGCGCTCAGATTGAGCCCTTCTCTGATCTTGTGCTTCGAGTCTGTGTACAAATTCTTGGGAATCGTTGACAATCGCTTGTCGCATAGCACTATTAAACGTACTAGCTGCCCAAAACATGACGTGAAACACGATCAGAAACGTGACCTTCGCTGCTATTCGTACAACACGATATGTTAATGGAACACCCAATAAATATCTCAGTTTAATTTTAAATCCTTTGTGTAGAACACAATGGATTCCAAAGAGGATAATTTTATTAGGTCACTCTCATTAACGCTCTCATCATTGATATCCACTTGTCTGCAACGATTTAACCCAACCAACACGGTGGAAACAGTTTCCACAAAAAGAAACCACACCGCAAATTGTTCCGATAGATATCAATTATTACATTGTTTACATCACCGGTAACGGAAACTTAACCACCATTTTATACCGTTATCTCTCTCAATTTCCTATTTCTATTAGCGAAGCACTCGCTGTCATATGCTGTCAAAAACAAATTTCCATTTAAAATCCATTCTTCTATTTTGGTCTACACAGCACTGTAAGTCCTTACACAAATATAACAATAGCCGTCGAAAATGTCAATGCCAACATCCAACTACTTTAAAAGCGATTCCTATTCACAATTAAGTTGTATGGCCAACTACAAGGATGTAGGTAGGTAGGTTCAGATACCTGCACGGATATAGGAACGCATTCTCCAACATGAATAGTGTTTCATATTACAATTCGCCTTGGTAACAAAAGCGCAATTTATGTAACCTCAAGAGCCCACCAATATTACATCGTATAATGGGAGAAAAAGAAAACGAAAATGAAAACTTTGAATACCTTACCATCTGAATACCTTCGTTTCGTTAGAATCAACAAAATTTCTTCCACTCAACCAAAATTATTCCAAACTAAATTGCACACCTAAGAGATGCCGTTGGCTCTACGCCAGAACTTACTTTTCTCCCATTAACAAGGATATGGATACCATATAACGATTTTCATTTAGACAACGATGGACGATGTGAAGGACTAAATGCGATAGCTTCGTATATACCTAAGGACGCCACAATGTTAATGAAACTTCGGGGAGTCCTTAAATGTTTTAATTGGCTATTAAATTGTTCAAAGTCTTTCTCTTTGCACATCGTTTGCCAGTCCGATCTGAATGAGACTATCCTGCTCACGACCTCACTCTAAGCCCTTTTGAAGGAGTCAATCTGCTAAACAAAAGATGCTTATTCCGAAGAATTGAGTTCTATCTTGTGCAAACAGTTACGATTGCCTCATCATTGTCTATTCGAATTAAGATTTGATTTAGGGATAAGGCAGGCAGGCGCTGTCGTCATTGAGAAATGATTTCCAAGACTTTTATCTCTTTACTTTCGCAGTGCTAACTTAGCGCTGGCATCTTAAATTAATGTTTTGAACGTTGGCGGTTTCCAGTTTGTTTTTACCATTTACTCATTATGAACTTCAAGAAGATAATCCTCCAGAGTGTTTGAGTTTGAGTTCAAATCCACGACAAATTTAGGTAATCGTCTTATCTCAAATAGACAAAGTGTTACCATGTCCTTTGCAAGATTTTGTCTCAAGTAATAAGTTTGGAGTTAACCAAACTTGGATATGTCTCATCCAAACTACATGCCCTTCATTGGATGGCAAAACGGATAAAGGGTGTAGCTGTGAGTAGATATGATTGCCAGCTTCAACGAAAGCGACGAAATCACAACTGGGAGGGCGTTTTATCCATCAATCACTTAGCATGTCAAAAGCTCTTACTCATATTAATTCTCTTCAATCAGATAGTATGACTTTGGGTATTTACATAAGTTAATCCCATCAAAACAAATTGGTCAGACTTCTGCACGATTTATGTTCTACCCGGCAGCTAACAATTACCACCACACGGGGTCTTTATCTACAACACTTGTCTGTGTTATGTAAAACACGCCGTGTTTGAAATAATATGACGACAAGGTCACTTATTGGACAGATTAACCAAAAAATATCGCAGTCAAGGTCACGAATTACCATGCTTGAGAGCGAAATTAAAATGAATTTCTTATCACTATACTCTGTGGAATTGACTGTACTCTCGTATACACGACTGTATATGCGGTCAGCGTTAAAATGGGACTGGTATCGGTGTTTTCAACAGAAACTGTCGCGTGTTTGGATTTGGTTTTAGTTCCAAAGTTCACTCATATAGCATTAGAATGACACCTTGTCTTAGGTTTTGATTATCTTCTCAAAACTTGTCATCTTCAATAAAAATTGGGAAAGTTTTTTGTTGTTGATGGGTGAGGAGGGTCGTAGGGGAGGTTAATTAAAAAATGTATAATTAGAATTTCAGAGAACAAAAGATTCTGGGAATGAAATTTTTTTTACTTATACACAGTAGTTGAGAAATGTGCCATGGGCCTTCATTTTTACGTGGTGATGAGAAGAAAACATGACAGTAAATTTATGTCTGTTGGAAGACATTTGAAAGAAAATTGAGGTTGAACTCTGCGGAGTAGCTTAAATAAATAGACAGAATAAATGGGGTTGAGCAACAAAGTGGGGAGCCTAAGTGCCTAGCGCATTTCTTACAACCATAACTAGTGATGAATGGAGGGGACTTACAATTTTTTGCAAATTTTGAATTGCTAATCAAGGAAGCGCTGTACTTACTAATCTATTTCGTTACAACGTTATGGCCAGGAAGAAACGAGATGAGCAGTAAACAGGGCCCATATTCCGTAATTTTTCACCCGATTGTCGTTCAATCGCCTACAGTCGATTGTGTCGTCAAAAGATTCTGTCAAGTAATTTCGTTTTCAGCAGTTGGTGGAAAGCTATTTTAGTATCGTCTTACAAGCTTTGGTAACTTTTTCAGTGTTTTAAACATGTTTTTAGGTTACTTAATCCAGGATTAGCGGTAAATAGGGGGGACTTGTTGTTTCCCAACCTTTAAAAGATCACTTTTCATTTCCAATGGAAATTTTTTTATGACAGAGTGGATGGGAGCTCTTAATTGTCATAAATGACACAGGAAACAGAACGTACCAAGTAAAATTTTGTAAAAGCTTTTCGAATCATTTCAATGGTCTGTCTGGTGTGCCGCAAGGTAGTTACTGGACCTTCGCTTTTAATTGTCACAATCAATGACGTTGTTGACTTTAGATGATACTGACTTTTGACAGTATCATCTAAAATCAAAACTCTAAAAAGATTTCGTTAAAAGACAACTTTCTCCAGGTAATAACACGAGGTTTCTTTGCAATTTTGAAATTTTGGTGACAATTTGATGTGAAAAGTCGTTTTTTTTGCCTTAAAATGCCGCCATTTTGTAGCTTTCAATTCCGGATAGATTAAAATTTTTTAAAATCCTCGTGTTATTACCTCAAAAAATATATATTAAAGAAGTATGCAAAATTTCAGAAGGATCGGTGCAACAGTCGCCGAGATATTTTGCACACAGACTTTAAAAAATACTAGTTTCGAGATAAACGCGTTTAAAGAAAAACGCGAAAAACGCACACTGAATGGTTCCCCTCAAAAATATTCCGTTAGAAGCGTCATTAGACAGAGCTCCCCTTCCCTGAACACAAAAGAAGACCTCGAGCTACCTTGAACCAATCATAAAAGGTTGGTTCAATTGGAAGGATGGCTTTATTGGAAGGATAATTATGCTATTAATGTTTAAATATGATTTCAAACTCGAATAAAACCAAGTCTAGAGGCCCAATTTTCAACCACTTTTTTGAGCATTTGAGGACGTACATATTCTGGCAACAACACCACGAATGTTGGCTTCCATGCCCCCTAACGTTCCAGGTTTGTTGACATAGACGAGCGACTCACATATCCCCTAAGAATATAATCCAATGGTGTCAAATCACACGATCTTGGTGGCCAATTGACAGGTCCATTCCGCCAAATTGTGCGCTTATCAAAAGTTTCCTTCAATAAATCGATTGTGACGTGCGCTGTGTAGCATGTAGCGTCGTCTTGTTGGAACCACATCTCATCCAAATTCATGCAATCCAATTCGGGAACAAAATAGTCGGTTATTATATAGCTCTATACTGGTCTCCATTAACGGTAAATGGCTCGCCAGCATCATTTCGGAAGAAGTATGGCCCAATGACTTTGCTCTACAGCGGCAATTGTTTCTTCGGTCCGCACTGTTCGACGTCTCTGCGGATGCGTATTATTACATAAAGTCAACGTTCTGAAACGCTCTGATGGAAGATTATGTCGACCATAAAAGCTTTCGAAACAAATTTCCATGATTTGCAAGCGCTGTTCTTTGTCAACATGTTCATGGTAAAATGGCAAACCAAACTGAATATAAAAGACATTAAAGTTGGCCGATTTTACTACAAAATGTAAGTTGTATTCCTATTCGAAAAACCCCTAAAAAACACCCGATACAAAGTTTTTGTCTCAGTATCAGAATCTATAATGCTTTATGCAGCACAAGTTGGGGTTTTTAAAATAAGAAGCAGTGGAATAACTATTGAGGTGTTTTATCAAAAGATGTTTCCGACTTCAAAAGAAAAAAAAAACTCCATGATTCCAGTTGAAACAGGTTTGCCACCACTTTTCATAAAACCATAAACTTCTCATGCCGAATACATCGTTAGGCTTCTAAATATGCGAAATGAAAGATTTCAAAAAATATTGGCAGTTCAAACAATTCGAAAATGAAATCTTTGGTATACGACTTGGGAGAAGCTTGCAAATAGATGCCACTTAAATAATTTGATGGAAATAGAAAAGAGCCTTTTGAAATAATATCCAAACGGATGAACAGCTAAGGTCTGTGTTCATAAACGAAGTAAGAAGTTTGTCAAGATAGAAGATGATCTTTAGACAAATTTGCAGCTGACTCAACCGTAATCTTTGTGATGCAAACTATTTCCGCCCGAGAGCGAGCTTGATTTTATTTCAACCATCTTTAAAATGAGAGGTGAACTGATTCGACTTCACCTCACACCACAGACAGAGGATTTACTAATTTATATCAGCTTGAGGATGTCTTACACTTCTTTGGAAAATGCTCGAGTATGCCTCTTAAGTTTGACTTTATGAAATTCATAAACATCGCATTGAGACAATTAAACAAAAATATATACACGCTTTCATCAGAAGGGACTTCCATGGAAGATCCTTTTTAATCTACCTCCTTACGAACATAGTACTCAGCTTTTGCAATTTCAAACCCATACTCAACAATGACCTAATATTTCTCCATCAGCTTAATATGACTGTTTTTTTTGATGCCAGTACCTGTGGCGTGATGGTTAGCATGTCTACCTGTTAACCCAGAGATTCGTGGCTCGAATCCCAACAGAGGCAAAAATGTTTTTTCAATGATATCGTCTTTAGCGAGGTATTGGCAAGTCCTCCGATAGTAAATTCATTGCCATGAAAAGAGGTTTCTCGATTAGCCGTTCGGAAGCGGCAGAAAATTTAAGGTCCACTGCCTTGTGAGAAATGCGGTTGCGAGAAATGCGGTTGCGAGAAATGCGCTAGGCCCTGGGGCTCCTCGCTTTGTTTCGCAACCATATTTATTCAATTATTTTTTGATGCTCCCTACTTGCTCTCGTCCATATGTTTTAACTACCGCGGAGGGTCTCGCTCTTGACTAATTTGGAGTTGATTATTTGCCCCCATCATAGAATCAAACACAGCATGTATGAGTTTCTATTTCTTATGAGTAAACTATTCGATTCCAATTCCCCACTTATAGATTTCAACGTTAATAAGAACAGTTTTTACAAAACCCTACAAACAAACATGATCTAGACAAAAAAGTCAATGATCTTACCACTGCCCTTAACCATTCACTGCAGAAATCCTGTCCTCTTATAAAAATAAGAGGAAAACAGAAACCACTGTGGTGGAGCTCGGGGCTAGAACCGCTCAGGAAGGAATATAGAAAACTTTTCAACCGAGCTAAACAATCTAAAACTTTAATAGACTGGGACTCCTACAAGGAATCCCTCAAAACTTATAAATATCAACTGAGGAAAAATAAAAGATACTTCAGAAGCTTCTAGATTAAGAAAAATCCTCTCAAAAAGTCCGACCATGCCTAGCAGTCTGAAAACAGCTGACGGCTGGACAGAATCCTGCGAAGAAACGCTCAATCTGCTTCTGGACACTCACTTTCCAGGCAGCCCTAAGAACTTATGTAACTATGATTCCATAGAATCAGGTAATCAGGTAGCATAATAACTAACATCCCCGATCTGATTACAAGGGAAAAACTAGTTTGGGCCATTAACAGCTTTGACCCATACAAATCCCCTGGACCTGATGGTATAATTCCAGCCGAACTTCAAAAGGCCGCGGACATTATTATCCCTGTCCTTGAAGTAATTCTCATCGGCTGTACCACCTTGAACTATATCCCCACTCAGTGGAGAGAAGTCAAGGTGGTGTTTATACCTAAGGCTGGGAAATCATCCCACGTAAACCCAAAAGATCTCCGACCAATAAGTCTATCATCTTTCCTTCTTAAAACCTTAGAAAGACTGATTAATATCCACTTGCGTATAGCTATAGATCCAAAATTGTTATCTACAGCACAACACGCCTACTGCAAGGGAAAATCTGTAGAAACGGCCCTACACACCCTGGTACGTACTATAGAATATTCCCTCCATCACAAAGAATTCACTCTGGCCGCTTTCCTCGACATAGAGGGCGCCTTCAAGCAACTCTGCAATTACAAAGGCACTGACGAAGCTCAAAGTAAATGGTTCCGTAGTGGAGTTGATAAATCTAATGCTAAAAAGCAGGAGAATCAACTCTTCTTTAGGAAACTTCTCTGCAAAGAGATATGTCAGTAGAGGAACACCGCAAGGCGGAGTCCTATCCCCTCTTCTATGGAATCTAGTCGTCAATGAACTTCTAGTTGACTTAGAAGCTGAGGGATTCAAAGTGATTGCATATGCAGATGATGTCTCCATTGCGGTATCTGGAAAACATGCTCACGTCCTTACGGATCTGATGCAGACCGCTCTAAATAAACTAGTAAAATGGGCGGGAAAATGTGATCTAGGGGTCAACCCTAAGAAAACTGAACTCGTTCTCTTCACCAGGAAATACAAAATTCCTCAACTAATAACTCCATCAATTAATGGAATCCCACTTGAACTTTCGAACGAAGCCAAATATCTAGGTATAATCCTAGACAAAAAGCTAAATTGGAAAGCCAATATACAGGAAAGAATCAGGAAATCCACCTTGGCCTTATTTTCCTGTAAAAAAGCCATTGGTAACAAATGGGGTTTCTCCCCCCAAATCACCCACTGGCTCTACACCGCGGTCATCAGACCAATACTCACATACGGAGTAGTGGTATGGTGGACCGCTCTTGATAAAAGGACCTACTGCGACAATTTAAGCAAGGTCCAACGAACAGCCGGTTTGTGTATAAGCGGAGCACTGAGATCAACACCCTCAGCTGCACTAAATACACTCCTTAACCTCACACCACTAGATATCTTCAGCAAACAAATGGCCGCCAGTGCAGCCACTCGTATGAGAGCTATCTCCCAATGGACCGATAACAACATCGGTCACGTTACAATCCTGAATTTATTCGGATCAATCCCCTGTCACTCCGACTACACCATCCCCCAATTGGTTTTTGATAATAAGTTCCAAGTCTCAATCCCACCGAGAACGACCTGGGAAGACGAAGAATTTTTGAGAGATGATTCAATTCATTTCTATACAGATGGTTCAAAAACCGAAGAAGGGGTAGGCTGTGGGGTGTACTCAAACCGACTTAACATAAGTCTCTCGTTCCGCCTTCCAAACCATTGTAGCGTGTTCCAAGCGGAAATTATGGCGATCAAAGAGGTCCTATCATGGCTAAGAGAAAACGTGATATCCTCAACGAATATCCGGATTTTCTCAGATAATCAAGCAGCCCTCAAATCACTCGGCGCTGTTTCTACGAACTCAGTAACCGCCCTCAACTGTCGCTTATCTCTTAAGGAGATGGCTGAACAGTTCAATATTCACCTTATTTGGGTGCCGGGGCACAGAGATATCGTGGGTAACTGCAAAGCCGATGAACTCGCCAGAGAAGGAACCGTTCTACCGATCTCAACCAGCAGGTTGAATATTGGTATACCAATCGCTACATGTAAACTTATGCTAAAGCAAGAGGCAATGGATAGAACAAATCATAGGTGGGAAAATATCACCACGTGCGTGGCAACAAAACGGATATGGCCAGGACTAGATCCAAAACGCACAAGACATTTGTTATCAATTGCCAGATTGCAAGTTAGCTCCGTAATCAATGTCATCACCGGACATTGTCTGATAGGAAGACACGCCATAAGACTTGGCGTTCCCTCAAATGACTTCTGCAGAAGTTGCTTAGATGAGGAGGAGGAGGAGACAATCCCACACCTCCTCTGCTCATGTCCTGCACTCTCTTTTAAAAGAAAGCGGCATCTAGGAAAATATTTTCTTGATGATCCATGCGATCTGGCGAACACAGATCCCCTGCATATCCTTCGCTTTATTAAAAGCTCCAAATGGTTTTGTTAAGTGAGGTACTCCCTCGCATAATACCTATGGTATCACAATGGACCTAATATTGGTCTAAGTGTGTCAGTTTGTTTTCCTGACAGCCATTTAAACTTAACCTAACCTAAGAACAGTTTAAAACAAAAATTTAAAACCAGTGCTCCACACTAATGATTTTTGTTCTCTGCTTTTTATTCTACATTATGTCCATTGAAATTTTTGTAGCTTATATTTTATTTTCTCTCTAGTAGTCTTGTTTAATGATTGTATTTCATCTTAGATAATTGTATTCTGCATTTTATGTCACTATTTGCATTTTATCTCTGTTTTTCCTCTGTGTGCTGAGTTTGGTGTTGGTGTTTAATAACTCCTAACACGTGTATTTATGATGAAGACCTTGAAGGCTTTAAGCTCCGTGTGACTTATTCTATGAGATGCAAAAGAAAACAAGTTCAGTGAAACTTGTCAACAATAAGGTCTGCTACATCTTTCATCAATTTTGTATTGAAGCCCCATTAATTGCGGGATTTATTGACAAAAAACACAGCACAAAATATTAAAAGCGACCTATAACCTTGTTGAGGAGAGGTTAAGAGAGCCGGAGTAGCTTATCTGTCATTGCGTTGCTTCGCAGAATTTATAAAAAGCTTAGCTGTTTTATTGTTGATTGCATTTCATTTAGGAAAATCGTTATTTTTAGGACCAAGTAACGACCAAATTTTTTTCAATTAAGATTGTTTTCTGTTGCTCTTGCAATGCTTTGATTAAATTTTTTTCCACAAAGAAATTGCCAAGGAAATTTTTGAAGAGGATTCTAGAAAATTATGTGTTTTATGTTTTAAATCAAACAGAACACAAGGCTTCGTAAAGATTTATTCAAAGCTAATGTAGATTTTAAGCACAATTTTCTGATCACTTCATTCTCAACCCCAAACATTTTTGATAACCCAGAAAAAATGCTAAGCGCCAAGAAAAAATTGTGTGCGCTAATGCAACGATTCCATCTCTTGCGTCTCATGCTACGTATTTATTTTCTACCACTTAAAATGGCAAACCGTACAAAAGGACTCATCATACTTTAAAATGACAATCTTAAGTGGATACTCAACTCTGCTCTTTTCCATAACACAACTCATCTCTTTCAGTGGCCAGCTCATATTTTCTTTAGAGGGATGACACAGAAATATATTCAATATATATTCAAAAAGTGAAAGTCACTTCACAGAATAAATAATATGAGTTACAATTATGAACTGCCATCTTCTTTGTTGGTAAGAAAGTATTTGTCATTTCCTCTGAAGTTAGATTGTTTTCCAATTCTGATATTAACACGGCACTGAAATCACTTTGACTTTAATTTATTTGACAAGAACCCAGAAAAGAAAAAAAGGGAAAGGGTGTAATTAAGCATTATTTTAAAAATACCCACAAAACATTTAATACTAATTTCCTAATAGAAAACGTTCAACCGAAAACACAAGCGGCAACACTATAATCTACATCTAATAGAAGACGTTGCTTGTAAGTCAGTGTGTGTGAGTGTAGAAATATAAAAGGAGGGGAAATGCTTGACAGCAAAATACTGGAATGGTCTCCAATGTGGAAATTACTGGAAAGCTCTAGATGTAATGTTATTCTATATAAATAGGCCGCTGACACAACCAGAAGTCAGTTTTGATTACAGAGTTTGTTTACAAGTGATAGTGCAAAGATTGAGTTGAGATCGAATAAAGTTTATATCGAATAAAAGTATTTCGAATTAAAGTAAAGAAAAGAAAAGTTTTATTACTGCGAACTAAGCGCACGTTACAATATCTTTCATCTCGGAATCGATTAGTGGGTCCTATCTGCATATTACAGAAAATAACGCAGTAATGCTGCCATTTTGAAAAAGACTCAAATTAAATGACTCAAGTGTTCGAAATTGGAAAAAAAAGACGGCAAAATACCGCATTTTAGATAAATGAATTAATTATTGGCAATGCATTTCCACAGTCCTTGCTCAAAACAACAGAGAGCTATTTTTATTACTTAGGTGGGCATTACAGTTTGGGGTGAACCTGAGCCAAACATTGTTTTCGTAACGGAACCAAAGACTATTCGAAGTACTTTCCTTTCGAAACGACCAAGGGTTTCCTCAAATCATGATAGTTTCGGTGAGTTCTTTACCGACCTTGACAAAGCAGCGTTAGTTCTCCAAAGTCATCCTGCATAGTCTTGCGAGTTTTGCATCAGGGATGCCGAAACTAGACATTGCTCTACACAGCTTGTCTCTGCAAATACTGTCATACGCGGCCTTGAAATCCATAAAAAGATGGTGTATATCGATATTATGCTCTCAAGTTTTTTCCAAGATCTGCCGTAATGTGAAAATTTAGTTCACTGTGGACTTTTCTAGTCTAAAACAACATTGATAAGGACCTATCAAGTTGTTAACGTGGGGTTTCAGACGTTCACATATTACAGCAGACAAAATTTTATAAGCGAAGTTGAGGAGGCTCATTCTGCTATAATTGGTGCAATTGTAAGGGTTTCTCTTCTTTAGGATCTGACAGACGATACTGAGGTTCCATTCATCTGGAATGCTTTCTTCTCACCATATAGTGCAGATCAGCTGGTGCATGCTCCTTTCCAACCGATCTCCAGCTGCCTTCAAAAGTTCGGCATCAAAGCCATCTGCACCTGTAGTATTATTTGATTTAGGTTTGCATATGGCAAGCTTAACTTTGTCTAGGTCGGGAGGACGTCATTCTCGATCATCGTCCAAGTTATATGGGATATTCTGCAGCATTAATGTCTTCAACGCCTGGTTGTTAAGCAGTCTGTAGAAATGGTCTTTCCAGATCCTAAGTAGCGACTGCGACTCTATTCTTATGTTTCCCATACAGGCTTGAGTTCGGCCTCTGCCACCCTGGCAAGATCTTTTTACCTCTTGGTGAAACTAACGAACCTCATTCCTGTCATGGCATCTCTCAATTTCCTCAAACGAGCGCTTCTCATGCTGCTTCTTTTTCTTTTTGAGAATTCGGTGTCCTTCCCTTCTTTTCTCCTTGTAAATTTCGTTATACTGATCGTATGCAGCCTTCGTTCGTTTTTGCATCAGAATTTGTCGTGCTTTTTGTTTGGCTGCATTTGCCTGCCTGGCATTCTTCATCAAACCATAGGTTTCGTTTTGGGAGCTGAGTGAAACCCAGAATCTCAGAGGCAGCGGTTCTGATGGCTTCTTGGTATTCCTGCCACTGGTCTTCAATGCTTGATGCTGGCGACATAGGATTCAAGGATAGTTGAAGGGTTACTCGATTGGAAAAGGCACAGGCAATCTCTTGCGATTGTTTCTTTCCGACGTCATGTCGCTTCTCGCTTCACAGCTTTAGTTCGCACAAGTCGTTAAGAAGATATCCTCATTCGTACCCTAGCTACATCAATGTAGTGGTCCGAGTCAAAGTTGGCTTCTCGGAAAGTTCGGACATCTAACACACTGGAAGAGTGCCTTGCGTCGATTGCAACATGGTCAATTTGGTTGACGGTTGATTGATCTGGGGATCACCATGTACCTTAACGAATTTTTAGATGCGGGAAGCGTGTACTACTAACCACAAGCCTTAGCCGCAGCAAAGTCGATTAGCCTGAGTCCATTTTCGGATGTTTTGTCATGCAGACTATGCTTGACAATTGTATTTCCAAAGAGGTCCTCCTTCCCTAGTTTTGCGTTAAAATCGCAAAGAACGATTTTCACTCGTAGACACTCGTAGAAACAATCTTTGGAGTTCTTGTCTTTCTCTCCTGCAGGCTAATGTTGAGGCCTTCAGTCCTGATGCGGATGTTCATTGTACTGTCAATTGCTAGATTTTGGCTGAAAACATTGTCCCTGAGTCTACCTCTAACGACAAATCCGCACTCAAATAAGTGATGTTTCTGTTGTCTGTAACATTCGCCATAGTAGTCACAGTTTTTCATCTTTTTTATGCCCGGACAATTCCATCGTACTTCTTCGATGGCGGTTAAGTCTGCTCTGCAGCAGTCTAGGGCGTCCGCTACTTCTCCGGCTGCACGTAATCCCTTAAAGGATCTTACGCTCCACGTGCAGATCCGGAGGTCTTTGTCCTTTATACGTTTGTTTGGGTCGTCAACTTTGAAATCATTATCGTTATCCGAGGCGGTTGGTTGTTTCGGAACCAATTGCTTTTTATGTGGTTGGGTGGTTAACACCACGCACAACCCCCAACCTGGAGGGCCAGGTCCTTTCGGTATCCCCTTGGACGTAAGAGGCCGGAATATCCAGTGCCAGTACCCTGCTGCAAGGGTGTGAAAGCTGCCGTTGGCTCAAAAGGAGCTCATCCGCCACCATCTCTACTTCAATACCCTGTCCTAGTATTGAAAAACCCTGAAAGACCTTTAAACCAAATATGTTGGAGTAGCTCCTTCAGGGGTTTCTGCTTTTTTTGACTGCTGAAGTCCACCGTTGATTCTGTCATTCGAATTCATCCGCTGGGATATTAACGCAAAATCTCTCGTAGACCACTGAGAGTCACTGATTCATTGTTAGCAGAGCATTATAGTGTTGATCACAATTATTTTCTTCTGCGTTCCTTTGTCATCACTCGCACTTACTAGTTTAGGAGCATCCCACTTCCCTATGGCTATCGCGTGGAGGTAAAGTAAGCACAGTTGACGTATGCTTTAAGTTGCAACATCTAGGCACCACCAAGTTGACACCTATCAGAGCCTTCCGGAACAGTACACGCCCAACCAGCGGTCCTAAATAACACGTAAAAGCTAATATTTAGCAGGACTAGCGCAAGGACAAAAGTATAAGAGTTACGATCCATTCGAGATCATGATGCTCATGGCTGATTAAAAGCAAAAGAAGAAAAAGATACGCAGTATCCTAAGAAATGTATAGGGAAACAATCTCCTTAACGATTACTTATAAATACTTTTACACGTGTTTAGAATTTACAAGCAATCGTCTGAGAAATTCATACAAGAAACACTTGACTACAGTTGTTTCCGCAAACTTTCTACAAACTCCTCCGCTCTTACCCCTAGCATCCAGAATCTTTCGCTTCGAGACGATTACACAAAGAATTGCCTTACAAAAGCTTATTATTTCTACAAATCGTCCCTAAAATCAAAATAAAACAATTGTCCTGAATATATAATGAAATGATGTAAGAAAAAAAAAAACTTGAAAGTTGGAAAATGTGTGCGAATTTTTTTTTCTGCTTCACCCAGAACGCTCTGGGTACAACTTAGAGGAAAGTTTCAAACATAAATAGCTGTTTGTCTTCAGTCAGAATAAAGTGCTCCAAACGTAAATCTCCCGTCCCTAACAACATTTCTGTACATCGAAAAGATTTCTTTTGTCTGTGAAGCACAAAAGGAAGAAACGTGTTTGGTTAAGGATTCTGTCTTACAGACGAGACGTAGATACGTAGGATCTTGTGATGTAAAAGAAAATTCCACAATAAGCTTGCACGTTCAGTATGGAGCTGCTGGCGTCTCAGCTATGTCTTAATTAATTGCACCATTTGCTAATGTACATTACTGGCAACCATCTTTCCATCTCCCCATCATCCCACAAACCACAACCAAAATCCTTCGTCCAACGTTCCTTAATCGCTGTGCAATAAAATTAATTAGAGTGTCCCAATTATTTATGAGAAATTCATTCAATCATTAGACCGTTCGGTCATTCGCATTATCCAAAAACTAATTGAACTTATTTTTGCAATTTCATTTCCTTTTTTTCAGATTATCCTTATAAAACCACCCACTGAGACGATAAGTGCAAAAGTTGGTTTACTTGTCAAAGTATACTTGGCGAGAAGAAGAAGAAGAAGAAGAAAGCAAACAACAACAAAAAAAATAGCAACTAAAAACAACGATATAACGAGGACATTTTCTCGTTCTAAGAGATTTCCTGTTTCGCTTGCAGTTTTCATATCCGGAAGGACGAAAATCTGTTGCGCTGGCGAAACGATTCAATACAGTGCCCGTCATAATGGAAGGGCCGGAAGTAACGTTCCTCTTTCAATTTGGAAATATACGTGATGGGATTTCCGTCCCATCAACATCGTTAACATTGAAATCACTCAAGGACATGGCATGTGAATTTATCAATTCCAAGGTAAGCACCAACGATCAGCCTCAGCCTCGGTCGCTATGAGCGGATAGAGCATAGAATGAAATATTTGGCTCGTCTATTTTTAGGTTATACGGTTATTTTGAGAGGTATGAATTTTGTAATGACACGGTTCGCATCGTAATGGGGGAAAAGTTTTGCTTTTGTTTGAACTGCCCAAAGTTTGAATGGGCGAGTTTAATAAATATTTTTTTTATTTTTCTAGTAAACTGCCCGTGTTTTGGAATTTTTCCAAGAGAAAGTTTCTCGCATTGAATTTTAAAGTTGGCCCTTCTAAATACACAGTGTTTTAATTAATTCGATACTATCGAGGGTCAGTTGAGTGTTGCAAATTACCCAGAAAGTGCTTCTAGTGAGAAAGTATCTTCATTAGGTACTCGCTACTGAGTGGAGAGATAATTTCGGACATTTATTGGCAAAACTCCATAGACAAACAATGGCGTGCTGAGGCAAATAATTTTCATTAGTTAGAAAGTTCTCTCGATCTTTCAATTCCCAGTTGTTGTTTTAACAGCTATCGAAACAATCTACCAAACTCCCCCAATTACAAGTCACTAATTCTACATCAGAGTAGTTTGAATAAATTGAACTGACATCCAATTATCTGTCAAAAGGTTGAAAGTATACGTGATGTGACATCAAGTTTGAGTTGACTTGAAGGACATGTGGGAGAGGACATAGGAAATATAGGAATTCATTTGTGGAATACATGATTGGCAGTTTCCCTTTATATTCGTTGTCTTGTCGTTTTCCTGGGTCTCTTGTGGGTTAACGTAATGTCATTAAAGTTTCCCTTTAACTTCCAAGAAAGTTTTCACGTAGAATGCTCGTACATTTTTTCGATGGAGGGAACTAACGTGAATGACATTCAATATGTGAGAAAGTCCGTATGACGCAACTATCGATGTTATCATAGTTTTTTAAGTTCGTTCTTTAAAATTAGTAGAAGCTTATTGAGTTTAACTTAGTGGACTTTAGGAGTTAACAGTTTCAGGTCCAGAGATTGAAGTATCAAACCCTTCTCTCTTTTGTGTGCTGTGTCAACATTTGTACCTTTCTGTGTGTTGCAGTTTCTTCAGTATAAATTCAACTGCGTCCTCACAATTGCAACAATTCTCATTCTCGAAAGGAAACAAATCGATGAGAGGGTTGAATGGGACCCAATGGATATCCCTGCCAAGAATTGAGGATTTAAACCAAAAATCACACAGAGTTGCTGGGATCTATACAACTGGGTAGAATTAATATGCAACAACCATATGGTCGCATAAGGAAACCATAGGGTAGGAAAAATCAAGCACTATTCCTACAAAAGCACAGCAAGGAATCTTTTGTGTCTCAAAATTAAATTTAAATTATTTTAAAAAATCACGAAAGGAACCTTAACAAGTAAAAGCTTATAAGCACAATACACATGTTCAATGAAATTCCCTTAATGCATATAAAAAATTTGTTCCGATCAGAAAAGTCACATACCTACTTATGGGAATTGGAAATGTTTACTGAAATGCTTCCTGACGCTGTTGAAAATGGATGGGAGATTGCAAAATTGAATTACCAAAAGCAAATGCATGTGTTGCACTTACCTAAAACATTTAAGAGTTTGAATCGATCTAATACTACGTTTCAACCTGAAGTAAGACTAAGTTTCATTCCAGGGGCCTGTGACACATATGTACCTAGAAGCGCTTGTAATACAAGTGGATTATGACAAGTGTAAGGAAAAACAAAACGCTGTAAGCTCGCTTGCTATTTTACAAGTATAATGGACTTAATCTCACAAGTGGATCTTAGACATCCTGTAGCTTTAGTGTTAGAGGCTCCAGGATGGTTTTAGTTAAACAAGCAGTTTAATAGAAGTTTTTAGCGGATGCTTCTATACATTTGTCTCTTTTTAAATAGAAAAGCTGAGAGAAAATGGAATCGCTAACACGTCGGCGAAGTTTTGCCATAAAATGTTAGATATCATTAAATGAGATCATAAAATCATAGCAAAACGTCATCAACGTATGAGCGATTCCATTCTCTCTCCGCTCACTTCCACTATCTTAAACGTCAAACTCACTGGAATATTGAAAGTAGTGCCTTCACTACAAAAGTAAGCTTCGAGTCAGCGTTGCCGCTATGCCACTTTAGTGTCAGATTGCCACTTTTTTTTAGGCTGTGCCACCGAGCCACCACCTTTCAGTCTGTGCCACTTTTTTAGCATTCCCCACAAGTAAAACTAAAGTTAGCAATTCACCATGCCATTTTACCATACCTGTTCATATCTTTCATGCGTACAAAAGTTACTCAAAGTAGGTACTCAAAGTTTTTAAGTTCAACCAAACACACGCATTGAACAAAACTCATTTAAAAAAACGAATCCTGAAAATATTCGGCTCATAGGCTGTGTAAGTCACTCCTTAGCTTAAGTTAACGAAGCAGCAGCCGAGGTTTTGCCGCGAAATATAGAGGAATTTCGTCGAACTCTTTCTGAAGGTTTTAGGCAAGGTGACAAACTGTTATGCGATTTCTTCAACATCATACTTGAAAAGATTGTAAGAAACTCAAACGTCAACACCAGAGGAACAATCTTTCAAAAGTCTGTACAATTACTCGCCTACGCAGTCGATATTGACGTAATGTGAAAAAAAAGCGTGATGTCATAGATGCTTTTGCGAGCATTGAAACAGAAGCGGCAAAAATGGGTTTGATGGTCAATGAGGGCAAAACGAAGTTTATGTTGTCATCAAACAAGGACTCTGAACATCGACGAATTAGACAGAACGTCACAACAGACAGACATAACTTCGAGGTAGTACAGGATTTCGTCTACCTAGGATCCGCTATAGACACGGAAAACAATATCAGTTCGGAGATCAAATATCTCTTGCCAAACGTTGCTTCTTTGGGTTAAGAAGGCAATTGAGAAACAAAACCCTCTCCAGAAAAACCAAGGTAACCCTGTACCTGACCTTAATCATCCCAGTCCTGCTTAACTGCGCGGAAGCATGGACCTTTTCGAAAGCGGGATAAAGTCCGTGCTTCCGCGCCGTAAAGCCGTAAACCCTTGGTCGTTTCGAAAGAAAAATTCTGCGAATGATCTTTGGTCCCGTATGCGAAGACAATGTGTGAAGAAGAAGATACAACAACGAGCTGTATGAGTTGTACCGCGACATGGGCATAGCCAGAAGAGTACGCATCGTGAGGCTACGATGGTTGGCCCATGTATAGCGGATAGACCCAAACGCTCCGGCTCGACGGGTTTTCGAAAGATTATTGCAGGGAAATCGCGGAAGGGGAAGACCTCGTATATTTACTTTGGTTCTGAAGCCGAAAATTGTGTTGTAAGTCAAAGATTAACGGAAAGTGAACATGTTGAAATTAAGAAAAATATTCTTAGCTATTATAAAATACTTTGGGATAAAATGTTTAATCGATTTGACTTCAAAAATGAAAAACTTTCTATTTGGAGACATTAAGACCCCAAAGTAATCAAGTCGAAATAAGAGTTCACTTATTTTAAACTAGTTTCCGTTCTTAGTAATTCTACCATAAGTCCCGAAAAGGTAATCGAACAATATAAATTTTTTGGTTTGGAATGGGCAACATTAAAAATAGTTTGAATGAATGCCTATTTTCCGAATTATGAATTATGATTATTTTTTTTATTTATGAATTTGTTGCAAAAATATGAACCTTGCCTCATAGCAGTGCCTGCGCTGAGAAGGTTTTTTCCAAGATAAATTTGATGAAAAGTGAACTCACTGAAACTTGCGAAAATATGTTGGATTCCTTAAATTTACTAAGCAAATGTGACACTGCTGAATGGAGTACTGATGAGCTTCTTATAAAAAAATATAGAGAAACAACCATCACAAGAAAGTAAAGTGTAAAACGAATTCTTTTTAAAAAGTTATTAGTTATCTCTTTTTTATTATTTATTCAAACTTTTATTTATTTATTTGTGTTGAGTTATCAATAAAAAAATGATATGTTAAATTTTTAGTTCTTATCTTACGTTGCAATAAACCTTAAAATGATTGTTAAGGTTATGTGTTTTCTTCAACTCCTATGAATTCGTGTTGTTTCGTTTTTAATTTCAAGTGCCACCTTTTTGTCTCGAGTGCCACTTTTTTTGCTACTTTTCCAAAATATTCAACGGTAACGCTGCTTCGAGTAGGCTACGTTGAAACCTTCGAGGAATAAAGAACAAGAGGGAAAACCATTACCTCTCTTTCCCTGCAACTTCCATTTGTTTACATTGTTGTTTTTGTAACAAGAGATCCATCTGTGATACACGTATACTAACACCACTTTAGTTTATTTTCGGATTCCGAAACCAGTTTCGTAATCCGAAAATAAAGTGGTGTTTGTGAAGTCAGTTCGAGGGCAGATGCCGTGGTGTGTGTGTGGTTTTCCCTCTTGTTCTTTATTCCTCTAAGGTTGAAACCTACTAAGTGAGAAGCTTTTATTTTGCATGGCAAACCGCGTAGTTCTCATGTAGGTTTGGAGAAGTTTTGAGTTGAACAAAAATATAATCTCAGGTGGAAATATAACTTATGACCGGATTAGAATAAGAATTAGCAATGACCTATAGTTAATTCGACTTTGCATTTGATTCTCGAAGACTTATATAGAAGAACAAAACAGGATGCTGATTGGAACATGAATCATGGGATTTTCGAGCTGTGGGAGTTTCCTTCAATAATTGTTGCAAATGCGTTCTGTGGTGACAGTGGTTTAATATTTACTTTCACTAACTAAGAGCAAAAAAAGATGTTGCATAAGCTTCTTCTTTATGTGTAACATGTTGTAGTCAGAAGAGATTCTGATAAACAGAAAAAAAGCAGTTCAGAACATTCAGATCAAGTGTAAAATGATATCAACTTTGTAACTCAAACCAATTTATCGGTGATTTCTCGATAGTGTCGTAGAATGCTAAGTCTGTAAAAAAAAAATTTCGTTTAGATGAACGTAGGAAGAAAATTGCAGCATTACGTGCCACTATGTATCTACGGTGGACTTCAGCAATCAAATAAACAGAAGTTCCTGAATGAGCTACTCCGACATATTTGGTTTAAAGGTCATTCAGGGTCTTTCAATATTAGGAAAGGGTATTGAAGTAGAGATGGTGGCGTTGCCATCGCCAGCTATCACACCCCTGCAGCAGGGGGCTGATACCGGATTATCCGGCCTTTATGTCCAAGGGAACTCCAAAAAGACCCTCAGGTGGTGGGTTGTGCGTGGGATTAACAACCCAATACTACATGGTTTCGAAACAACTAACAGCCTCGGATAACAATTATGATTTCAACGTTGACGACCCAAGCAAATGAAAAAAAGGACAAAGACCTCCGGATCTGCACGTGGAAAGTAAAATCCCTTAACGAATTACGTGCAGCTGGAGAATAAGCGGACGCTCTGGACTGCTGCAAAGCAGACATAACCGCCATTCAAGAAGTGCGATGGAATACACTGGTGAAAAAGAAATCCAGTTTATGAGCGTATAATGACCATCCGCATCAGGGCTAAATTCGCCAGCAGTAGCCTAAGATGCGCCCACGCCCCCACAGAAGAGAAAGACGACAATTCCAAAGACCGTTTCTACGAGCTCCTCGAAGAAACATATGATCAGTGCCCTAGACCCGACGTGAAAATCGTTCTTAGCGATTTCAAAGGACATCTTTAGAAATACAATTGGTAAGCGAATTTGCTGTGGGGCTAAGGCTTGTTGTTAGAAGTACACGCTTCCCGCATCTCAAAATTCATTAAGGTACATTGCGATTACCAGATCAATCAACCGTCAACCAAATTGACCATGTTGCAATCGACGCAAGACACTCTTCCAGTGTGATAGATGTCCGAACTTCCCGAGGGGCCAACTTTGACTCGGACCACTATCTTGTTGTAGCCAAGGTACAAATGAGGATATTCTGTTCACGACTCGTGCGAACTAACGTTGTGAGGCGATATGACGTCGGAAAGCTACAATCGCAAGAGATTGCCAGTGTCTTCTCTAATCGCGTGTCCCTGCAACTATCCCTAAGATTTATGCCAGCATTAGCATTGAAGACCAACCGCTGCCTCTGAGGCTCTGGGTTTCACTCGGCCCCCAAAACGAAACCCATGGTTCGATAAGGAATGCAGGCAGGCAAATGCAGCCAAACAAAAAGCACGACAAATGCTAATGCAAAAGCGAACAAGGGCTGCTTACGATCAGTATAACGAGATTTACAAGGATAAAAGAAGGGAAGAACACTGAATTCTAATAAAGGAAAAGAAGCAGCATGAGAAGCGGTCGTTTGATGAAATTTAAAAGTGCCATGACAGGAACGAGATTCGGAAGCTTTACCTAAAGGCAAAAAGATCCTGCCAGGGTGGCAAGCCCCGAACTCAAGCCTGTAAAGACCAGCAGGGAAACATAGTAATAGAGACACAGTCGCTACCTAGGATTTGGAAAGATCACTTCTGCAGTTTGCTTAACGGCGATGAAGAGGCAGGTTTGTCCCAATCAGCTTGGACGATGAGTGAGAATGCAATCCTCCCGACCTAGAAGAAGTTAAGCTTCCAATATGCAAACTAAAATCAAATAAGACTGGCAGGTGCAGATGGCCTCGATGCCTAACTTTTCAAGGCAGTTAAAGATCAGTTGGAAAGGAGTATCACCAGCTGATCTACATGATGTGGTCAGAAGAAAGTACGCCCGATGATTGAAAACTCAGTATCATATGCCAAATCCTTAAAAAAGGAGACCCTCACAATTGCGCCAGTTATAGAGGGATAAGCCTCCTTAAGGTCGCTTATGAGATCTTCTCTGCTGTAATATTTGAACGTCTGAAACCCAACGTCAACAACTTGATAGGTCCTTATCAATGTGGTTTTAGGCCAAATTTTCACATTACGACAGATCTTGGAAAAAACCCGAAAGTATAATATCGATATACACCATCTTTTTATCGGTTTCAAGGCTTTGGAGAATTGACGCTGTTCCGTCAAGATCGGTATAAAACTCACCGAGACCTTTGGTGTCGAGAAAAGCTTTCCACAAGGCGACAATGTGTCATATGTTTTCTTTAACATCATATTGGAAAAAAAATTTTGCACAAAACTCAAACGTCAACTCCAGAGGAATAATCTGTCAAGAATTTCGCTTACGCAGACGATAATGACGTAATGGAATCGGCAAAAATGGGTTTGATGGTTGATGAGGACTAAATAGATTAAGTGCTGTCATAAAACATGGACAGAGAACATCGACGAATTGGACAAAACGTCACAATAGACAGAAATAGCTTTGAGGTACTTCAGGAATTCGTCTACCTAGGATCCTCTATTGACACGGAAAACCACATCAGTGCGGATATCAAACGAAAGAAAAATACTTCTAGAAATCTTTGATCTCGTATCTGAAGACAGTTTGTGGTGAAGAAGATTCAAAAACCAAATGTAAGAGCTGTACTGCGACATGGGCATAGCTAGAAGAGTACGCATCGTGAGGCTACGGCGGATGGGCTACATGGCCCTGGAGCGGATGGACATCGACAGATTTTCGAAAGCTCTCTTCAGGGATATCGCAGAAGGGGAAAACCTCGTCTTGGTTGGCACAATCAAGTGGAAGAAGACCTCATCTGACCTAGAATGCAGAACTGGAGAGAGCTCGATCCATATCAAATTCGTTATCGAAAGTTATTGGTTGAATTTCAGATTCACACCGAACTGAAATGCCCACCCCACCAAATAAGTTACGTCGTATATTTGCTTGAGAGGCCTACGCTCGAATAACATAAAGATTCAAATACAATTTCACTATAGTTTTAACCTCCACGAATTATTGGGAGTCCTCCGTTCTGTTTTGTGTTCGGAACCGACTTTGTCACTCCTCGTAGAAAACTAACCTTTTTTAGAAAGGTACGAAAAAATTTAGGACTGCCAATGCAATTCACACTTTTTTGTAAAGGTTCGATATAGGTCGTATGACCGATAGCAATAAAATTCATGTGCATTGTAATGCAGACGCCCACTTCAGAGTCATCTTAAGGAATGTGACATATTAGGGGCCAATTTTTTACTTTAGGGATCTCAATCTCAAAATAAAAAATGTAAAGAAAGAGAAAGTTAAAATAATACTTTGTATGAGTCGCAATTCAACAAAGACTAATCGGGCCAGTTGTTCGCAATTGTACTTTTACAAGAAGACTTTCAAGAACTTCTCAAAAGGTATATAATTAATTTTAAGGTCTTATAGAAAATACAAATCCCACTTGGCTTTCAAAAAAAAATACGCCAAAGCAAAAGAGTTTCCAGTTTCTTCTAAAACTTTCACTGACAAAGCAAAGTCCAGAGCAACTTTACGAAGTCCTCAAGAAACTTTGCTTTTCAGAAATGTTTTTCATTTAAAAATTCATTGTACAACGAGCCATTGCCTGTTATAGCTAAACAGTTTTCCAAAACAAAACCAATTTTCGAAGTAAGTTGTTGACTTGTTCACCTTTAAAGCGACAACATACTTAAATTCCAACATCAATTTTTCGCTTGTTGACTCAACACAATACTCTGCACTGCACACCCGTCGCGTCGTAACCTTCAATGAAAAACGATTCTAAAAAGCTCCTCTAAAAAACTTGTTCTACAAAACACTTTAATTCCTGTCACATACGACATAGTTTACTTGTATTTGTGGGTAGATGGATATAGATATGCTTGCTTTGCTTTTTACAATGCCCCATAGCCCACTGCCAAGGAAACCATTTCAAATTTCATCCTCTTCGAAAAGTAACTGCTTTAGCTCTCAATGGTATTCCCGAACTACGAGTAAACCCTTACACAGATTGGGGAAGGGATGACACACACCCAAACCAGCCACCCAACTCTATTTACACTATAAAAATGGCTTCCATTGTTGGAGGAAACTGTAGGAGGAAACTGCACAAGGTCGAAACGATGTCGATGGTCGTAGTCGTCTTCGTCGTCGTCGTCATCATTGTCGTTGGGGTTGTCGTCGTAGACACAATGAAAACACAAATGTTCTGAATCTAAAGTTCCTTCTCTATTCGTGTGGTGTATACTAAACTAAGGCAAGGGTATCCCTACCTTGAGGTATACCAATTCTATGTAATAATTGGTGTCCCGCAAAACATTTCCATTGATTAATGCCTACGTTTGTATTCGTTTTGAATTGCTTTCGATTTGAATAAACAAATGTATTAATAGGCTGAATGTCCTTGTCGAAATGGCATTGTTTTGTCTGTTTGTTTTTATTTGTATTGTTCCATCGATTTCAGAGGCAATCATTGTTTTTGTTTTTGTTGTTGTTGTTATTGTCATTGCCTCACATGATGGATGCAATGGACAGAGATATCACTATTTCAAACTAAAGGGATTAAAGGATATTTATAGCTTACATCGGATTTAGACTCAAATAGCCATTATATAAAGACAACAGGACCCGGAGGTACGTGTTGTTACCTATATATTGTGTAGATCCTGTGGCTTGGATGACTAGTCCTCTATCTCAAGAGAGGAATTAAGTGTTGAGTCCTTGAAGGGATTCCTTCATCAAATGAATTGGCTTTAAAATTTCAACCAGACGTTGAGGGAATAAGTTGAATTATATCAGAATCGTGCTCGTTCGAGTTAAATATTGATTCCTTGTATTTTCTCATGCAATAAAGCTAAATGTCACCGCAGAGAGGTTTCAGATTGGAAGAAGGCCCTTTACAATAAGGTTGGGTTAGGTTATAGTGGTTCTTTCACTGTGAGGACATCGGGTGGAATTTTTTTGGACAACCATGTTTTTAATACGAAAAAGGATTGGTTTGGTTATTGTCTGCTATAAATAAAACGGGAGAATAAAACGGGAACAGTGATGGATGAACAATTTAAAAAAAAAAAAACGTTTTCCACAAGTATTTCGTAAGACTCTTGACTTTTGCCTTTTATTTGGGTATAAAGGACAGAAAGTGTACTCAACTCAACGACATCGTTTTGGGAAAACTTCACAATTTCGGTTTTTAAAGACGGACAGGGCTACGGTTCTGTGGAATTAAGACCCAAAGTTGAGAAAAAAAAATTCAGAAAGAGAAATAGCCAAGCTTTCCACCTCCATCGGCTCCATTTTAAAGCAACTAGTGGTTGCAGAGACGAACAGAAAATACAAAGGTTTTTCTGTATTGGACTTCGGCCTGTAATAGTTCAACATAGAGGCTCCTAATGCACGTGTACAAGTATACACGTGTTACTCGTGTAAATGAATTATCCGTGTGTGCGAACATGTGTAAATATTATACGTGTATTTTGCATTATACGTAAATTTAGCAGAATACTGTCACAGATATGATTCATCCAGGTTGGCACTAGGATATAGTGCCTCAAATACCAACAAAAAAAATTTCACGAGCATACCCTTTTTTTCTGTATAAATTGAAAAAGCAACTTTCTATATATGGAAAAGGAATGGCAAAAGTGATTTTCTTTTTGTAATTACACGCGTATTTTTATTTACACGTATACTTAAAAATTCGAGTCCTGTTGGTGTCGAGCGCAATTTTTTCCAAGACAAAATTCATTTTCAACAAACGGAAACGGTTTCTATGGTCCAGCTCTCATCATGTAAGCACCAAGTGTCTGTAACTAATTTCGAGAAAACACAGAACATTCAATGAGGAGGTACGCCGCTATGTCGTCATCATCTATACAGAATTAACAGTGGATACTATGACTTAAGGCTGTGAAAGCATCGAAGCACTCAGTGAAACCAGCTGACTTATCAAAGCTCTTAAAAGGAGCACAGTTAACAGACTAGAAACACTTAGGAAATTATAGGGTTCCTTTACCGAGTCTTAAGCAGAGACACTAAGTCTTATGCTGGAAACTGATTTCCTAGGAAGCCAGGTATCAATCGGACCACAACAATCTATCGGGTTTTTCAATAAGAGCGCTACAAAAGTTTTTTTTTTTTAAATAAAACAAAAACTGTTTTGGATATCCTCCTTATTCCTGTGAAAGTACGTTCGATTTTATTACATGGCCACCACGGGCACGCTTGCAGAAGTCCAGATCCTGAATTTTTGACGGTTTTCAAGCATAAATCGAACGATACTGCTCCAATTTCACGTTCGATATTCGTACGAAGTTCATCAATCGTCGCTGGTTTGTTGGCATAGACCTTAGACTTGACGTAGCCCTAACAGGAAATAGTCTAACGGCGTCAAATCGCTCGACCGAGGTGGCCAAGCGACTGGACCATTCCGTGAGATAACACGTTCTCCAAACTTGGTTTCCAAGAAATTGATTGTGACATTCGCTGTGTGGCTTGTGGCGCCGTCCTGTTGGAACCGCATGCCCTCCAAGTCCATATCATCCAATTGGGGCCAAAAATGTTCGGTTATCATTGAACGGTAGCGATCCCCATTTACAGTAACGTGCCGGTCTCGATCATCACGGAAGAAGTACGGTCCAATGACGCGGCGCGCCGGAACATAAGCCACACCAAACCGTAATTTTTTCGGGATGGAATGATGACTCATGGAGTACGTGTGGATCGCTGCCTGACCAAAACTCGCTGAAGATGATTTTTCGATGAAAATCCAAATCATTTTCAAGTTGTTGCTCAGCCCAATTCACGAAGACACGACGCTTCTGGTGGCCAAGCGGCTTCAGTTTGTGCGTCAATTTAATCTTGTAAGAATATAGGCCTAGATCTTTTCGCAAATTTCGCCACAACGACGTCACAGAGATGCCCAACGCTTGAGAGCGAAAGACACATTTGGGCTTTCTGCAACTGAAGCCTCAGCAACAGCAATATTCTCAACACTACGGGCACTTCTTTGTCTCACTGGCACGGGAACATTTTGTACTGTGCCTGTGAATCAAATTTTTCCATAGACGCTCAGTTGTTGATGTTGTTGATTGATCATAAATTGGACGTAGATCTCTTAACGTTGAGGCCACTGACTCCGAATTTCGGTAGTAAATTTTAATAATTTCTACTGGTTGTTGGCTCGTATATCTTTCCATCATTGGCAAACTTTACTGAAGAGAAATGTCAAATGAAATATGGGCGTTTGCTGTCCCTGTTGCTCTACTTTTGTAGCGTCCTTGTTGAAAAACCCTTTAACTGCCGAGGCCATCATATATGCCGTGGCAACTTTTCACAACTTCAAGTCAATAGGCACTGACGGTGTTTATCATAGGAAATTATGTACCTGCTTTGAAAAACATTTTCACTGGTAGTTTAGCTCTATCGTATCATACCAAAAATTGGGAAGCAAGACTATTCACTCGCCAAGAGCTTTAGACCCATCAGTTTTACCTCCGAGAATTTCAGCCGTAAGGCTTCACTACAATTACATTCTGTGTCTCAGATGTAACATGCTTACCAGAGAGGACAATCTTGTGAGTCCGCACTTCAAAATACTGTTAGCAGGATTGAATCCGCACTTGACAGGGAAGACTTTGCGGTAAGGTATTTTCATCGACATATAAGGAGCTTTTGACAATGCTAGCTTTGATGGTATGCGCAATGCTGCCTGAGAACATGGTGTGGACGAATCGTTAGTCCTGTGATGGATTAAAGCGAGTGTAAGAGTGTGGGCAATATGTTGCAACAGAAATGAATAAGGGCTGTCGTGAAGGTGGCGTTCTATCTTTTCCTTTGTGGTTCATGCTGTTCGACTTTATTCTTGCAATGCACGACGCGACGTCGCCGTGTTCTCGGTTGGCTTCAGCCTCTAAGCTGTCTGTACCAGAGTACAGGCTGCGCTAAATCTAATTCAAAAACTGTCTCTCAATCAATCATCTTAAAACTGATGTTGTCTTCTGGTATGACCCAACTCAACTTTCCTCTTTTTAAACGAAGTCAAACATCTTGAAGTAATCCTAAATAACAAGCATATTTGGTCAAAACATGTCGAATCAAAGAGTGCTAAGGCACTGTCAGTCTGCTGGCAATGTAAGGGAGCCTTTGCCAATACATGGGGTCTGTCACCGAAAAGGCTCCTTTGGGTCTACGGCTATAATAAGGCCAATCGTGTGAGGTCGCACTCAAGCTTCTCAAAGAACAATTTGTCTGGAGCCTTCCCCAGCACTCCGGGTGCTGCTCTCGACGCACTGTTGAATCTTCCTTCCCTTGATACCTACATACATCCAGGGGTCTTAAGACCAAATCTCGTTTGAAGAGATGTGATCTCAGGCACAATTTGCACTGGAGTTTTGAGGAACTCGCAAGCAGCATATTTTTTGACTCACGTTTAATGGATATGCTGTCCAAGGTTCAATCTGCGTCAAAAATACACAATCAACTGGTCCTAGAAGAATCTGAACCAGGAAAGGATTGTTATCGAATCTTCACAGATCGTTCCAAAACCGACGAGGGATCTGGTGCTGGTCCCTTTGTGGAGAACGATGACATACGACTGCATGCCTCATTAGGCAAATACGCATCCGTCTTCTAAGCACAGCCGAATGCTTTCCAAATGACTATTAGCTACGTTACGAGCAATGGCTGGATGGGGAGAAGTATCTGTGTTTGAAGCGACAGCCAAGCTGTGTTTAAGGCTATTCTCAACCATTTAACTGCTTCGAAAGTAATCAAGAAATGCAAGAGCTCTCTGAATGCAGTCGGTAGACTAAAATCTTTCAGTGTTGTTTAATTTCAAGGCCGCATAACACGAAACAGGTTGTTGATGGACTTGATAGGCAATGGCCCCAGACAGTTTTCTCAAGAACTGAGCCTTAGTCTGCCGCGGTCCTCAGTGAGGGTTTCAATCAACGATTTTATCTGTTAAGAGCACACCACGCACCACACACAAAAGATTGTAGAAAGCTTGTTGGTGTTGCCACGGGGCACTTCTCTTTTGCAAAGCATTGAAACGTATGAGGTTTAAGTGAAATCACAATCCTGTGGAAAAAATTATGACACCGCAGAGCACTTCCTCTGTGAATGCCCTGCATTTTCTCGCATCAGGTTACAGATACTCAATTCATGGCGCAGACATGGTGAGCGCAGTAACTTAGGCTCCTTATCTTGGCAGCGTCTTTACGCTTTTCTCCGAACATCTGGAAACCTATGGTAAAAGAAGGTTACTATCTGGTAGTTCAATGGACCGGTATTTAGGTCTGAGTGCTTTAGTTAGTTATTTTTCAGTGAAAAAGACTAAAAGCCGAAGCAAGTTCTTTAGGAAAAAAACCTTGCAGTTGTCTTATTAACGTTCGGAACAATCCAATGAATGACAAATCCAATGAATGATCGATTGAATGAAGTCCCTACTGAGGACCAGGCAGACCAAGCATTAGTTCAAATCCTTACAAAGGCGGCTAAGATACTTGCGCCTTGCAAGTCAATCGATCTCATTTCCATTACGTCCAAATTGCTTGGAATCCAAAAAAGGACTCAAAGAAACTAACCGCACTCAGAGCGTTCTGGCATTCCTGTTTCATTCCTGCTCATCTAAGCTTTGTCTTATTAGGGTCTTCATTTGCCATCAAACTGCATACGGTCTGTTTTAAGTCCTAATACTCCACGCATAGGGCTGAGATTCGTTACCCTTTATTGAATCAACAAATATAAAATCACACCTATTCGAGTGTTACCCGTGGTGTAATGGTAAGCATGTCTGCCTGTTGCATGAGAGGTCGAGGTTCAAATCCCAGAAACGTCAAACGGGCATCTCTTTTTGTTAGCAACTTCCAAGTCCTCGCTCTGAGAGTAAATACACTTTCTCACTAAACATTGGGATTCTGCATAAAATTGAAGGTCCTTCAAAGGCGCTAGACCTCCAGGGTTACCCGACCCTTGCTACGCCACTCGTAATTTTTTTCCGTATAAGCGAAGTTACACGACACAACCTGGAAAAGCGGGTGCCTTGCTATGGTGTTTTTGGATAATTCTCCAAAATCGGTAATGCTCTGTGGGGATATAAGGGCTCCTGATGGATCAGTGACCATAACCTCTGAATAGGATTAGAAATACCAATGATTTTAACCATTAAAGTTTTCTTTGATTCAATTTTTTGAACTCATTCGCCATAAGTGACTATATTCGACTCACTAGTCATTTTTCAGTTTACTATATGGCCGAACAAAAGCGAACAAGCTCTACGATGTCTTCAGGAATTCAATGCAATTACAAGCGTTTTCTATCAAAGTCCCTAAGGCGAGGCGAAAATCTTTCGTTACTTTGTTATAACTCCCTAGAGTATTTCTATCTTTGCCCTCAACCCAACTGGAGCCTTCTTTCGTGTTCTCTTCAAATTGGCTTCCAAGTGACTAACTTGCTGTGCACGAATTAAATGCCATTCCATTGCTTTTATGTTTAACTTTTGTTCCAAAACAAAGTTAAGTGCCTTAAAGCAAATTAACTTTCTCGTATAACACCTCATTGCATTACTCACGCATCAACCACCAGTCATCATCAGATACTCAAAACAAAACATCGACGTCGTTTCTGATGTTCTCTAATGCTCACCGAAAATTCTCTTTGTGGTAAAATATTGGGCTGCAGACAATTTATTTTGAAGTCGTCTTTAAAAAGTATTCCATTCTCATCCTTCTGGCATTTTATGTGATGGCGGGCGTCAGAGCAAAAACCAAACATCACCAACTCGCAATGAGTTTAAAGCAACCCCATTCCATTTACGTACTGTTTGCGTAGCTATCCACAATGTCTGTAATGGGGCCATTAAATTTACCAACACCATCTTGTTCTTATCCAAAGGACTCAACCGAAAGGACCTTTATTCGACTGAGTGTTGTGCTGTTAGTTAATTTAAAAAGACTCTATTTGCACTTAATTTTTGTATAGATACGAGTTAGCAACGCTTACGCAACAAAACGGCCCGGCATGTATCCCATTTGGAAATGCCTATGCAACAACATAAAAACACACTTGCCTATAGGAAAATTCCCTTGAGAATTGGTAGTAGAAGCGCTTGGAAGGACACACTCTCATTGCCACCCACGCACCTTAAACTGTTCAATTTAATCTCGATGCGAAATAAAAGACGCCAACACCGCTGGGAAGTGTTTACATCCATTACATGTTACACATGGGTATGGGCTGAGCTTAGACCGAAGACCGTAATTTCCACACAGGGATAAGAGTATGGTGCTATGTTTTTTCGGTTTTAATCGCCTATAGCTTGCTACGCAGGAAATAATCCAAGAGGCGAAAAAGGACATGGACCTTGACGTGTGCGTCAGTGAAAACTAAAGATATTGTTTGACAGAGGTTGGTAATGGATGGCTTTAATGCCATCTTAATGCCAAACTGTATGTTAATTAGGTTGGAAGTAATCCATGCGAAGCATATGTACGGAGTCAAGGGGCTTATGAGGCAACGTATTTTGATTACATCCTCGGGTATTACAAAAGGATTTCCGGCGCAGTCATTAAATTAAATCTGCTGTGGGTAAGCGTGGGAGAAATGGGAAGTTCCTTAATGAAAAAGGACATTGTTTGGCTTGCTGGGTCTCATTATACACCCATCTTCAGAAAAATTCCTCCGTCGTATTTTCGTATATATTCAAAAAAAAAAAAAAAAATTAATCAGTTGAAGCAAATGGGCTGTGAAGCTCAAAGTTGCCTTCAACTTTAAGTCACTAAAACAAATTAGGTTTCCTCTTGATCGAAGGGTCTTGAACACCAGTTGACACTTTTCTAGATTGAGAGCTCATTGCAAGTTTTAGGTGCTTGTGAGCTGAAATTGGAAAGTCTTGAGGTCGGTGGATGAGGCAACAGTTTGTGAAATTGAATTACAAATGAGCTATTTTTTGAAAGCCGTTAAAGCTAAGTATGATTTTGGATAATAGGGCTTAGTACCTCACAGACGAATATCGGGATGCAGAACGTTACACATGGGGCCTAATGCCTGCGAGGCGCACCAAAAATTGGCCAAATTGTGGTTATGTAAAACACATTCTCCATGATTTTAAAAGCAACGCATTTTCAATGCAGTTTTGAAAGCTGTTGTCCCATCTGTAGAATGTACATAAACCAAAACATGGTTTTATAAAAAAAAAAAGTTGTGATTTCACTCGCCCCGAAAGTATTCAGCGAATTCTGAACCAACTGCAGTTTGCGTCAAATTCAGCTATCAAATCATGTTTATATAGCGATATACGAATGTTCCCAAGCTGGTACTACAGGAACGATACCGTTTTCAAACATTTGCACTTGCCTCATCGACACAAATCCTGTCAACAGAGTTTCTGCCGTTGTCGCAACTTATTTCGATTTGGAAGAACCTTTAATCGTTGCTTAGACAAATTTGAAGCTCACTTTTCTGGTTTTGATAGCCGCATTTCACATACTTTACTTTGTCGATATTTAAAGTCACAGCAGTTTCACGTTCTTTGATAGGAATGGGAATATTTGACAAATGGTTGATCTCAAGTCAGGTTGAAAAATTGAGTGGCTTGACCCAACTCGCAACTAAAAGCATTAACATTCCCTTCTCAAATTAAGTAAAAAAAATTTGAGTTATTCTAGATAGCGAGCTTCTTTGGTCCAAACAATCTGAATAGTATTTCTGGATGTACTCTGGCCTTCTCCAGCACACCCAAAGCTGCTCTCAACGCACAGCTGAATCTTCTTCCACTGATATCTACATCAAGAGATGCACTCTCAAAACCATTTCGACACATGTTTAATGATTAATTTTGGTGGGGCTACCGCCCCATTTATTAGCTTAATACAAGCTTAAAATAACTTAGACATTAAACTTAAACTAATTAAAACTAAATTAAACTACAAGGATGAGAAACGGTTTAACAGGAGGACTTTCAGACAGGGACTTGAAAGATTAAGGTCGAAAAGAAAAGGAAAAGAATTAATCTTACTCATCATGCGGGTTAAGGGTTCGTTGAGACCATAGGATGTACGATGAGCAGGAAGGAAAAAGAATCGGGATGATCTTACGTTTCGGGGATTAGTGTTGAAAGAGATAAGGTCTAAAAGGGAGGAGCAGTCAGTGTTGCCAGTAAGAAGTCGGTGAATGAATATGATGTCAAAGACATTCCTTCTGTTTTGTAGGGAGTGGAGATTAATGATTGTAACACGATCGCGGTAAGGAGGCAAGTTGAGAAAGTTTCTTACGTCGTAGAGATCCCGTAGGGCAAAGAGCAGAAAACGACGTTGAACACTTTCGATCCTTGAAATATGAACCGCTTGATATGGAGCCCATACTTGCGATGCAAGGAGAGGGCGAACATAGGCAATATAGAAAGATTTTGTTACAAGGGGGTTGCGGAACTCTTTGTACCATCTCTTGATAAAACCAAGGGCGGAATTAGCTCTTGATATTACTTCGTCAATATGAGAACGAAAATTTAATTCGCCGTCGCAGAGAACTCCTAAATCTCGGATAAGCTGCACACGGTTTATAGAAATGTTCTGAAGATGATAGGATCTGGGGGAGGTTTATTACTTTTGCGAGAAAATGTTATTGCTTCGCATTTGGCAATGTTTAATTCAATTAAGTTTTTAGAACACCAAAAGACGAATGAATCGAGGTCATTTTAAAGCAGGAGAGAATCTCGATCGGATGTGATGACTTTGAAAATTTTAGCGTCATCCGCGTAAAGTGAGATAGAAGAATATTGGATGATCTTTTCGACATCATTAATGACAAGGATGAAAAAGACTGGTCCAAGATGGCTGCCTTGGGGCACACCGGAGGTTGCCACAAAAGGAACTGAAAGAGTAGAACGGAAACGAACTCTATATTGGCGGTTATCCAAATATGACGATATCCATTTGAGTATGATAGGGCTGAATCCGAGGAAGGAAAGTTTAAAGAGGATTAAAGTGTGAGAGATTTTGTCGAAAGCTTTGCTGAAATCTGTGGTAATGACGTTTAATTCGTTTCCTTTTTCCATCGCAGAAAGAGAGAAGGAAACAAACTCAACTAGATTAGTGGTTGTAGACCTTCCCTTACAGAAACCATGCTGCTTGGAGGATATCATTGATTAGCACTGGAAAGAAAGTAGGTATTTCATACAGAATGCTTTTGAAAAGCTTGGGGATATGAGAGAGTTTGGATATGGGTCTATAGTTAGAAATAAGATTTTGGGGGCCATTTTTATGGATAGGTTAAATAACGGATATTTTCCATAAGTCCGGAAAAACTCCACTTGAAAGGGATAGTTTGAAAAGGTTAGTGATGGGAAGGGCTAAACTGGAACAACATTTTTTAAGCAAAATGGCAGGAATGCCATCTGGACCTGGATTATACTCGTCTTTGAGTTTGAGGAGACCATTAAGAACAGTTGACTGATTAAAGCTTAGATTAGAAGGCCCTGTAGAGAAATGGCGAAGATAGGAAAAGTAAGTCTGGTCTAGGTCTGGGGTTTTTTTAACCAAAAGACAGTTTAAAGTGACTTGCAAAAAAATTTGCGATTGTTGTTGGTTCGTTGGAAGATTGGCTGTCGTAGTGAAGAGAAGGAGGAAAACCATCATTTTTCTTTTTGTAATTGATAAACTTATAAAACGATTTTGGCTCCGAAATTAGATTTGCCATTGTAAAGAGCTTCATTGAGGTTGGAAAACTTATAAAATACTCCAAGGTAATCAGAGTAATCGAAAACTGAACAGGAGCTTAGATATTTATTCCAGAGCTTATTTCTCTTGTTTCGCAGCTCACGTAGTTTATGATTGTACCAGAAAGGGGATGTTGAGTAGGACTTATCGCGCGAAAGGGGAACATAAAGATTAATGCAGTGCAACAATTTCTCGTAAAACAGACTAGTTGCATCATTAATTGAGAGATTATTAAAGTCGAATGAGGTATTAGAGAGAATTTCATTGATTTTCTTGAAGTTAGCTTTATGAAAGTTGAACGAATACTTACTTGGGCTAGGTAGAAGAAAAGGTAAGGTTATAAAAAAAGAGAGAGTGAGAGGCGGGTGGAAGTTGTCAATAGTAGATAGTGGGGATGAGGATTCTGAGACGGATGAGTTAATGGGGTCGGAAGTGAAGATAAGATCAAGTTGCCGGCCCACATAGTTTTTAATACCACTCATGATTCTTGGGATCATCGAATGGTTCAAGGTTGGCTCACTTTAGAGTCTGAACTAGAAAAAGAATAATATCGCATCATCACGGTTTGTTCATGGATCGATGGTGATGGATCTGGCTTTTGTGTTTTCTAGAATCTAGAGAGTGGTGATGTGCCTTGTATGGCACATACGCGTCTGTTTCCCAAGCAGAGACCATTGATATCTTGGGGTCAGCAATACAAAACTACAAGTACTTGTAATACAAGTGAATTAAGACTAGTGTCAAAAATGTCTGAACCACAAAGCTGCAAGCTCACTTTTTTTTTTTTTGTTGGAGGTTTTTAAAATACCAGCTGGAGCACTCAGACCTAAATACCGACATTCGTTAAAAAGTTAAAAAAAGAAAATTATTGCCAGCCGTGGTTTACCAAAGAACTGAAAGTTCTGCGGAATAAAAGAAACAAGGCCTGGAAAACTTATTTGACCACTCATTCTCTAACTGACCACCAAGTGTTCATAAGTCTTTTTGAAGACTTCAGAACGCTTTCTCAAAATCTTTACTCCAAATGAGTTGCTCTCTTAAAAATGACCCATAAAGCTTTTGGTCCTTTGTTAACTTCAAAAAGAAATCAGACGGCTATCCAGCAAATTTTATTTATAATAGCAATCTTTTGAAGGATACTCCTGACATATGCAATGCCTTTGCAAATCATTTTTGTGGCTCTTTTTGTAGTACATCTCTCAAAATTGATGAAAACTATTTTGAGTATTTAACCCACTGTTCGCAAGTAAGTTTTAATAGTATCCCCATTCACATTGATAGAATTATTCATTACCTTTCTTCTCTAAATGATGACGTTTCATCTGGTCCGGATATGATACCACCTATAGTTTTAAAAAAGTGTTCTTTACGCTTAGCCTTCCCTCCCGAATACCTTTTCAAGCTTTCTTTAAAGTCCGGAAAATTTCCTAGTTTGTGGAAAAAGTCTTTTATTACCCCTGTTTTCAAGAAGGGTGAAAAAATAGATATAAAAAACTACAGGCCAATTGCAAAGTTTTCATGCATTCCTAAGCTGTTTGAACAAGTAGCCTGCGAAAGTTTATCATTCTTTGCAAGGAATATGAATTGTAATCAGCAAAACGGATTTATGCAAAGAAGATCGACAGCTACTAATCTTCTCTCTTTTTACCATAAATGCTCCAATGCACTCAAAAAGGGGTATGTATTAGACTGCATTTACACTGACTTCTCTAAAGCCTTCGACCAACTTTCTCATAATATCATATTATATAAGCTACAAGCATTTGGATTTCCACCAGTATTTATTGTTTGGATAAGTTCATACTTAAAAAATAGGTCTTATCAAGTCAAATTTCGAAACGTCTTGTCAAATTCTTTCAGTGGTCTTTCTGGTGTGCTACAAGGGAGTCACTTTGACCCTTTGCTTTTCATTATTGCAATTAATGACGTGATTTCTTGTATATCATACAGCGACATTCTTATTTTTGCTGACGACAAGAAGATTTTTAAATCTTTTGAAAATTCGTGAGATCGCAATTTATTACAAAAAGATATTGACAGTTTTGTTACGTGGTGTTCTAAAAACGGTCTTAGTTTAAACCCTTCCAAGTGTCAACGTATGACGTTCTCACGCAAAAGGATTCCCTGTATTGCAAATTATTCAATATCTCAGCAATCATTATCTCAAGTCTCGAATTTCCGTGACCTTGGTGTCATTTTTAGTACTAACCTTGAATTCAATGAACAAATCAACCTCATAACAAGTAAAGCAAATTCAATGCTTGGGTTTATAAAGAGATGGACAAAAGAATTTAACGACCCCTATGTTACACTTTCCTTATACAACTGTCATGTTCGTCCCTATCTCGAGTATGCTTCTCAGGTTTGGTCACCTCTATATGAAGTTCATAAATCTCGTATTGAGGCAGTACAACACAGATTCACACGAATTGCCCTGAAAGGTCTTCCCTGGGAAGATCCTTTTAATCTCCCCCCTTATGAAAATCGTATTCGTCTTTTAAATCTTCAACCACTCTCACAAAGACGGATCAACAATGACCTAGTATTTTTCAATCAACTTATAACATTTTCAATTGATGCTCCCGACTTGCTCTCTCACATAGGATTGAACTATCGTGGAGGATCTCACCAGCTACGAAATCTAGAGTTTTTGCATTGCTACCACCACAGAACTAACTATGGCATGCATGAGCCATTAGCTCGCATGAGTAGGTTATACAACTCTAACCCTCTTACTCTGAGATGCAAAAAAAAAAAAAAAATTGCCCAAAATTAGAAATTTGAATTTTGAACTTTTTCATTCTTCTTTAGGTATGTATATCCTTCCCCTTAATATGGCAGTAAAAGAATGAACTTTGGTAAATCTTTCTCAGATCAACCGAAAAAGAGTGGCAACTGCAGCAGTTTTCGATGTCGTCGGAAACAGGTGTCCGGAAACCTTCAATAACGCCGCCATTTTGTTAGTCATCGAATAGATAAAACTTTTTTTGAACACTGGACAGATGTAATAAAAATTTCTCCTAGTTTAGAAAATGATTGGATTATTTTATTTAAAAAAAAATAGTGTGGCGCAACAGAGCGAGGAGCCCCTGGGCCTAGTGCATTTCTCACAACCATGCCTTATGAGGGAATGGAGGGGACCTACAACTTTCTGCCGGTTCCGAACGGCTAATTGAGAAAGCGCTTTTCATGGCAATGAATTTAGTAACGGAGGACTTGTCAGTTCCTCGCCAAAGGCGATACCCGTGAAAAAACATTTTTGCCTCTGCTGGGATTCGAACCTCGAACCACTGGGTTAGCAGGTGGGCATGCTACCCATAAGGCCACGGGTACTTTATTTTATTCCCTCTAAAAAAAAATATAAAAAAAAACATGTTTTTACGCTCATAAAGTGGTCTCCCCCTTTAAGGCTTTATATACCAATCTAAAAGATAATGATTTTTGATAATGATCTAGGAGTGCAAGATCTCTCTGGATGCGATCGGAAGACTAAATTCTTTCAGTGTTGTTTGGGTTCGAGGTCGCATAACAGGAAACAGATTGTCAATGGACGGATAGGCAATGGCCCCAAGCAGTTTTCTCAGGAACTGAGCATTTGTCTGCCACGGTCCTCAGTGAGGGTTTCAATCATCGATTTGATCTGTCAAGAGCACAACCATAGATGATATTCCTTCGTGGATCACAGACAAATTAAACGTATACTTCCCAAACCTTTGCCGTATCTGTCTATTACGTCTGAGGTTCGAAAATCTAGTCCCAAAAACATCAAGGGAACAAATATGTATGTTTTTCCACGAATATCTCGTCCTTAATCGTTATATAGAAAGCTCAAAATGGTTTAAATAAGAGGCAATTCCTCACATTTCTTGTAGTTTTACAATGGACCTATTGTTGGCCTAAGTGCTTTGGTTGTTTTCCCGACAGCCACCTTAACCTAACCTTACCTAATATCTCCTTTCGCGAAGAATTGGCAGTTTCTCCGTATGAAAATTTGAACCACGAAAAAAGTTTTCTCGATTAGACTTTCGGAATCGAAAAAAAAACTTTAGCTTCCTTCCGGTACCTCATAAGAAATGGTTGAGATAAATGCGCTAAGCTCCAAGCTCCCGGATCTATTACGCCACCATATTGATTTCAATTATTTATTCTGTGAATGTTTTTGAAACGATGACAACATCGCGGAGCACTGAATCTGTGAATATCCTACATTTTCTCAAATCGGATGACAGACACTTAGGGCAGACATGGTGAGAGCTGATCAGCTAGTCTCCTTATCATGAAAGCATCTTCTGGATTGTGGAAAAATCATCTGGAAAGTTTTGAAAAAAAAGAAGGTCTGAGTGGTACAGTTATTATTCAAAAAACCTCCGAAGGAAAAAAAACTACAAAATTTTTCGCAATATGCCAACGGACGAATTTTCAAAATAGGTCCTCTGATGGATGTGTAATAGACGGCTCAAAAATTGCTGCTGGTAACCGAAAAAGTCATATTATTTATACTGAACTTGACTAGGATATTTCTGAGGACCGTCTTTGCAGCTAAGTCTTATCATTGCTACATAGAAACTTTAGTAGGATTTTGTAGACTTTTAGACTGGTGGCGAACCTATTGTCTCCGGTCCAACTAAGCACTTTCCATTCCAGCCATTGGTAACACCATTGATTGTATAAAAGCGGTTAATGCGCCACCAGTGTCTTCCGGTCCAAAAGCTTGTCAAATCGCCTTTTGAACTTACTATAGTTTTATGACAAAAACCCTACCGTTGGTACGATTAAAGAGAATATCTTCCAACCGCTGCTATAATTGGGGTTTGTGTATTGACTACGCCATAACTACGTCTTGTGTTAAAGCTAAGTGGAAAACTATATAGTCAAGAGGATTTTGAGAAGACGTTAACTCAATTCATAGTTACTAACTACCAACACTAGATGTCTGAAGTCAGATGTCGCAAATCATAGCCGACTACCTTAAGTATCTCTCCCTTCTCTTCTTTTTGTTTCGATAACAGCCCACTTAAACAATGGCTTGTGAAAAGTGAAACCAGCTTTAACAAAGGTGCCTTTATATATCATACTCATATGCACCAACATGCTTCTTGATAATCAAAAAATGCTCTTTCATGCTTGATACGCCTACTCCTCTTTTTCAAAGTAAGAAGTAAGGTAGGTGGTGTAACAGAGGGGGGCCTAGCACATTTATTTCAACCATTCCTTGTGAGGGAATACAAGGGTGCCTTGACATTGTGCCAAGCGACATTATGCCAAATGAAGAAATTTGGCACAATTACGCTTTTGCAAAGTGACATTAGGCCGAACATTAGCGTTTGGTATAATGACACTTTGCGAAGTGTCGTTGTATTGAAAAATCGTAGAAAGCCTCAGGGTACCAAATTTGCTTTATGACGCTTTACAAAAGCGACACTGTACAAACGCTAATGTTTGGCCCAATGTTACTTCACCAAAGTGTCTTTTCTGCTACGAGGTAGCAACATTTTTGCTAGCTCGTAGCAGAAAAGACTGTAGAAAGCTTATTGGCGTTGCCAGCGGGCACTTCTCTTTTGTCAAGCATTTAAACGTGTTAGGCTTAAGTGATACCACACTCTGTGAATCTTGCGGAGAAGATGAGGACACCGCAGAGCACTTCCTCTGTGAATGTCCTGCTTTTTCTCGCATGAGGTTACAGATACTCGGCGCAGACATGGTGAGAGCTGGTAACTTAGGCTCCTTATCATGGCAGCGTTTTTTGGCTTTTCTCCGAACATCTGGAAAGCTATAACAAATAGAAGGTTGCTGACTGGTAGTACAATGGACCGGTATTTAGGTCTGAGTGCTCCAGCTGGCATTTTAAGAACCTCCAAAAAAAAAAAAAAAAAAGTGTCATTGTACCAAATTTCTGCATTTGACATAATGTCGCTTAACACAACGTCACGGCGCCCAATACAAAGAACCTACAATTCTTTGCCGACTTCTGAGATCGGTGGGTGATTATCTTGCTGATATCACAATGTCCCTTTGCGGCCCTAGTGTGTCAGGCAATGTACGTAGGTATTACTCATTGGCTGACAGCCACTTCGACCTATCCTAACCTAACCTTGCCGATTTCGAACGGAGAAAGCACTCTTTATTGACAATCCTTCTCAAAAAGCGATACCCTCAAAAGAACACTTGTTTTTTTCCTTGATTTTTCTGAGAATTGAATCTCGAGCCTTCAACGTAACACGCTGAACATTACGCCACGGCAACGCCCACCTTCCATATGGTTTGCAACAAAAATCCTGCGATGCTAAAGCCAAACACACAATTTTAAAAATGAATCTTAGAGAAAGAAAAAACATGAACTAGATATCAAATAAAGGACTCCATTTGAATCACACTCTATCGCTTCTTTCATTATCATTTTGATGATTGAAGAACTTGAAAGATCTTGGAACACTTCGTCTTTTGTTCGAAAGATAACCGAAACATCTTCAAAAGGTTTTAAATTATTTCCGGTTGTCACCTACACCTATTAAAAATGTTTAATCTACCGAATACATCCTACCACTCCATTAAACTAATTATGTAGAAGCGTAATCCTGCGGCAACAATTCTAATCGCGCCCCCACAAAGAAAACACAGACAAAACCGCAGGACAGATAAATTAGATTTATTTTCTGGTTGAATCACCGCACCGAAGGTAATTGATATTTTTTCGCCTGCTCCTGGCATCTGATCAAACGAAATGAGCAGTTCAAAAGATTTTTTTTTTATTGTTGCCTTTAAAAACAAGTGATTGCGGAGAAAGGAATTCGTTTGTACCTGCCCTAACTTTGTTTTTCTTCACTTTTTTGTTTACCCAATATAATCAAAATACATACCAACAACCCACACAGAAAGATTGGCATGGACAGTGAGTATAACAAACGAAAAACAAAAAAGGATACATAGATACTCGTACCTTGTTTGAAGAAATTTTTTTGCCGGAAATTGTTTCGCCACAGGCTTTATCACCAACGCACCCAGCGATGTGAACGCACACAAGGAGTAGATGTTTAACATTCCACGTGTAGCCATTAGACTTTAGGTATTATAATTTCAGCAATTGAAACCAAAGATATCGGCGGTCTTCGTCCTTGTACAAAGTATTATAGGCATACTCTTTAGGGGGTGGCATGACACGATTTCATTGGAAAACTTTTTGTTTTTCTTTTCCAAGTTGGTGTCTTCCCTCATAATCTAGTGTCCATATCTATGCATGAAGCATACCGAAAACATCCCCCACCTATCATCGAACAAGCAGCCAGGCAGAATCTAATTCATGTGGCTTGTCTCCCATGTGAACATAAAAAAATAAAAATCATGAATCTATAAGTGTATCGATTAAGAAGTTTCAAAATCGCTTAATCAGATAAACAAATTTTTCTGTTTTTGTTTTTGCTCACGGCAGTGGACTATGTCTATCAACGTTGTGTATATGGGGATTCTTGTGCCGATATAGTCCCATGGAGATAGATCAATGAAAGCACCACAGGCAACGAACGGTGCACAAGCCTTGGTAAATTGTGTACTTATCCAATTTGTGTTTAATTAAACATGTAATTAAATTGAATTGTTTTGTTTAATACAGCGGTTCCGCAAGCTTTCAGCTGGCTTATAATTTATAAATGAGTTGAGTGAGTGTCGGAACTAATTAGGTACGCGTTTTGGTGATTCCTATCACAGAGTGGTAAAGTGGGAATTCCCATGCTCTGCCGATGAAGATGATGTTCTTTTTTGGGAAACTTGAAAGAGGATGTACCTTTTTTCAGAACATGTTTTGGACTTTGAACTCAATTTCCACCATGATAAGGGCATCAACATTCAATAACATTTAATAATAATTTAGATTTCAATTTAGAATTGTTTATCCTTGCGACTAAAAGGAGCTCAGCTTTCAACCTATTGAGTGTGACCAAATATGCTGAAAAGAAGATTAAGTGTCATGGAAACACACAGAAATAAAACTCGATCCAAACATGGGTTTAGAAATCATTAGAGAGACATCAGAGTCCTTATAACAATTTGAGGTACTAAGGGGACCGCTTATAAAAGCTTTTGGCGTACAATGAAAAAAACAGCAAATACCAAAAAGCCTCCAATAATTTTCACCTTCACCGAGTGGTAATAATAGAAGGTGAAAATTGCGATATTAAAAACTAACAATGTCATTGTATGAGCTTTTGCGACACGAGAAAAAGAACTGTGTGCGGTTTGTCCCAATGTTGGTTACAGGGTGTTGCAAAGCAAAGGCGCGAAAGTAAATCGGTGGAAGTAAAAGACCTCATATATTAGTAGCAAAATTTTTCGATTAAAGTTTTTAGTTTTAATTTTGTAGAAATTCTCTCCGTTAAGGGGGGGAGGGAGGGGGTGTCATAATTCTTTTAAACTCTTATTTAAATTTTATTCATTTATTTAATAGATAGATAGATAGATAGATAGATTCTTTATTTTACGATAAATTACAATATTTTTGTCTTAAGAATACAAACATGGCAATTCTGCCGTCTGCCGGAAGGACATTCCATATAAAAAGATACAAAAGTTGAAGTAAAGAATAAAATTATTATCTTGTAAAAATAAATTATATACATAAAAGAATTTTTATTTTAAAGAGCTGCAAAAGTTTTAGTTAATTAACAATTTTAATGATAATTTCATCGGATATTTTGACAAAAAAGTTTTAATTGAAGAAAGAGAAAATTAAAATTGGAGAAATGTTTATTACGATTGAATAAAAAACAGTTATTATTTAATGCTCATTGAGAAGAAAAAAAAAAAAAATTACGTTGAACAGTAAGGTAAATGAAGTGAAAGCAGATACATTTTCTAAAATTGGCTGAAATGAGAAAGCGAGGATTCTGAGATCTTTTACAATTTGAATAATTTGCAATTAGCATATAGGCTTGATTTCAAGCTTGAAGGGTGATTTAACGCAACAACTGGTAGAGGAGTTTTTTTTTTTTTTTTTAAACTATTGCGATAAGTTAATGCATGTTTACAATATTTGAACAAACACAACCAGCCACTCTTTCCATTCAAGACTTCGTAGAGGCTATTTAAGGACAGACAACTTTCCCGGAAATACAAACGTCGAATTTCTTGTAATATTGGACACACTGCAATAAAATGAAAAATATTTTCAGGTTCTCTTCTGTTGCATAGATTACAAGATTGCTGGAGATCATTTCTATGTGGAATGAAGTTCAGATTTAGAATTTCAACCCTAGCTCTGAAGATGGTGCTTATAACTTCTGAAGAGTATTTGAAAGCGAAATAGCTTTCTTCGGTTAATAGTCTATGATTAAGATTCTTATAAATTAATCTAGAATCTGATGTTGAAGCTCTTGTTAAATATTGATTATATAACTAGTCATCTATTCTAGATATGATCCTTGCAAATATATCCGTCCAATCACAAACGTTGTTCTCTGTCAGAGTTAAGTCTAGATCATGAGATAACGCTAGCTGGTGCCATTCTTTGAATGGGGAAGCGTTTGTGAGCAATAATCTAGTCATAATTCTTTTATGGAGACTGGAGCTACTTCTCTTCATCACTCTAGTTAAGTAGTCTGAGTGAATTTTGAGGTTTTGGATGTAAATGGGTGGTAAACCAGACTCCACATGTATAGCATAGGTCGGTGTTGCGCTTGGTAATCGAAATAGTCGCTTAAAGAAAAATCTTTGAACAGCTTCGAATTCTTCTAACGGGTTGACTCCAAAAACCTGCACTCCATAACACAAGCAGGTGTTAACCGTGGCTTTAAAGACTTGGTATTTTGATGAAAGATCAATATTTTGATTTGCAAAGAATTTCGGCCACATCAAATTGAGCGCCAACTTAGCTTCCCTGCTTTTTTCTTTAGCGTGTTTGCCAAAGTTTAAGTTTGATGTCAACAAAACACCTAAGTACTTGAACTCACTTACTACATCTATTTGCTGGTTATTAAGTCGCCATGTTTCCTCACGTTGTCTTCTTCTCTGTCGGCTTTCGAAGATCATTTATTTAATATTTTCCTCAACTAACACCTTTCGATAACGACTTCGACTGGAGGCGAGCTCTCTTCAGATTCGCACTCTAGTTCGGTTGAGGTCTTCTTCCACGAGGCCTTAGCCTTCCGCGATTTCTCTGCAGTGTGCTTTCAAAAATCCGTCGCTCAATAATAAATCTATATATAAGGTCCAGGGTCCAGCCATCGTAGCCTCACGATGCGTACTCTTCCAGCTGTACAGAGACATGGGCATTTTGGGCATCGCTGTACAGTTCATACAGCTTGTTATTGTATCTTCTCCTCCACACATTGTTTTCGCATACGGGACTAAAGATCATTTGGAGTATTTTTCTTCCAAAACGACCAAAAGCTTCCTCTTTCGCCATATATAAGGCCCATGCTTCCACGCCGTAAAGCAGGACTGTAATGATCAAGATATTGTAAAGGGTAACCTTGGTTTTTCTAGAGAAGTTTTATCTCTCAATTGAATTTTTAACCCAAAGAAGCAGCGATTGGCAAGAGTTGTTGATGTTTTCCGCCTAAATAGCATATCCTAGTTAAACGAAGTCCTGTACTTCCTCGGAGTTATGTCTGTCTATTGTTTGATGACAGCATATACTTCGTTTTTCCCTCACTAACCATCAAACCCATATTCGCTGCCTCTATTTCAACGCTGGCAAAAGCACCTATGACATCACGTTCGCTTTTTCCCATCAAAATCGACTGGATAAGCGTTAAAGTTATTGTACAGACTTTTAAAAGATTAGACCTCTGGTGTTGAAGTTTGAGTTTTGTACAATGTTTTCAAGTATGATGTTGAAGAAATCGAATGATAGTTTGTCGACTTGATGAAAGCCTTTTTCGACATTAAATGTTGATTTGTTAGACTCAATTTTCGATGGCTCGGTTATACATTTCAGCCGAAACGGATAGCGGCCGTTTCGGCTGATGTTTTTGCGCGCGTTTAATGTTGTTTTTGAGCTCTCCTAACGTTTTGGTTGTCCTTAAGAAAAAAGATTTAACGTAGCCCCAAAACAAATAGTCGAAAGGCGTTAAATCGCACCAACGAGACGGCCAGTCGACTGAACATTTCTTGAGATAACACGCTCGTTATTTACTCTTCAATAAATCGATTGTAACATGTGCTGTGTGGCTTGTGGCACCATCCTGTTGAAACCAGTTGAGGGCACTAAAACGAAACTACAAGTAGGTACTACTAATAAAATTGGATTATGAAGAAATTTCTGTGACACAAAGTTTCAAGATTATTTGATCTTGTACAAGCGTAACGGATATAATCTTATAAGTGGCCATTAACTTGTAGACTTGTAACTTTGTGTTACAGGCCCCTGTCCACCAAGTCCATATCTTCCAATTCAGGGCAAAAATTATCGTTTATCATGCCACGTTAACAGTGGCCACACAGTAACGTGAAAATCCTTATAGTTGACGAAAAGGCTTAGTCCAATAACGCCGCCGGCATGCAAACCGCACCAAACATTTATTTTTTTTTTTTTTTTGATGAAGTGGTGGTTCATGTAGCACATCTGGATTTTCACCTGACCAATAACGCATATAGATTGCTTACTGACGAACCCATATTATTGACGAAAATGAGCTTCTTAGCGCATCTTTTCCAGAGCTTTTTAGAAGAACGTACGTCGTTTTAAATGGTCCATCGGCTTAAATTTTTGAAGGGGCTTGATCCTGTTTGGGTGTAAACCAAAATTCTTACGCAAAATACACCACAATAGGGTCTGAAAACGCAGGGGAATATACTGATTTGGATCGTTTGCTATTTTTCTTCATCGCTTTATCAGGATTACTTTTCAAAATACAGACCATTATCTTCTCCTAGCACGAATGTTTCTCCATATTTATAAATATTAAAAGAATATCTTACGGCTATACTCAGACTAAAAATAGCTTTATCGATCCTTTTTCTTCAGACTTATAAACAATCTGTTTTCTAATTTCTAATTTCATTAAACATACAAACCCTGCCCTGAATATTTCGAATCGCATACCTACCTCTATTGTTTCTCGAAGTTTGTTTTTAGTCTCTCTGTCTTTGAGTTTAAATACAGGGTGTTTTGAATAAAATGCTACAAAAGCTCTGGACGGATAGATCGAGACAAGAAAAAAGTGTTATGGGAGGGAGTTCTATCTTCCTAAGTTTAAGCAGGAGGGGCAATTTTATAAGAAATTGACTTCATTTTCTAAAAAAAAAAAATTATTAAAAATAAACTAAGCCATTTACTACCTCAAGCTAATACTTTGTTTCTTAACTAAGATTTTAGTTCAAGTTAATTTTGTGAATGGTTTCTGAGTAATCAAGTCTCAAAGTCGAAATATTGAAAAAAAAATATATTTTTTTTTTCTTGAAATAAAATGTTTAGATAGTCTTTAAAATAAACATTGACACACTTTGCAAACCTTTCATGGTTTTGACTCTTTTTCAACAGGGGCTTTACAAAGTTTTTCTGGAATTATGGACTTCGAATTTTGAATTCGGTTTTTAGAGACTCCATTCCCTCAAAAGGGATGGTTGTGAGAAATGCGCTAGGCCCAAGGGCTCCTCGCTCTGTTGCGCCACCCTATTTATTTTATTTTATTTTTAGAGACTGGAATTATTGAAATATTCTTTGATATCAATAAAACTAAACTCTATTCAACTCACGCAAACTCTTTGGAAACTTTCCCCATTATTCGCTTTATTTCTGCTTTAAGTCAACTCCTTTTCCAAAAACAACATTACTTTTTAAAAAGCAAATCAAGTTAATTTGTCCCTATGACACTCTGTGCTCCAGAAACTTTGTGTTAGAGGTGTTGACTTCTCTGAGAGCAAGCTCATTTGTATGCACTTCACTTCACGCTTCTATAGGGCATTTGAGAAGATCTCTCACTACATTGTTTTCTTCCAGTGTTCGGTTTTCCACCTTTATTCATTTGATAAGTGAGATCCAATTTGGAAAATCTAGTTTATTTGTAGCGTTCAGGTGTTCTATATTTTTTCCCATTGCAGCGACCTCCAGTGCTCCTCAGGATAGCCATTTCGCTGTGCTCCTCAGAGTCTTTTGCTAGAGATCTTGGATTTCAGTGTGATAAAGAATGCAATCTTCATTCATTATTCATATATCTATCATTACAACAGCGATTTTTTTTCTTTAGCCCTAAGAACGCTCTGCACAACATTCGTTTGGCCTATTCTTGAGTATGTTTCGCAGACTTTGTTTCTAACAACCCTTTCACTTAAAATTTAAGATATCTAGAGAAGGTTTTTTTTTTGTTGCAGTGTAAGCAATCTGCCTTGCTCTAATACACCTGTTATTTTCTTCAATGGCCCTCACCCTTCTACATTATGTGGAAGCTTCTCTTAAGCGGACAAGATGCTATGTGATCGTTGGCTGGACTCATTTCGCTTAAGTTTGTAACTTTTGAAATATGTAGACAGATTTATTAAGAGGACAGGAAACGGCCAGAATTTTCACATCCACATTGGTAAAACAATACCTAGGCTATAAGTCTTTTACAAAAGATTAAATTTTTGAAGCAAAACATCATTGAATTACATTTTTATAATTGAAATTGGCATGCTCCGCAAAGTTATTCTTCAAAGAAAGGATTTTATAGTTCTCAATGATTTCATGTCCTCTTTTTATAGACATCATCGATCAATAAATTGAGATGTTTGTGTATTTCCGCCCAACTATCGTAAACCCCACGTCAAAATCTTTGGAAAACTTGGTCGCGAAGTTTATGGTCATGCCAAGGACCTGAAACGCAAGATCAAAGTCTTATTTAGACTGAGTGGTAGAAAGCGAACTAGAAATAAATATACAGGGTGTTTTGCATTCGGTGCGACAAAAGCTCAGGATATAGATAAGTTGGTTCAAGACAAGAAAAAATCATTGGAGGTCTTTCTCCCTTCGAAGGAAAGTGAGACATTTTGAGGAAAACCAATTCCGACCGGCTCGGGCTAAGTAAAATGAAGAAACACATGACAGTGTGAATGCTCATGCTCACGTCTCTCGAATGACTTGTCAAATGTGCGTGAAAGGCGATATCTGTGAAAAAGCCATTAAATATTTCTGGGACTCGAACCTCGAACACTCATGTGACAGGCAGACATGCTAACCATTGCCACATGGTCACCGTTCCATGTTTGAGCTACGTTATAATTTGGCTGCGTACAGTTGTCCCGTCACTCTGTTTCGGGTAGTTTTTCGAAAGAAAAAAGGAAAAAGAATTCAAGCGTCGAGGGTCGCTGAAATGAAAAAAAAGTACTTAGGTAGTTATTTTCGGAGTCTCAGTTCACTCTTCGGAACCAAAAAAGGATGACCGTCGATATGAAAAAAATATGAAAAACTTCAGTACGTACTTAGAAATGGTTGATCATTTTCAGACAACTTTTCCAAACCGCAATGTTTGACTGTTTCTGAATCACCCTGCATCGGCTCCTAGATAATTTTCAGTAAAAAAAAAATTAATAGGGATGCGCAATAGAGCGAGGAACCCCTGGGCCTAGCGCTTTTCTTACAACCATGCCTTGTGAGGGAATGGAGGGGACCTATAATTTTCTGACGGTTCCGAACGGCTCATCGAGACAGCGCTTTTCATGGCAATCAATTTACTAACGGAGGGCTTCCCAGTTCCTCACGAAAAGCGATATACGAGGAAGAACATTTTTGCCCCATTGGGGTTCGAACCACGAACCAATGGGTTAACAGCAGACATGCGAACCATCACGTCACGGGTACCACCAGACAATTTTCTGTAACTTAGTTCAATTTGAACGATTTACTTGCAGGTTTGCTTAGAAAAGTTCAAAGCAAAGTATTTGAATTAATTCATCGTAAGATATATGACTAGCTACGCTGGACGAGTGTTTAAGTTTTGAACTTTAAATTTAAGCTACAAATAAACTGAACTAATTTAAAAAAAAAAAAAACTGTTTCCAAGAGGAATTGCTTAAATATAAACAAATATACAAATAAACATTCACGGACTTCTAAGGTTTCTTCCCCACAGGAAGGACACAAACAGCTTAAAAGTAACGTTGACAAATGCTGTATGCTTGCAGCGTTCCACCTCCTTTGTCAAGACTTTAATCCACTTGATCCTGCTTTTTTTTATGGCGAAACTCACATGAAATGCAAAACTTAGACTCGTCCTTAACCGTTTGCAAGAATAAATTGTCAAAAAATTACTCGCAAAAACACATCACACAACTTTATTACAACTACGAACTCAAATATGTCTCCTTTCTCTACATATATGTATGTGTGTAAGCAAGGTAAGGACAGAGTATGTATATGATGGATGCTTTTCCTTTCTTCTATGAAGACTTAAATTCGCTTTTATTTTCAATGCTACGGGTATCATTTATAATCTCACAAAAAAAAAAAACGCAAACAGTAGAATTAAATTGACATTCAACTCGCATAGCACCGGGGACCATCTTCATTGAATTTCTATTAGTTGGACTTCATTGGAAATTATTGAATTGCTGGTAAGTGTTCCGTGCAGGTATACGATAGGAAAGTTTGATTGAATGCATTCCTTACTCACAAGCAAAACGCCTGCAATATTAAGTAGGATATTTTATCAAGGACATTTATTTCCTTTAATATCAGCACGCCGTTCGTCGTCGTCGTCGTTGTCGTTTCCACATCATCGATTTCGTCGATTATTTTAATCGAATCATCCTTAATGACTTATTGAGATAAAGGAGATGGACCGATGATTGATTTATTTTATTAATGCCTTCAACGCACTGATAATGTGAATTGATGAAGCAAGTCTTAGTCAGGTTTTAATATCAGGACGTTAACAATGGAAGAACTTTCCTTTTCAAGTTTATATGAATTCAACGAATTGCGTTGGTACACTTTTGAATTTTAAGTTATGAGATGAATCAGCTTTAAGAAAACGCCCGAAGAGTTTTTGGGAAATTTCCTTGGTACAATGGTTCGTCCTCAAGGTCTCAACGAGACACGAATATCATCTCGGGAATAATAAATTTTTCAATATTTTATTTTGTACGTCATTTTGTATAAAATAGCACATGTTTATTTAGGACAACAAATATCCGGTGCTTAGGGTAATCCTTGGGATTTTCCACACTGTGTATTGACATTGCCATTGATTGGGTTTCCTTTTTGTTGGCATCCAAAAGGCAATATCGGATTTGTACATAGGAAATGAATCTAAGCAACCTTATTGTTCGTTCTATTTTGGTTGTGTTGAGGAAACAACCTTCGGTAGCTTTTAGAACAGGAAGTTTTCATTTTTTTCTTTTCTTATTTTCCTACTTCTTTTTTGGGGTTGGTGTGGTGACTTCAAAGCCATTTAGTCGCACTCCATTGAATTTTTCTTTAGCCTTTTTCTTTTAAATGGAATTTCGGTAACATTTTTAGGGAAAGCCTTTAAATCTGATTGAAATATTTAATCGGGATGGCGGGCGTTCTGTAAATCTTTTTACTTTTTGTTGTGGGACTTGAATAGAACTCCGTCCCAAGCAGATCTAATTCAAAGTGTTTGGAATTTAAAAATAACAAAATTGGGAGCGTTGAAGTATTTCCAAAGCTCCGACGTCGTAATAGGCCCACCAATGATTTGAAATAAAAAGATTTAAATATTTTTCAATAGACTTCATTATGAGAAAAACGGATTATTTATTTAACCAAAGTCAAAATAAATAAATGTAATCGGGCAGCAGTGCGGAGAGGCCCGAGGCCTAGCGGCGCATTTCTCTCAGTCATACTTTGAGATGGAATGGAAGGGACCTACAATTTTTTGACAATTCCGAACGAATAATCGAAACAGCGCTTTTTATGACATACAATTGTAATCGTAGAAGTTGTCATGTCCTCACAAAAGAAGAAAAAACATTCCTTGATTTTCTGGGATTTTAACCTCGAACCTCCCTCCTATCAGGCAGAAACGCTAACCAATACTCCACGGGCAGCACCTCTAGGACTGAAAACAACAAAACATATATGTAAAATAAACAATGTTGGGAACAACAACCTCAAAATGGGGCTTGGAGCCTAGTGCTTTTCTCCCAAACAAATTTAAGTGATCTACGATGCGGTATCGCTTTTGAATGGCTAGAAGAAGAACACTCTTCATGGCAGTTTTTATTCTCATAGTTTTCAACTCCTCGGAAGAGAAGTTACCTGCAAGATATGATACTGTTAATCAAGCCCTCTATTCCCATGATATTGTTCGAATTCCTTACCACTACACTACGATTACAATAAACAAACTAAGAGCAATGTAAAGAAGCATATTGAACAACTTTACAGGGTGGGCCAGAAAGTTTAGTTGGATTTGAAAAGACACAGAAGAGCTATTTCTTGAAAATGAAATCTTAATGATGTGAACTAACGCGCTGCAAACACTCCTTCAATCAGGACCTTAGATTATCGAAAATACAGTGCTCTTCTAATAGTTGTCTTCTGTTTTTCGATACTGGTCTTTAAATAGGCAGTCGTTGTTGGGCTTTGTGGTTGACTCTTACTCTTCATGTAACCCGACAAAAAAGTCTTGTTGTTTCGTTTGGTTGAGGGTATTGGACTTGAACTCTCTGAACCAAGAACTAATCACACTTGCACTGGGACACTGAGTTACAGCTTATCCGTACTCAGAATGGTTTAGATGGTTTTTTTTTATACATAACCCACGCTGTACACTCGTGAAGCATTTCCGTAAACCGAGATTCTCATTCCCACCTCTCACATACTGCTACCGTAAACTGCTACAACGTAATAGTTATTCAAAAATCGTACACCTTTATGGCCCACCCTGTAGTATACTTCTACCGTCAATGGCGTCTAAATGATGTCACCATCGGAATTGAAGCATTATCCAAGCTAGTCCCCTATTTGGATGCTGCAACCTTCCATTCAAAAATTCTCGAAAGCTGCTGTACTTAAAACTTTCAATGGCCTTATACTTTTGGCCGAGTATTGAACCTTCGTATGAGACTAATGAACAACATTTGTAGGGTTTCACAAGCCACATGCATTTTGCACCAAATAGGACCATATTTTATACTAGAAGCACGAACCATTTTTTTTTTATTCGTTTTAAGGATTGTAATAAAGAGCAAAGGCAACAAAACGTTTCCTTGGTGTACACATACTGTGAACCAAAATAAACACCAATTATATGACTTGAATATACATAAGTATAAACAAACGCACGTTTTGATATGACAGGTAAAATATAATGGCTGCGGCCATGTTAGCAAACTATTGCATGGACACATTCAAATTTTGTTATTTGCTAAGCACCAGCTCGGTTCGAAATCAGCAACTTTTGTTTTGCGAGGCGAATTGCCTATAAAAGGTGTTTTTTTAGAACTCTAATATCATCATAATATAATACCGATCAATTATATTGATTGCAGCACAATTGATATAATTTGTAAGACAATTCCTTGCTAGTTTCATTTGAAAGTGATCTCTGTCATATGATCAGAGCCAGCGGCTGGTTTGTAATCCATTCTTTAGCTCCAATTTTTGTAGGTGTTGTGTATCTAAACTAACGACGCGACGTGACTGTTGTGAATGTCATTTTTCATCAATCATCTCTGGCTTATCGTTGTGGACTAGTGAATTCACGTACCCAGGAGCCTGCAGTGTTAAAAAGCACGGTCCTGGAAGCCAACTTACTGTTAAAAAAAATGGAAACATTTCCATCAACGAATCAATCGTGAAATATACTGTGACATGTAACGCCGTTTTGTTGAAGATATAGTTTTTCACATCAAGGCGATTCAGTACAGGAACAAAAAAAATTATTGATTATGGCTTATAACTGTCTCAATTCTCCATAACCCTCTAGAAACCATCGTATTTAAAAAAGTGTGAGGCTCTTTGACTAAACCAGCCCCTATAACAGTTTTTCTTGAAGGAAAGGATCTAAGTTTCCTGAGCTTTTAACTCAGGAAACTCAGATTTCATCTCAAAATTTTCCGTAAAGAAGGATAGATGGATGGACACATATCCAACTCTTTCTGACAAGTTGGACGGATTCATTCGGGTCTTCCCAAAAGTTGCATTCTACATCAGCAAAATGATGCCCGTGACGTAATGTTTAGCATTTCTGTCTGCTACGTGAGAGATTTAAGGTTCAAATCCCAAAACAAAAAACGTTTTTCCGCGGGGATCAACTTAACTTTCGCGAGGCATTGACAAGCCCTCCGATAGTAAATTCACTGTCACGAAAAGCATTTCCTCGATTAGCTGTTCGGAATCCGCAAAAAATTGTAGGTCCCCTCCATTCCTCACAATGCATGGTTGTGAGAAATGCATTAGGCCGCGATACTTCCCGCTCTCTTGCGCCACTTTATATGCTTGTTTTTTATTTTTAAAGCAGCAATAGCTTCATCGGTACGCGTGGAGCCTCAGAAGATGAGTATTATGTCAATTTTCAAAAATAAATTCCGGAGTGAATTGGAGAGTTAGAGTGACGGATTTAACAGTTACACTCTCCAATTTACTCCAAAACGTTTTCCAAGAATCGATTCGGAATGAAGTTTGTGAGTGATTTTTTCAGGGTGGCGGGCTATGTAACGTCTTAAACTTCTTTCTGAGTAGCGGCAAAGTTTTTCAAAGACATGATCAACAGATGGTGACTGTCATTTTTGGGAAAACGAACTGAGCTGTCGATTAAGTAGTGGCATTCAATTTAAGTAGAAAGGTTTAGACGTTGCAAATTGGAGTTCAACGCATTTAAAGAATTTACAACTTTATATGTCAATTCCGAACGGCTGAGTTAGATATCGCTTTTTATGACAGTGTAATTGGTTCGACTAATTTGTTATAAGAATATGATACCCGTGGAAAAACAGGGGCCAAATTACCGCACACGTGATCGAGTAATACTTCTCACATTATCGAGAACTTTAGTACCACAATTTGATATTCTTTCATCAGTATTTGAGCGAATTGAAGTCGATAGATGTACAGCAGACTGATGTTGTGTAATATAGTGCGAATTTTGAGAGAAAAATAGTACTCACTCACTCGTTCACTGATGCGGTAATTCGACTACAATTTTATGTTTCTGGTATTCAAACCTCAAACTTCCACGTAACTATTACGCAACACGCACCACATTTTCGAAAAAATCGATCAATAAATATATGCGGTGAGATCAATCGAAGATCATTGAGTTCAAGTCTTCACAAATAACCAAAATAAAGGCCTGCTCTTTAAGACAGAACCGAGGCTCAGATGATGATATTTAGTTACGTCTTAGTCGTAGATTAGAAATGGATGCAGTGCTTTATCCATCGTTTTCAAAACTTTTAAGGTAGCTCGTCTGGGCCGATCTTTCTTATTTTGAGTTTCTTAACATGTCACTTACTTCTTCCACATTGACGCCGCGCAGGGAACTTTCAATGTTGCTTTTGGAAGTGCAGCCGCGGAAACTTCAATCCTTAAAAACGATTTCAATATTTTCTCCACCAGTGACGAATTCTGCCCATCCGCCTAATCAAATTGTTTTTGAGCGAAATTATTGAACTGAGTGAAAAATTTTCATTTCCTTACACTAACTGCATACCAATTCCATTTGCTTTGTCCAGTATTAACAAGGACTCCTTTTCCAAAGAGGAAGGTTCTCAACCAATAACTATGCATATACAATACTGAATCAAGTCAATATCTACTTATGACGAAGAGACACGAAACGAAATTGAAAAGCAAAGTGTCGAAAATATGAAAATCCCACTTAAAAGCTTCGAAATCCTGAAATGGAACACTGTCTCACTTATACGCTCCATCAATCTCGCCAGCTTTTCATATCTGGTTTATTGTTTCCATAATTCTGCTTTCGTCGTCGGTTACAGAGAAAATCCATTTATGGTAGTTCCATTCAAGACACAGTATACCCAACCATAAGCCACCTCACCCATCGCCCGCGTCGTCGTAACGAAGATAAAAGCTCCATTCATTTCATTCTTGCTGCATTTGCAAATTCTCTTTTTTGAAATTTCACACCCCACGTCACCCTCTTTCCCTCAGATGAATGTAGACCCAACAACACATTCATTTTGATCACAATGGACGAAGTATTGAGCTCTTCCCTCCCAAAAATATGATAACAGGAAATTCGTTGCTATTTACAGATATTCATTTCAATCATCACTTACTCATAACACAATATATAGGATTTATGTCAACAATCGATACATTCAAGATACCAACTCGGGATGGCAAATAGGCCATCCACAAAAGGACACAAATTAAACTTCAAGTTCGTACTGACAGCCCTTGAAGTTATCACCTTGACGGTCAACTGACAAAACAATGTACAAACAATGATACAAAAACTGGGAGACAAACTCCTCTTAAAGTCAATGATTTATTACAATCTAATGGAATCCTACTTGAGAACAATTTAAGGTGACAACGCTTTGCTCGAGATAAAAAGAAAGGAAGAGAAACAACAAATCATCACAAATCAAGCGTCGCGAAGCAAAAAATTGGTTTTGTTTCTTTTTTTTCTTTGGTCTCTTGAATGTGAAAATTGTTGACGAAAAAGAAAATTCCAAAACACTCAAAGCAATGTCTCCCAAGGATCCGACTATAGCGATATCTCGGTTATATAAGCACCAGATGGATGAAGGAATTCGCTAAGGAAATACTTCTAGGGGATAAGTCGTTATAAACATCTTCAGTTTATTCGAATTTAATAGGTTTCTCGTAAAATTTCCATAAGATGCACATTCCACTAACTAAAACACTTAAGTCCTGAATTTTATAAATTTTGTGAATTTATTGTCGCGGTTTGATGGATAATCACGGGAGACGCGCATATACTTTTTGTTTTGCTTTTATTTAAATTGTGTTAATTTTCGAAATTGAGCAGAGTTTTTGGCCAACACCTCCACAAAATATTTAATGCGAATTAATTTTAAAATAGCTTTGGAGGTTGTGGTGGTTTTTTATTAGGTACTTTATGAATAGGCTTTAAGTGTCTGTTAAGGGTTTCTCTTGTTTATACTCAAATGGAATAAAAATAGAGTGCACAAGTTGAAACATAAATGATAAGGAAGGACGTTCAGAATTTCCAGAGAAACCCACATCACACTCATGTATTTGTATACTCCTGTGTTTTGTTTGTTACTAGTTTCTGAGTTGATTATGGTGTTTTTTTGAACTACAAACCCATGCATATAAGGGGCTTTTCGGCTTATATGTGATGTGAAGTTATATAAAAAACTTGACAACATTGTAGGTTAGGTTAGGTGGAAGTGGCTGTCAGCCAATGAGTAATACCTACGTACATTGCCTGACACACTTAGACCGCAAGGGCCCATTGTGATTTGTGATACCACAGAGATCAGCAAGTTAATCACCTACTGATCTCAGAACCCGATGTAAGATTAACGAGTTGATCACTTATTAATCTTCCATTACGGGACTAGCCGGTTAGTCACCTGCTAGTCGAACCACGCGGAACTTTTAATTTATTTCGAAAGACTTTTAGGGTCTCTGTAAGCTACGTCGCTAGTATCATCGGAGAAGAATTCACCGAGATGAGTTTTCCTCCTATGAAGTAGTGCAGGGCATGAGCAAAGAAGGTGTTGAACGGTTTCTTCCTCTTCTTCGTCCATGCAGCTACTGCAGAAATCATTGGAAAACACACCAAGTCTTTTGGCGTGTCTTCCTATTAGACAGTGTACCGTAAGAACACCTATGGTAGAACCTAGATACAGGCGATTCAGGGCTAACAAACTCTTCGAGCGTTTTGAGTCTAAACACGGCCAAACTTTTTTGGTTGCAAGGCAGTTGTTGCTCTCAGTCCATCTAGTGTTTGTTATCCCTGATGATGTTGTTTCATTCTGAGCGTAGGGAAGTGGTCGTGCCCTTTTTGGCTAGTTCGTCTGCCATACAAGTTGCCTGGTATGTCCCTGCGCCCCGGCACCCATGAAAGGTGAATGTTGAACTGATTTGACATCTCCCTCAGAGACATCTGACAATTTTGGACCGTGATGAATTTTGTAAAGACAGAAGCAAAAAATTTAAGGGCAGCTTGGCTGTCTGAGAAGATTCGAATATCCGTGGAGGATATGACGTTTTCTTTGAGCCAAGACAGCACCTCCTTAATAGTCAGAATTTCCGCTTGGAACACACTACAATGATCGGGTAGGCGGAAGAAAAGACTGAGGTTCAGTTTTTCTGATTACATTCCACTTCCCACACCTTCGCTGATTTTTGAACCATCGATCGGTGTAAAAGTGTATTACTTCATTTTCCAAGAGAGTGCCATTTTCCCAAGCTCCCTTGAAGGTATGGTTACTTGGAAATTGTTGTCAAACACCAACTTGGGGGTGGTGTAGTCGGATTGATTCGGTAAGAATCTAAAGATATCTATAGAATGGTAGTGTGGCCGATTTGATTTACTGGTCCACTGTGATGTAGCTCTGAGTCGAGTAGCTGAGCTAGCTGCGACTTGTTTGCTGAAGATATCTAAGGGTGTGAGATCTAGTAGTACATTGAGGGCGTCCGATGGGGTTGTCCTCAGTGCGCCACTAATACACAGACTAGCCGTTCTTTGAACTTTGGCCAGCTTGTTGTAGTTGATCATCTTGTCTAGTGCGGTCCACCAGACAATCACCCCGTATCGGTCTAGTTACCGAGGTAAACAGCCAATGGGTGATTTGAGGGGAGAACTCCCATTTCCCACCAATGGCTTTTTTACAAGAGAAGAGTGCCACGTTGGCTTTATTTACTCTTTCCTCAATATTGGTTTTCTGGTCAGTTTTTTGTCAAAAATTAGACCTGATTTGACAGTGTGTGAGTTACCCCCTTCATAATTGGGGGTCTGAAGTCCGGAGTTTTGTATTTCCTCGTAAAGAGAACTTAATGCGGTTTGGTGGGAATTGATATTCAGTCCACAATCTACAGCCCAATTGTTAAGCTTGTTAAGTGCTGTTTGTAGCAGCTCAGCTAGGGTTTGTGGGTGCTGGGCTGAGACGGCAATTGCTACATCATCGGCATAGGCTATGGTTTTGAAACCTTCGTCCTCAAGGTCGATTAACAATTTGTTAACGACCAGGTTCCACATGATGATAGACTAATAGGTCTTAAATCTTTTGGATTTACATGAGAGCTTTTGCCGGCTTTGGGTATGAAGACGACCTTAGCTTCTCTCCAGGCCTTGGGGATATAGGCATAGGTTAGGTAGAATGGGCTGACGGTTGATCTTATTTCCGTCACACTTAGATCAATGTAGATCCATTGTGAAAGGATATAGGCATAGCTGATGCATCCTTTCATGATCATCTCTATAAGTTATAGATGATGATATCAGAAACTTGCTGCAGCTCCGCAGGGATGATTCCGTCAGGTCCTGGTGATTTATAAGGGTCAAAGCTGTTTATTGCCCATAAGAGTATTTCTCTAGAGATAAGACCTTTACCTGTTTGGTTTGCAAGTCGAGGCAAGTGCTCCTCGTCTGTTATTTTCAACGAGCTACCAGGAAAATGAGTATCCAGTGGCAAGTTTAGTGTTTCTTCATGTGAGTTGGTCCAGTTGCCGTTTTCATCTTTTATAGAACTTGACATCTAAGTCTAGATGCGTCTGAGGAGTCTTCAATTTTATTGCAGAATTCTCTCCAAGAGGATCTTTTGCATAATCAAATAAATAAATAAATAGGGTGGCGCAACAGAGCGAGGAGCCCCTGGGCCTAGCGCATTTCTCACAACCATGCCTTGTGAGGGAATGGAGGGGACCTACAATTTTCTGCCGGTTCCGAACGGCTAATTGAGAAGGCGCTTTTCATGGCAATGAATACTAACGGAGGACTTGCCAATTCCTCGCGAAAGGCGATACCCGTAGAAAAAACATTTTTGCCTCTGTTGGGATTCGAACTCGAACCTCTGGATTAACAGGCGGACATGTTATCCATCACACCACGGGTACCACTTCTTTTGCATAATCGTAGCCTTTTTTTTTTTGTAAATCCTTAGGAATTTCTTATAGAGATCCCAGTCTATGGGATTTCTGGAAGATTTGGCTCGTTTGAAAAGCTTCGCACAACTTTTCTTGAGCAGTTCTAGCTCTTTGTTCCACCAGTGTGGTTTCTTCTTCCCTCTTACATTGTATCAAAGGGATAATAATACTAATAAACGAAAATGGATGTCGGTTTTGATATAGAGTTAGGTAGTTTAGTTCACTTAAGTGATCAATCGATTTAGTTTTAATCATGCGACTAAACTTATTACATAGTTCGTTCATTTTATTGCAAATGAGTCCATATTACAACAAACTGAGGCAAAAATATAATGCATAATTGGAAAGAAAAATTTCCGAACCTGTCAACGTCAAATGTTGAAAGCCATCTTTTTGTATATTCAAATATTACTGAGGGCTTACAAGAAAACGAATACACCTTTGGATAGAAAAAGGAAGAAAAGAGGTCCTAGAGGGCTACCCTGCAGTGTATGAGAGCGATCATTCAGAGGTTTGGAAAGGAGGTTTGGAGATTTAGCATAGTAAGTTTCCAAGTAAGTTGAAAAAATAGGAAAAGGTGGATCAGTAAAATTATTTCTTAATTATGAAGCTACTACATCTGTGAGTAGAAAAATACTTTAACAAGTAATCAATGTCTCACTTTATCAATCTGTAGACGGTATCCCTCAACACACAGCAAGTTACTTTACAACTCATATTCAGACAAAAGGTATCCCCCAACCATCGGTAAGGTACCATTGTTAACCTACACCACAAACGACTTCTTAGACCAACACTTTTGCTGGCTCAGTAAGAGCAATTTTCAAGGTTTTCATAAAAGTTTTGGAAGCTGATCTTCGACCTGAGGTTCCTCCACCACCGGATACTACACTATGAAAATCTATACAAGGAATCCCTAAGCCCAAGGTGAAGTACCTCACAACTGCCATTGGCAAAAAATAAAAAGGTCTCCTCCACCCCAACCAGTGATAAGGTGCTGTTACTAACCTACGCGATAAACGACACCATAGACCAACAATTTGGCTGACTCAGTAAGAGTAACTTCCAAGGTTTCCATAAAATTGAAACTATTTTGACAGCGGATCCTCGACCTGTGGTCCCTCCAGCATGAAACCCGAAAAAAAAAAGTTTTTCAAATTTTTTTCACACTTTCTCCAATAGTGATTTGATTTCATGCCACGAATTAAGCTTAATCGATTGCCCGTTCGGAATCAGCAAAAATTCGTAGATCTCTTCCACTCCTTGGCAAATAAGTTACGATTGAGAGAATTGCGATAGGCAACTGCTCTTAGACTGTTGCGCCACCATATTTAATTCTTTTTTTGCTTTTCATTTACATTTACATGAAACCTACTTCACACATAAATCTGCGGAGTAGGGGGGGTTGCAGCCGGGCGACAAAGACCATTTGGCTGATACACCACAAGACTAACTACACAAATACTACATAGAACAAATAACACATGACAACAGCACGCAGTTGTACAGAACGGTCCCCCATCTTGTCACTAACAGCGCTCATTCCGATTTAATTACGGTGTTCTAATGGGAACCGACTCTATTCGGTTGACAAGGCCGTTGTCTTTTTGCTTTTCATTTAAAATAAAGTGAGTCCAAAAGATGACTGACTACACTCTCTAAATACTGGCTACATACTCTAAATTTTTACTAAAATTTGCTTTTTGGCCTACTTTTAAACAAGGTGTTCCGTAATTCGTGTGCCATAATTTTGGACGCGGTTTTGGTAATATTCTAAGAAAAATATTGCTCTTTCGTAAAATCTAATTCTCAAATTTGACTTCAATTTTTGACGATTTAAAAAAAAGGTTAACTTTGATGTACCTTGGCCCATGTTACGTTTGATTTCTCTGTCAGTATTCATGGTAGAGACCTCATTTTTTACTTTGTTTTGTGACGAATTTACAAATACACACCCTACCGCCCGCCAATACACATACCATTGTTGTCATATGATATTTTTCACTCACGCCATAGAACTCACACGCACTAGGTGTAGATAACCTAATAAGGCACCCTGAAAAATACGAGAAAGGAGAAGCCAGCCCGTGTTGAAAAGTACCAATCTCGAGTGCAGGCTACTTCCACTAGAGGAAAACCAGCGGTACGTAGTGTGCCCAGAGATTCCCAATTTTAAGCAAGGTCTCCTTGGAGTTCCTTGCACAAATCCCCCACTATCCTCTTAAGGACTTTTGGGCTCTGCCGGCTATAAGCCGTTGATGCCAGGGTTTTCCTGTTGATGCCAGCGTTTGACTGTTGATGCCAGTATTTTTACTGTTGATACCAAGATTTACCTGTTGATGCCAGCGATTAAAAACCCGTACTTAATGACCGTTTTGCCAGCATAGGACTAAGGATCTACCAGCGTTGGAACCACCGATCACCACAATTAGTGATAAGAATTAATTAAACATTATATTAGATTAGCTCTAAGATAAATAAATGGATTGAACCTTCTTTATAACCGAAGTTGTACGTGTTTTCTTTAGTCGACCCTGGACCCGACGAGCATACCCCAGCTCTAAAGAAAAAAGCATATCACAGTTTTTAGAAAAAAATACAAATCCTTAAAACTGTATTTAAATTGCGCAAGTATGGTTTTAGGGTTGCCAGGTTTTCAATTTTAAATGGCGATCGAGTTTTTTTCTTAAAGCTAATTTTTCTTTTTAAATCTTATAAATAGATATAAAGTTTTTTTTACTTTTTTCTGATGAACAAATTAAAAATTAGAGATGTTTGCACTGAAAAACAAATGCATTTCATGGTATTTGAAAAAATCTAAAACTAATTTTTGGTTTTTACCAACTTTTATTGCAGCACTTGTCGATTGGAGTAGTTTTCCAAGAATTGATATAGTTTTAAGGTCACTGTGTTTATGACACTATTGAAAATGGTTAAAAGTGCACTACTGCCAACTTGGACTTGCTATCAAAATCCTAATTGGCTTACCTCTTTTCAGGGAGATTTAAATTTGGGGTATGAATGTACAACGTGTAAACTAACGAAATAAGTGGTATAAAAGAATAGAAAAACAAATTTGTTGATCTGATTATCAAGTTAGGTTACGGTTGCAGTTGGATAATAGCGCTTTTCGAAATGCTATTGTTTGTGAAAGAAGAATCCTTAGACATTTTATAAGAAAATAAAACAAAAGATCAGTACAAATAAATCTCTCGATTACGAAGCTAACACATTGGTGACCCCGAGCTTAAACGATGTAACATAATGATGCGAGGTGTAACAGTTGAGTAATAAGACTGATTTCATAAGAACCGTATACTTAAAAATTATTCTACAACTCTGCTATCTCCTTCAAAGTAGTCCCCTTGGACAGCTATACAATGATACCGGCGTGTTTTCCATGCTTCGTAACATTCCCGGAACTCTTCGACTGGGATTGTCATCAGTACCCTAGTCACGGCCGCCTGGATATCCGTAATCGACTCAAAAAAGGGTTCTTCGGCCAGCGATTTTGCTCTAAGGAAAAAAAAATAGGCACACATTGGAATAAGGCGGCTGTTGCAACATGGCAATCCCTTTAGAGGACGAAAAACTATATCGCGATGCGTTGATTTGGTTTATATATTTTCGTGACGAGCTGATTAGTAGCAAACGTCTACTCAACACAACACAACAGGCAAACTTAACAAGCTAGAGCCATGGTAAATATATCAATGGAGAGGGAAATGATGGCGGGGAAGAAGCAGGGTATTTCAAGGTTTACTTAGCGCGGCAATAAAATCAGTCTCATTATTTTATTGCATATGACACAATCTATAGAAGGTATCCCCAACCCACGGTAAGGTAGGTACCTTCCGACTCACATTCAAACAAAATAAAGAAAGTATCCCCCAACCAGCAACCATAAGGTGTCAAGGGGTCCTGTGCCTCTCTACACAAACATGACAAAGCCAACTGACCCGGTAGCGCTCCATTTTTCCAAGATGATATTTTTGACGTGAAGGCTTCCACGGACCTTGGTACTTCTATTACGATCAAGCGTATTTTTTTAATTAACGCACACATCAAGGGATTTAGAATACCTTTATAATGCTTTAAAACACAGTGCGAGCATTCAGGAAAATAGAATTGAAAATACCCGCGCAGTCATACGAAGCATCTTCATCTCAGTTGCCTTCAACTTACTCTCATACTCTTTGTACATTGTCCAACATTGTGAATCGAGTGTGAGTGCTGGACATGTACAACTGCGAGTCATCCCTTTTACTTAAGGGGCGGAGATCTCTCACCACTTCATTCAACCTATGCCTACTCGATGATTGAGGTCATTATCAACTTGTGACAATGAACAATTGATTGTAGGTCCCAGAAAACTTTTTGAAGTTTTTTTAGGGAAGCACGTTTCCATTCAAATAAATGTCTGAAGTAGGCATTTCGGCATCAGAAAAAAGGCAAAACAACTACTCAGTCCTTTTTATTTATTCGAATAGTACGTTACCCACTACCATCTAAGACTCGAGAACTTGTGACAGGGATGTATCATCCTCGATTTTCACTGCTTCATCGTCAGCAAAGAATACTTGATGTTCTTTGGTATTCTGTGTTTTAGCAAATAGTAAAGGACTGTAATAAAGAGCAAAGCTCTTAAGACGCCGTTCTGATACTACCTACTATTACTTGTGGCTCCAGCTAGACGTCTAATCATCGTCACTACTTCTTTATACATATCCCCAATCATCCGGGCATAGGCCTCTGAAACTCCTCTTTAGATGAGTGCCACCTATATTAGATCTCGTGGTTGTCGTTCGAGTGCTTTTTCGATGTCAACCAGCACAGCATGCAAATCCCTTAAGGAATCACAATGTTTTTTAATAAAAAAAAAATAAATAAATAAGGTGGCGCTACAGAGCGATGAGCCCCTGGGCCTAGCGCATTTCTCACAACCATGTCTTGTGAGGGAATGGAGGTTACCTACAATTTTATGCCGGATCCGAACGGCTAATAGAGAAAGCGCTTTTCATGGCATGAATTTACTAACGGAGGACATGCCAATTCCTCACGAAAGGCTATACCCGGGAAAAAACATTTTTGCCTCTGCTGGGATTCGAACCTCGAACCTCTGGGTTAGCAAGTGGACATGCTAACCATCGCACCACGGGTACGATTTAATAAGGATTCTTATAATTAGGATTGTTTTTTACCCGCGACAAACTCCCATTGGTTATCAGAGAGCTTTATAATTGTCCACAGTCGGCTACCAAAACACCCCAACAATGTTCTTCAAAGTGTCGGACATCAGCTTGATCAAACGGTAGCTATCGCAACCTCGTGTATCCTCATTTTCTTTGTACATTGGTATAGGCTTACTTTCCCTATATTTGTTAACTCATTTCCGGCTAGCGTTGCGAAAACGCAAAGTCATGTTTGAGAGCGTCTCCAGCTTAAATGATCCTTTATTTTAATGAACTAACAATTGATTTCGAAAGTTTAATAAAATATCTAATCGACCTGTTTTTGGATTTTTTTCAAAAACTTAATTTAAAAACGCCTTCAAAAACTGTAATTTCGGAAATTCTGAGGTAGCCTTTGTTGAGGAACTAAAAAAGTGTACCAACATCTTATTATTTTAAATTTTTTTCACAAACTGTTAGGGAAAGATTCAAATTATATTTCAATAGACATTTGATGCAAATCATACGGGTTACCTGATTGGTAGGTGAGGTAGAAATCCTACGTTGCGTTTTCGCAACACTCGCCAAAAGTAGTAGCATTTACCAAAAGAAAAACAAAATTTCCGTTGGATTTTTACCGCATATAAAATTTGGTTTCTTCGAAATAATGTGCACTTTATAAAAAAAATTCTTAGGAAAAAAGACCCGAAAATTCATTCCACAGCTATTTTGGAAAAACCACTGTAAAGGGTTAGAAATTCTTAGAAATAATTGGACTGTACACAATAGTTATAAAAAACAATAGCCCAGGTAATTTATTTTTTCAATGAATAGCTATTTATTTTTCCTGGAAAAAAATTAAACTAATAATAATTCGTGAATGAGTGGTGTATTGTAAAACCACAAACGAATATAAATATTTGGCAATTGATTTATTTTTTTACAGTCATCAGCATCTACAACAAATGCACGGCAACAGCATCAGACATCAGAGACGATCTCTATACCTTGAACAGGATATTATGCAGAAGCACCTTTGGACTTATTGGAGGAGACTTTAACGCTAGACACCGAAGGTGGATGGATACACAAGACAACAGTGACGGGAATGCAATTGTCAATTGGCTGGACGAAAATATAGAACATCACTCTCTGGTTGTAGTGTCGCAACCCAAACCCACCTTCCCAATTACACCATCGACGCTCGACTTTTCCCTCGCAACGTCCAATCTGATATTTATGCTCCCGGAGCTACAAAACTTCGTCTGCGTGACAATAACCAGCGATTGAGATCACGAGGCCGTCCTTCTTTCAGTCAACCTCTGGCACCAGATAATCTCTGTGAACCAACCAGAGGTGGGCTTCGTCAACTACAAAAAGCTAGACACTGCTAAAACTCCGAAGAGACATCGACGAATGTATCACACTACCGCCAACCAACACAAACCTCCGGAATGAGGAAGTTGATACAGCAATTGTCAATCTGGCAACCGTAATTGAATCTTCGCTTGAGAAGCAAAGGCAGCCAAGAACTTCCCGGGACAAATACGAGCACCTGCTCGACTACATACAGAAGCTCTACCACCACAGGCAACACTTGAGGAAGCTGCTACAACGTATTCAGCAACGGGAACTAAACACCATCAACAGCAACTACCAGGCGGTCTCCAGCGAGCTCAGATGCGTAAACATCATGTTCAAGAACGCAGTGAACTACCACAACGACATTCTTCTCCAAAACAGGCTCCAATCCATCAAGCCAGGACCCGACAACTTCCAAAAAATCAACAGGATTATAGGGGAAAACCCCCCAATGCCGGAAACCATAACTACAGCCCATGGCGAAGCTTCAACCGACGCGGATAAAGCCAAAGGATTTGCGGACTTCTTTGAAGAACACTTCTTTTTTAAGAAGTCAACTCCTCAGTTCAACTCGCACAAGCCCCCCAACAGACCATCCAATTCAGCGATGAAAATCCGTCCAGCGATCCAACAGACAACCTTGAGCTCACCACTCCTGAAGAATTTCAACAGTTCCTACTCAGAAGCCGCCCAAAAGAGTCAACAGGACCGGACAAGATATCCACATTCATCCTCAAAAGACTACCTCAATCAGAGCATTTGTTGTCGATTCCTTGTTGAGATCAGAGACAAGCTGCAGTCAGCCTATTCAACGAGATGGAAACCCTAATGAGGCGGTTCGTTTCGATGACATGAAACACACTATCATCAAAACAGAAAAACGTCTTCGCTGTCGGAAATGTTCTAGTCAAAATATTTTTTTCTGCAAAAAGTGTAACGTAGCACTTCATCCAAAATGCTTTGATGGATACCACACAAAAACAAATATTTAATGCATATTTTGTCAATAAAACAGATTTAAACTCCGTATCAAAATTTTTTTTCTTTAATGATTTTGCTACTAAATTTGGCGGGTGTTGCGAAAACGCAACGGGAAACTAAAAGCTTTTCCAAAAATTTTTTTTAGATTTTCTCTAACTAGCCTATGAAATAGACAAAGTGTGAAATTCCAAGTTCCTAGCACAGAACTGGTAGCCGCCGGAAATGGGTTAAGGCCGAATTTCACCTCCTATGAGCTTCGAGATGAGAATCGTGAGCCATCTAAGCTCGATGTCTCTCATCTTTTCCCAAAACTCAAAGGGTATTTCGTCCACCATTGCCTTTTTCGAAGTTCTTTCCTGCTTTACTAACTTCTTCGACTGTGATGTTGGATGTTTTCCCATAATTTTGGGTAAGCTTATGTAAAAGTGCTCTCAAAAACGGGTCATTCAAAAAGACATATTGTCTTAATATGTGAAGAATTTTGTCATCATCCACAAGAAGCTTCCCTTGAACATCGTTACTGAACTTCGATGAACGAATCTCCTGATCATTTCTCCTGCTTTGAGTGTCTTTTTGAAGATAGCTGCCCCCTTGTTCAAGTTGCTTAGTCATATTTCTTGAATAGATTAGTTTGCATTAGCAATCGGGACAGATATTTCTTCGCTGAATTATTCAGTTTTGCAAAAGTAATTTCCTTGAATTTCCCATTTTAGTGGCATGTAATGCTGATAAGAAATTACCTAAGTGATGTAAATTTTTGCTAAAATTAAATTTTTTTGGGCTCTACCCTCTACACGTATAACCGACGGTAAACTACACATTCTAATGTTTTAACCGATTAGATCAAATCAGGGACACTCAAGCTGTCGTAGAACAAATACCCAAACAAACATACAAAAGCACAATAGAATCTATAAAACCTACTTAGCTCTTTCAGAAATATAAAAGGGGAAACAGCGGAGCTACGATGATGATAAAGAGTAAAACCCTCGTGAAATTTCACTAAGCACCAGCAAAACCTGTAAAGCTAAGAAAAAAATATATAAGTTACATTCATGTAGGGAAAAACATCTTTAAAATCTGATGCGACTTTCCCTTTTGTCGACATATGTACCAATGTGTATATTTCTAAATTTCTAAATGGTCGCTCAACGGGATCAAAACCCCCTCTTGCCCCTGTCCCTGTGTCAACATACCTCCATCCCATCTGATTACATAAACGAAATAAATATTTAGAAAAACGAAATGAAAAACTCCCTCAAGAATGCTGAAGACCGTATAAGGGATGAATGTAATGTCTGGAGTGCTTTTTAATGGAGCTACGCTATTTTCTTCCCTTTTTTCTCATCACGTGGAGCAAAAAAAACATACGCCAAAAAAAGCTCTAACCAACTACTTGTTGACTTAAGAGGTAATCCTATTAGCATCATTCTTACGTAAATTATTTTAAGCTCACGGATGTAACTTTGAAAAGAAAGTATATAAGGAGCTTTAAGTAACTTTGTAAATTCCCCTCCATCAGGAGACCGTAGAGAATTCGTGAATCAACCTGCCTCTTTACAACAAAAAAGTAGTCAATTGCAAAAATTATTCTTTAAGAATATTCAACTCGTATAGCGGAGAGTGAGTTACACATCTTTTCTGAGAAGTGAAAAGTGTTTGTTTGGAAAACATTTCAGCAAATGAGATTTTCCAGTTACTTAAAAATAATCCACCTAAAGCTACATGTACATTGTTCATGTGTGGAATATATCCATAGCTACTGCTTTTCTATTTTACATTCGAATCATCAGCAAGTACACACAACAATTCATTTTTTATTTAAATTAAAATTATTCATAAATGAAATTTACTGTCTGTAGGTTTGAAGGGCAGGTGTTTTCGGTTTCCTCTGAGCTCCCAGGCAATGATATGAATTAAAGATTAGCCTTGTCATGGACAGTAAATCAAGTTGTCCTTGATGTAGGGGCAGATGAGCACAGCTTTTGTTTTGATATGCTCTCATACTGACTTGACTCTGTACAAAATGTAGAAACTTAAGATTAAAATTGATGTTTTTTTAACATTAAAACATTTCCTTGAATAAAAAACAAGGACCGCACTGTTTTGCAATTAAGTTTTGTTAGAATTTCCTACAGAGTAGAAACATATTGTTCTGTTTTTTCGCGGTTGAGTGATTTTGGAGAACCCAAGGGGTTTTCAAGAACAGTAAGCCCCTTTTTACCTTTACCTTAAAGAAAACGAATGGAACAGGGTACAAATAGGTACGTATTCTTCTATATTGAGGTCTAGAAACTTGGATGTTGAAAAAAATACGTAACTGAACAGATGGACGAAGAAGAGTCTACCTTTTTAATTAACAATACATTCCAGTTCCAATTTTTTTTTTACGTTAAATAAGAAACTGAGTCTTCGCGATTGAATCTTGTATCTGCAGCCAATTGATATTTTCGTTGCTGTACGAAGTCAGTGGAGCCTCAAACCAGGTAGAAATCTGCGCTCGATGGGTCTCGTCTAGTAATGGTTGGCGTGTCTGCCTGTCAACTGAGAGCTTCGAGTTTCAAATCAAAGAGACCTAGAACTGCAAGTTTCTCCAAATTTTGTCATTAAAAGCGCTTTCTTGATTAGCCATTCCAAATCGGCAACAAATTGTAGGTCCCTTTCATTCTCTTCAAACTGCTAGTTTCTCCAATTTTTCTTGATGTCATTAAAAGCGCTTTCTTGATTAGCCATTCCAAATCGGCAACAAATTGTAGGTCCCTTTCGTTCTCTCGCAAGGTGTGGTTGAAGGAAATGCGTTAGGCCATTGGGCTCATCGCTCTGTTGCGATTTATATATTTGTTAGAAATCTACGTGGCGCGGTGAATAAAATCAGAGATTCATTATTGTAGTCGAAGGTGGTTTAGTATAATTCATTCTTTGTTATTGGAAATCCGCCACGCAAAATTTTAGTTGAGGTATCATGTTAAGGACTGAGGTGGATTAGGACTCCAACTAAACAGGCTATGTTATTGGGCAACAGATTTTAGGGGACGGTCATTTTAGAAAGATGTTTTTTGTTTAGAGAAACAAAAGCTTCAAGTTTTTCTTCTTTTAAAACAACGTCATTAGTTAATACAATTTAGTCTGAGAACTCAAGTTCCACTACAATTTCATTTAAAAATATCAAACTTATGGCACATGATGCGAGGGTCCAAACAAACCAGTTTAGAAAAATACGTTGATGATGATGATAATGGTCATATTTTGTAAAATGTTGCCTGTAAGCCAATGAGCAAATTTACCCATACTCCACGACTGACGCTTTCAGTTTGCTTGCGTTCAGAGATAATCTAAAAACGGGTCGCAAACAATTAGGCTTTCTCCCTCGGTGAAATACAGCTCTCTCTCTCTGTCAATTTGACGCTCGGGTATTCAAACTGATTAGCATGACATTCTCAATTCTTGCTTCATCAGAATTCACTAGCGACGGTATTGATCTATCCTTTTCGTGTCAACCAACAATACAACAACGGAATCTTCAACCGATACCCGATACCCCGTCTCAAATGGAAGCAAGATGATGTTATTATCTACCAGAGAGAACTCAGTAATAATATACTCCCCCGCGTCAACTGAAGAACAGTATAATGTACTTATTTCTTGTATAAGAAACTCTACAAGTATCGTAGCTCAAAGAAAAATAATGAAATTCAAACAGAAGTGGTTTGACAAAGATTGTTTAAATGCACGAAATAGATCGTTCGGACTTTTTAATTCACTGAGGAATACCAATTTCATTTGTCCAAATCTAAAAATTTGGTATACTGAAGCAAATATTTTTTATAAAAAATTATGTTCAAGAAAAAAAAAACAGAGTTTGAAAACAATCAAGCGAAAAAACTTGGCCAAACAAAAGATTCGAAGGAGTTCTGGAAAATTACAAAAGAAATTAATGGCATAAACTTTTCAATAGGAACAAGAATATCTGCTGAAGTTCTTGCTATTCACTTCAAGAATCTGCTTCGTGACCAATCAAATGTTCATTTTTCATATGCTGAACCCCTTTTTACTGATGAAATTCTAGACAGCACAATATCGTTGGCTGAAGTACAAGCTGCAATTCACAAATACAAGAACGGAAAAGCACCTGGTGAAGATGGCGTTCCATACGAATATTTCAAAAATACAACCCCAGAATTTATTTCCAATCTCACATACTTTTTTTAATAAAGTTCACCAAAGTGAAGATATTCCAGTACCCTTCAAAAGATCTGTCATATTCCCGATACATAAAAAGGAGACATTAATAATCCTGAGAACTATCGAGGAATCTCATTTATGAACATAATGGCAAAACTTTTTTGTGGTGTGCTTGCCAATAGATTAGAAGCATGGATAGAATTCAACAGCATTCTTTCGGAATTTCAAGCCGGGTTTCGAAAAGGCTTTTCTACGATAGATCACATATTTACCATTACCTCGATTGTTTAAGCTCAGCAAGCCAGGAACAAGACAACGTCCGCCTTTTTCATTGATTTCAAAGCAGTTTTTATAATGTTAATCGTAACGCACTGTTTTACAAATTCTCACAACTAGGTCTCTCCACAAAGTTCATAAATGTCGTAAAAAATTTGTATACAAATCCGAAAGCAACATTATGGGATGGCTCACGTTACTCAGAATGGTTTGAAACTGACACTGGTGTTAAGCAGGCATGTTTACTCAGTGCACTTTTGTTTTCACTATTTATTAACGACGTAGTGACACACCTGCCGGAAGGCATCCGTATTGCTAACCAGAGAGTTAATGTTCTTATTTATGCTGACGATCTAGTACTTCAGTCAGAATCACCTGAAAATTTGCAATTGATGATTAATCGCCTAGCTGAATACTTATATAAAATGGAGTCTCATCATTAACACCAGTAAATCCAAAGTTATGATATTCACGAGATCTAACCGAAATCAGTTCTTCTGGAATTGAAAGTTTAATGGCATTCGCTTAGAAATTGTTGACCAATATAAGTATCTCGGAGTCCAACTTAATAAAACCATGGATTTCTCAAAACACTTGATTGTAACTTCATCGTAATTTTTTGAAGAAACTGTTTCACCTGCCACTGAATACTCCAAATTATGCGCTTTACCTCGAAACTGGTCTTCCTAAGCTTTTTACAAGCACCCTGAAATCTAAAGCTGATTATTTAATTAAGGTACTGTCTAATCAGGACACCCGTCTTGGAAAACAAGCACTTTATGAGATACGGAACGAGGATTGGTGGATGGCGAAGTGGAAAAGTCCTAGGAGAAGCATGTGGAGAAGTGTTTTCTAACAATTCTAACAACTTAAGGCATTCAAAAGGGCAGTTTTATCGCATAATTCAGGCACACGAAGATAGTATACGAGACGCATTTATAGAAGAAGCTTGCGATTCTGAAAGTAGAATCCTATACTCGCAACTCAATTATAATTTGATGAAAAGGAACTATTTCGACGATTCAATGAATTACAAAGAAATATCACTTATATTTAATACCAGATGTGTAAGTCTTAATGGGTGCCCATATAACGGAAATTTTAATCAGTTTTGTACACTTTGCAATTTAAAGACCAAAGAGAATTGTATTCACATCATTAGCATATGCCCCATATATGTACAACATCGTCTTATGTACTTCAAGAAGAGGACTATGACGATCAACGAGACAGTAAAAGTGCTTAATGAGGCAGAATGGAAAATACTATACCAATATTTGAAAAATATATAGTTAGTTAGTTAGTTACAAAACTTTATTTAAAATGCAGCTTATTTTACAATTTACAATTTGATTACTTTAAGTTTAATATGGTTTGGCCAGTGGCCGTCTACCAGATTGACAAAAATTAACTTTAATATATTAATAATTCACTTGATTTAAAAGTCTCCCTCAAGTATGCGTTGCCTATAACTGAGTGCAGATTTGGTGTAATAATATAAACGATCCCAGCCTACTTTACCATTCAGTATGTCCAGCGTATCTTTAAATTCAATCGATGCTGCTCCAAAGTACCTCACACGGAACTCCTTCAAGATGGGACACCTGGCAATAAAATGAAATACATCTTCCCTCTCCTTCAGGTTGCACAGGTCGCACAGGATCGGCAGGTCGGGTCGGTGTGGGATATAATTTAAATGAATTAGTTCACCTCTTACTCGAAATATGACGTTCAACATATTCATGTGGTAGCGATTAAGCAAATTTTTTTTTTTTTTGCATCTCAGAGACTTAAGTGGCACTGAACTTAGAGCAAGCTCGTCTGTACACACTTATCTACGCTCTTCATCATTAATGCAAGTGTTAGTGGTTAGTAAATAACGCCAACACAAGCACAAAGAGAACGTATACGAGGAAAAATAAAAAAACATTACAAAAATATTACAAAGTAAAACTTAAATTAAATTAACATTAAGAGAACAAACTAAACTAGTGAAACAAGGTTATAAATAAAAAATGAAATTAAACTACAGTAATAAAAAATCTACTAAACATGAATCATGCAGATGGTACACTGGTTCTTAATATTAATTTTAAACTACTTTTACTAATGTTGAAATCGACAATAAAAGGATTAGAGTTGAATAACCTACTCATGCGTGCTAATGGCTCATGCATTCCATAGTTAGTTCGGTGGTGGGAGCGATGTATAAACTCTAAATTACGTAGTTGGTGAGTCCCTCCGCGATAGTTGAATCCTACGTGGGAGAGCAAGTCGGGAGCATCAATTATACCGGTTATTAATTGATGAAAAAACACTAAATCATTGTTGATTCTTCTCTGTGAGAGGGTTTGAAGATTTAATAAGCGAATACGATTTTCATAGGGAGGGAGATTGAAAGGATCTTCCCAAGGAAGACCTTTGAGAGCGAAGCGTATGAATCTGTGCTGTATTGCTTCGATTCGAGATTTATGAATATCATAAAATGGTGACCACACCTGAGAAGCATACTCTAGATGGGGACGAACATAACAGTTGTATAAAGAGAGGGTAACATAAGGGTCATTAAATTCCTTAGCCCATCGCTTAATAAAGCCAAGCATTGAATTTGCTTTGTTAATAATGAGGTTGATGTGTTCATTAAATTCGAGGTTGGTACTAAAAAGAACACCGAGGTCCCGGAATCTAGAAACTTGAGATAGGGATTGATGCGATATTGAATATTCTCCAATGCTAGGAGATCTTTTACGGGAAAAGGTCATACTTTGGCACTTGGAAGTATTTAAAATTAGTCCGTTCATTGAACACCATACAACAAAACTATCAATATCTTTTTGTAAGAAGTCGCGATCTGAAGCATTTTCGATGATTTTAAAAATTTTCATATCATCAGCAAAGATTAAAATGTCGCTATAGGAGATGCAAGAAATTACATCATTTATTGCAATAATGAAAAGCAAGGGGCCGAGATGACTACCTTGTGGCACGCCAGACATAGCATTGAAAGGTTTTGACAAAACGTTACGAAATTTGACTTCATAAGACCTATTTTTTAAGTAGGAACTTATCCAAGCAATAAATACTGGGGGAAATCCAAAGGCTTTTAGTTTATAAAGTATGACGTTATGAGACAGTTGGTCAAACGCCTTAGAGAAGTCAGTGTAAATGCAATCAAGCTCGTTCCCACATTCAAGAGCATTGGAACACTTATGATGAAAGGATAGGAGGTTGGTAGCCGTCGATCTTCTTTGCATAAATCCGTGCTGCTGGTGGCAGACAACACTCCTTGAAAAAAAGGATACGCTTTCGCAGACTACTTGTTCAAATACCTTAGGTATACATGAGAGCTTTGAAATAGGTCTGTAGTTTTTTATATCGGATTTTTCACCCTTTTTGAAAACAGGTATGATAAAAGATTTTTTCCAAAGAGTGGGGAATATTCCAGATTTTAATGAAAGCTTGAAAAGATGTTCAAGTGGAGAGGATAATCGTGCGGAACACTTCTTTAAAACAATTGGCGGAATACTGTCCGGACCAGAAGAAACATCATCTTTGAGAGAAGAGAGGTAGTAAGTAATTCTGTCTCTTTGAATAGGGATATTATTAAAATTCACTTGCGAGCAGTGAGTTAAATATTCAAAGTATTTTTCATCAATTTCTAGATTTGTATTACAAAAAGAGCAATTAAATTGGTCTGCAAAGGCATTGCAAATGTCGGGAGTATTTTTTAAAGATATGGTATTATAAATAAAGTTGGCTGGATAGCCATCTGATTTTTTTTTAGAATTTACAAAGGACCAAAAGCTTTTTGGATCGTTTTTCAGAGAACAGCCCATTTGGGTGACGTAGCTAGAGTACAGATTCTGAGAAAGCGTTTTGAAGTCTTCAAAAAAACTTATAAATATTTGGTGGTCAGTTGGAGAAAGAGTAATTAAATAGGTCTTCCAAGCCTTGTTTCTTTTATTCCTCAGAGCCTTTAGTTCCTTGGTAAACCACGGTTGGCAAAAACTATCATTTCTGAGCGTCTTTTTGGGAATGGTTTTTTCCATGCAATTTTCTAAAACGGAGTAAAAGCAAGCGACTGCTTCGTCAATATTTGTAAGGGTTGATATATTTTCAATACCAGCCCTGCTTAATTCATTCGAGAGCAAATCGAAATTCGCTTTTCGAAAGTCAAAAGTATATAAACAGTCATTTGAATTATTAATAACGTGAGATGCGTTGCTTAGTTCAACAAAAATATCTAAGGGGGGATGAAGATCATCAATTCTAGTAATGCCTGAATTAGATTGAAGAACAACCGTGTTAATAGCTTCGGAAGAGAAAACAAGGTCTAACATACGATTTTGGAAATTTCTAATACAGCTTACTTGCTGTAAGTCAGTAGATATAACATTATCTAAACAAGAAAGCTCACGCTGCGGTGAAGTTAGAGAGGGTTTTTGGAATGATCCATCGTCAGAGGGTAACCATTGGACATATGGTAAATTAAAGTCACCTAGTAACAGAATTTGGCTTTCTAGGTCCGACAATTCAAAAATATGATCCAAAATTAGCGACAGTTCAGCATAAGCAGAGGCTGAACTTTTTGGAACAATGTAAACGTTAACGATAAAAATATTTTTAGACAGTGTACAGACTTTCACACAAACAACATCAATAGACAGTTCAAACGGAAAGAGTATACGAGACGACATATATGTGTTCCTGACCGAAATCAAAACACCACCACCGACCTCATCTGGCCTGTCTATGTGCCGATCTTTACGGTAGACCGAGAACTCAGGGCTCAAGATTTCGGAATTCAAGAAACTTGGACTTAGCCAAGTTTCAGTCAAAACAAACACGTCATGTTTGAAAACGTGGGAGTTAACATATAAATCAGCAGTTTTACTGCGAAGACCTCTTACGTTTTGATAAAAGAGGGAAAATCTAGTTAGTTTTTTGGAGCAGTATTCGTAACTAATTTGTTTTTAACTCTCCTGTTGATGGAAAATTCTTTAACAAGAGCACCACCAGGCCAAGAGTTACTGTCACAAATAGAGTCGAAAGACGAGGGCGGGACAAGCAATTTAAACGAAGAAACAAAGCTATCAGTTTTGCTTATCTTACTGCATTTAATAAAATTTTCATCAGGAATCAATTTCTTAGAAACGAGATAATGCAAAACATCGTTTGCATTAAGATCTGGCCTAAGTCGAGACACAAAAATTAATTTCGGTTTTGGAACCGTCTCTATTGGTGTGAAAGATGTACCAGACTGTGGTTCAGAATTGAGATTAGTTGATAACGATCTATTTTCGAGATCCACTACTTCAACCACTGGTTCCATCGGGACAGAAGGACTATTAACTTTGACGGAGTTGCTTCTCAATGTCTTTCGCTTTGAAGGAGAGCTTAAGTTTTTGCTAGCTACTGTTCCTTCACGGTTTCTTTTAGTGCCCGTATTTGGAAGCGTGACAGAGCTTTTAGTTCCCGAAGACGAAGACTGAGCATTAATCTCCTTCAAGTCAAGAGTTTTTTTCGAAATTGGAATTTCTAAGTCCTCTGTAGATGTAGACATGTCAACAGAGCTACAGGGAGAGGAAAATGATTCTAAGTTCAAAACCGATTTATTGAAAATTTTGTAGAGCTGGTCAAAACCTTTTGACAGCTTTTCAATATCTAGCTTGAACGTAGACATTTTGATAGCTAAGTGGGAGAGAGATATTTTTTTACAATCATCACAATACCAACATGCATTTTTAAAAGCTTTCAATTTATCTAAAAGCGCATTGTTCGCCCCAATACATTTAGCATGAAATGCATTACCACATACACCATAGCATACAAAAACAGGTGAGTTGGAGCTATCCAGACATTTGACTGCTGCACAATCCATAATTAGCTAATAAAAAAGTAATTGATAGTAGAATAAAAAAACTTGAAAAATATTAAAAAAAAAAAAAAAAATTTTTTTTTCTAGGAACGACTGGGAGTTGAACCTAGAATGGTTTACTTAGTGAGTATTCAAAAAGAATTAACGCTTTTACCAACTGCACCAAGCAGACGATAATAAAGAGCTCTCAGAGTTATACAAATGAAATAAAGTTAATGAAGGAAATTATAGTTTGAGGAGAAAGGATAGATTAGGAATTCAAAGAAGTTAAAGGGAGAGACAAATATTAAAATGAAAACAACTCAAATTTCACTCAATTATTGGGAACGGGTAAAAAAAAACTTTTTCTTACCAATCACTACACAATGAAGCTAAGCAAAAAAACTTGTAAATACACAGAATTTAGATTAGTTTACAAAGAAAATTAACACTTTAAACAAAGATACGAACTCTAAACACTTATTTAACTTGCAGTTTATAATTAAAATTATTAGACTACACAAGATAAATGAAAATAAATAAGACGCGATTAGAACACAAACTAAACACACAAGAACCAGTGTTACCACGAAAATATAAATATGTGTCTTCTCGTAGATCCATATTGAGTTGTAGTTCCATTTGGTTGAAAAATATATATAAATATAGAATGTTATTATTAACAGAGTTTTAATAGTAGAATTTTTTATTTTAATTATTGTAAAACTATTTATAAAAAACAAAATGTAAGAAGAAATTTTGCCAACCGAGCTGACGGCAATGCCATATAGCTTTTCAAATTCATAAAAATGATTCAATGAATGAATACTTACTTGCTTACTTATTTACTATCCTTTTCGTGAGATTTAAAAAAAAAAAATTTTGAAAACAAAAACAAAAAAGAGAAACGTTTTTGCCAAAACCAACCCAAGGACTGTATTAAAATCGGAAAAGAGAAAAAGAAGACGAAAATAATTCCTTTTTATTATAAAACAATCATTTGAATAAAGTTATTTTTATTTGGGTGTAAATACACACAGTAAATATACACATACATACACATAGCCACTAATCACAAATTCTTACTTATAATATGGATCCATGTTCTGAATGCCTCTCCGATCTCCCCGTCGATGGGGCTTTTTTCATCTTTTATATTTCAAAGACAGTTTCATGAAGTGTTTTTGGTTAACCTCACATTTGGTTTCAACATCCCAAAAATTAAGAAGCATAGAAGAAACCAAAACGACCCCAAAACTTTCCTGGCAATAAAACAATTTAACTTGACTTAAACCTCACATTAATCAAAACATTTCTGTTGCCTATGGTTCGCCAATGGAAACGCCACGTATAAATAAAAGGCTTGACTACGATACACAATATTGTGTAATTTTCTCAATATGTAGGGTGTCCCGTAATTCGTGTTACAACTTTGGGATGTGATTCACTTCTCATTTCTCCACTTTCATATAACTTTTCGACGATTTAAAAAAAAGATTAACTTTGGTGTACCCTGATCTATGTTAAACTCGATTTCTCTGTCAATAATGATGGTAGACACCTTATTTTGGACTTTATTCTTAGTAGAAATACTAATGTTTGTAACTGAATTTGAATTGGGCTGATATGGTTTTGTGGTTGTCAGATTTTAATCAATATCAATAATCATTGTAGATGTTTGTACTCGTTAACTCTTTTTTTTACTTGTAATGATCCTTCGGAAATCCTTTGTTCTAATTTAGTTGAGGTTGTTATTTCAGATTTTCAATTTTATTTCATTAAAAATATCTTTTACTATAGACCTAACAATCTTTAGCATTAAAAGTTTAAGATATGACTAAACATTTCAAGTATTGCAATATTATAATTAAGTTAAAGTTATCATTATTAAACAAAAGTTACAACTATTTAGATTAGTTATTAGAAAAAAAAATTAAAAAAAAATATAAGAAATAATTAAGCATGGGCCAAGTGTTTCAGAAGTTCGTTGCTGAAATTGTTTCTGGAGTGCAGGACTCGTAAAGGAAGAGAGGCAAACGATTCCATAGTTGGGTAGAATGAACGAAAAATTGCCGTTCAGATAGTAAATAATTAAAACGAGGCTGAACTATTGAAGAAGATCTCACAGATCTGCAAAAACTTAATTTATCAAAGAGATACTTTGGCGCTTTCGTTAAAATAATTTTCCGTAGATATTTTTGTTAAATATTCAAGTATGTAACGATGGAGCAACCAAGAATATTGTTCACGTAAGGCGAGACATGATCGTAACGTTTAAGTTTAAGCGTTTAACGTACAGTCAAACCAGATTCCAAGATTTTTTCCTTTTTCGAAAAACTCTATTTCGGATGTTGCCAAGAAGATTTTCGGAAAACAACTCAGATCCAATTTCTTTCTATTGATTATAAGACACTTGGATTTGGAAGGTTTTAGTTTCAAGAAATTTGACTCTGTCCAATTGAGTATTCCGCTTAGATCGCTGTTCAATAGATGTGCTCCATGCTCAATAAGTCCTAGTTTGCAAGATAGGTATACTTGCACGGCGTCGGCATACAAATGATAGGTATAATTTTTGACACAAACACCAATATCATTAATGAACATGGAGAATAGTAAAGGACCCAAAATAGAAATAGGGGACTCCTGAAACAAATTTCGAGAGATCAGACCTCCTTCCATTTATTTCAACTGCTTGAGTTTTTTCATAAAGATACGAAGAGATCAGGCTTAGTGCCGGCAAAGAAAACTGATAGAAGTGTTTAAGCTTATGTAGTAAGCTAGAATGATTGACAGTGTCGAAGGCTTTTGAAAAGTCTAGAAGGGCCAGGAACGTAACTTCATCATTATCAATAGACATTCTTATATCATCCGTTAGTTTTAAAAGGGCAGTAATTGAACTATGCTTCGGACGAAATCCAGATTGATTTATTAAATAGAAGATTACTTCTATTTATATAGAATGATATTTGTTGATGAGCAAGTTTCTCGAAAACCTTTGACAAGTAGGGCAAAATAGATATCGGCCTATAGTTTAGTTTAGTTTAGTTTATTGTTATAATTACTCAGTAAGATACAATATCTTTTAAATTAGAGCAAATATCAGTACGTAGTACTTTTATATTAAATAAAGTATAATGTTGCAGAAATTGATATTTCATTTAATTTTAGGTATGTTAATAAAATAATTCAAAAATTTTAAATAAGAAAATAGAATATTGAGAAAAAAACTAAGAAAAAATTTCTAAAAAATTAATTTCAGAATAATTTATAAAAAAAAGTATGAAAATTAAGAAAAAAAAATTATGATACGCATCACCATCATCATCATCCCCATCAGCCTCACAAACATCCACCCAGCCTTTGGGCAATGTATCAAATTGCTTTATAGCAGTGTTTCCCAAAGTGGTCCAGGTGGACCCAGGGGTCCACGGGATACTTGCTGGGGGTCTACGTAGGCGTGAACAAAAAATGGGGGTCCATAAGATGTTAATGGGGGTCCACGAAAATTTATCTGCTTTTGATAGTAAAGAGCAAAAATGTAAGCATAGTTTTTATAAGGACCTACTACCTAATCAGATAATATTTCAATAAGGCAAGCGACTGTTACTTGTCCAAACTTGCGTATTCGATATTACGTACAATTTCGTGTACAGACTTGCAAAGCGCTATCCTCCCGACAATGCTTAGTGCTTCTTCAGACATGAACGGCGAACTCATTCATTTGTTTCCGGAATTTCGAAAAAAAGGTGTGAGAAAATTTATATCATCAGCGTTTGCTAGTGCCGGAGAAAAGTAAAGTACCTACCTTTTTTTTGATATAGTAGTTAAGTATTTTTTTTACGTGTACTAATCGTTTGATCACAACTGCTCGTATAGATAGGTAACTTAGTAACTTACAGATATTTTGATTGTCCTCTTTCGATTTGAAAACAAACACAGCACGTTTTATTCAATAGTTTTTTTTTTCACGAGAGAAGCACCTGCCTCTCTAAAAAGGCCGAATAAGAAATATTTCAGAGCAATTATTTTGTAATTTTTCTTGCAAATAACTACTAATTTTATAAAACAGTAATTTCACAATCATTTTAAATTGATTTTGAAGTAACTATTTTATCAAATTTCCTTTTCGGAAGAGCGGGGCTTGAGCTTCGATGCCAGTTCGTCACGTTTTAACAATGAAACCGCAGACAAAAAAAAACGCAAATTCACGGAGCGCGTGAACTCATTGATTGGATGAAATTTTAGTTATCGTTTTTATGGACAATTTTGCGATTTCGACTTTTATTTTTTCCTACACAAATATGATCAGTATTCGATACTGAGTACACCAATTTGTCTTAGCGGTTTATTAGTTCTTTCCTTTCTTCTTCTTCTTCATTTCCGGCGTTACGAGTAGTGATCTTGAAGCGATCACAACTCTCCCACTTTTCTGCTTCACACTAGTGATCCGCCTGTGGGGTACGCCGCGTTGACCTCAGAAAGCGTCGGCAAGCCTCCCGGTTTTGGATTGTTCCATGTCTGAGGCCAACCAAATGCTGCTGTTTTTGCATTTGCTTGTACCAGGAGTGTTTTGGCCTGCCTTTTCTTTTTCGTCGCGAATTTGTTGAAACGTTGTATGATATTGCGTTTTGGACGGGGTTCTGCGGATCTCTCCTTTGAACATGACAATACCAACTGAGCCGGTCGTGCTGAATTTTGTCCAAGATGGTACTTTTGATATGAAGGCTTCCACGGATCTTAGCACTTCTAATTCGATCAAGCTTTGTTACTCTTGCTGTCATCCGAAGCATCTTCATTTCGGCTGCCGTCAATTTGCTCTCATACTTTTTGTACATTGTCCAACATTGTGAACCGTATGTCAGAGCTGGACGGACAACTGCTGTGTAGAGTCTTCCCTTCAGCTTAGGGGGCATTTTTCGATCACAGAAGATAGCGGAGTTTTCTCGCCACTTCATCCACCCTACGCTTACTCGATGATTGATGTCGTCATCACAAGTTGCTTCACTATTGATCATAGATCCCAGATATTTAAACTTTTCACACTTGGGAAGCACATTTCCATTCAAATAAATGTCTGGAATAGGCTTGTCTGGATCAGAAAAAGGGCAGCACAGGTATTCAGTCTTTTTTGCGCTAATACGGTACCCATTTCCGTTCTTTCCTTTACAAGCTGTAATTCTATTTCCGCGTGCTGACAAAGGCTGCCCTGTGATACCTAAATAGAATGTATTGATGAGGATAACCATACCTACAGTCAACATTTAAGTGTCCTGCATGATGAATTCAAAACCAGGTTTGAAGATATGCTGACGATGGATATACCACCATGGATCACAAATCCATTTAATGAAACTTAAGTGGCCAATGTTGTATTACAAGAGGAGCTGCTCGAGCTAAGCTTCAATGAGGAGCTGAAGGTGAAATTTAGAAAAGGCTACCAAACATTGTGGCTACAAGCAGAAATACCCGAAAAATATCCTGGACTGTGGGAAATCGCAAGGAAATTTTGAATAGCTTTTCCCTCGTCATACCTTGCGAAAGGAGTTTTAGTGCCGTTGAAAACCTCTTAACAAAAAAAAGAAGCAAATTAAACATCACAGAGCGGGGGATTTGCGGTTATTGCTGACAAAAATAAAAACAAAAACATTGATCGTTTGCTGACACTCCATCAAATACACCTGAACTCCATCAAATGACCTGAATCTATATTACCTTATTAATTTTTTCTTGTAATTCTATTCTTTTAATAAATTAAGTGTTATAATATGTACCATTTTTCGTTTTTATTTTACCTATCTTTATTATGACAGATCTTAGAAGCGACACAGTTTTTATTTTTTTATGACTTTAAGAATGTGGTAGAAATATAGCAGCAGGGGGTCCACCGAAACCAGTAAAATTTTGAAAGTTGTCCACGAGAAAAATAAGTTTGGGAACCACTGCTTTATAGTATTCCTTCAACATTTTATTGAATTGCGTTGTACAGTTTATCATTTTTAAATGAGTGGGGAGTGAGTTCCATAATCGAACGGCATTGACATAAAACTGGTGCTTAGATACAAGATATGAGAAACGAAGAGGAATAAGGTTGCCAAACCTATTTGATCGAGGGAAATTAATTCTGTTAAAAAGATATTCGGGTTGGCGAAGTTGTATGATATTTAACAGAAGGGTTAGTGTTTTGCATTTGAGAAGATCGTCGAGCGTCATACCATACATAGAATTTGAGTAATTAGATATGTGATCATACCTTCTTTTTTCGAAGACATACCGTGCTATACTATTAAAAGCTACATTAAGTTTATTCTTGTGTACATAGTCACAATTACAGAAGATTTCACAGCCGAACAGTGAAATAGGAACAAGCAACGTCTTGGCTAATATCATTCGTGTTCTGAGCGGAGCATATGTTGGGAGGCCCAGAGTAATCGTAAGCCTCCATAAACCTTTCCTAAAGTAACTCTGATATGATCATTCAAGGTCAGAGTACCAAGTAAGTCCTAGGTTTTTTGCTGAGTCAACAAATTCAATCGGGGTGTTGTTCATATGAACCATAGGAAAATATGATGTATCTAAAAGTGTTCTCGCTATCACAATGCACTTTGATTTTTTGGCATTCAGGCAAAGATCATTTTGCTGAGACCATAGTACAATCTTTTGCAGATCGTTGTTTATTTCATGAACACCATTCTCAAGCATCCCAAGAGGAAAGCTGTTATATAATTGTACATCGTCTGCATACATGTGCAAAGAGGACTTAAGGGAACAGAAAGAGAGGTCATTAATATACATAGAGAACAGAAAAGGACCCAGTATAGAACTCTGTGGAACACCTCTATGCAGTGGAAGAGCAGAAGACAAAGTATTGTTAACAAAAACAGCTTGCGATCGTCTAGATAGGTAGGAGTAAATTAGTTTAGCTGATGACGATGAAAAATTAAATTTGCTGACCGTATCAAACGCTTTTGAAAAATCTAGAAGTGTAAGGATTGTTACTTTGTCATCATCAACTGCACTTCTTATTCCTTCTGTAACGTCAATTAGAGCAGTTGTACAGCTATGTTTAGCCCTAAAGCCGGACTGATAACAGCAAATTAGATTATGTTCAGATAAAAAACAGCGAATTTGTTAGTTCATGATTCTTTCCAGGACTTTAGAGAGAAAAGGCAAAATAGCAATCGGTCGAAATTCATCACAAGTGCGGTTTTTCGGAATTGGAATGACCTTAGCTTGTTTCCAAGCATGTGGAAATGTGCTCGTCATGAAAATGTTATTAAACAAATGAGTGATATATTTAAGTATATAAGGAAGAATTGCTTTAAGAAAGGTTGGTGGCATAGCATCAAGTTGGATTTTATTGCTAAGAAACTTTCAAGTACATCTGTTTCCTCAACCGCCGAGAAATTGAATTTTATCATTTGATTGTCTACAGAGACGAAATTAATTTCACCCTCATCTGGTAGACAACTACGATCTAAGCTATTTAGTTGCGTGAAATTTTTGTTCAAACTTCACAGTCAACGTTAGATAAGTTACTATTATTCTTACTACCTACACCTATATCTTTCAGATTTTTCCAAAGTTTATCTTTTGCTAGACTAGGATCAAGTTTAAGAGAATAAAACTGCTTTTTTGATTCCCGTATAGCACATACCACTCTATTTCTTAACCTTTTATAAGCACTATGTAGTTCATCAAGCTTAAACATTTTCCATCGTCTATAGGCCATGTCACGCTCTCTGATGAGTTTAACTATGTTGTTATTCAACCGATACCCAGACTTATTTTGTTGCAAAACTTTCTTAAGCGGAACATGCTGATCGAAGAGATAGTTAATGTTCATTAGCAAAAAAGATAACTGGTCATCTACCGATGACAGATAGTAAATCTGATACCAATCAATTGAAGCCAAATCGATTTCCAATTGATGTTTATTAATATTTTTGAAATCTCTGAAAGTAAAATAAGAAGGAGAAAAATCTGGCGAACATTCGAAAGTTAAGTATAAGTAGATGAGGTCGTGATTGGAAAAAGCTGCCTATACTCCGGTTTTGACAGACGTGATCGTTGATTTTTCTGAATAGGAAAGACTTTGGCTGACTTCCAGGCTTCGGGAAATTTACATGTTTGAACTATATTGTTAAGAATAAAGCTCAGAAATGGAAGTATGCAAGGTAAAATGATTTTCACAAAGTTGGAATGAACTTCATCAAAGCCCTTGGATTTCGATTTAATGTTTAAAATGGCTCTTACAATATCAGTTTCATCAAATATAGAAAAATTAAAAAGATTCGAAGTATGTACTACTCATTGAAGTTAAGTCGCTATTTGGAAACAAACTAGAAGAAGATGTTGGAGTTGATTGCATTCCAACGAATTCACAATTATGCTCGTCAGGATCAATATTGAGAGACGAGTTTATTGAAAAGATCTCGAATGTTGTTTTGAAAAAAGTTAATTTGGTGGTCAGGAGAGGACATATGTAATACCTGCTGCCAATCAACACTAATAACTTCATATTCCAGATTGTTTAAAATTTTTAAAGTCCCTGAAAGAATATGATTGTGTTGCGTTGCTAGTGCTACTTTGAAATATGGCAAAGATCAAGTCATGCCTCGAGAATGTTGGGGCAGAGAGCTGATCTTAAGAGAATTTTATCTTTATTATTTACTAGATGAGTAAAAAAATTCTTCCATTCGCCCCAACCAAAAAAATCCAGTACAGTGAGATCGGGAGATCGTACAGACCAGTGCATTAGTTAATTTCTGTCTATCCATCGACCACCGTATTTTTATCCAGCTAATCCTTAACTTCACGACCATAGTAGGCCGTAGCAACATCTTGTTGGAAATATGATGAAACTAACTGAAGCAGTGGAACATCCTCCAATAGGTCTGGTGGATTATTTTGTAAAATTTCCAGATAGTTAAGTAAATAAATAAATAAATAAATGGGGTTACGCAAAAGAGCGAAGAGCCCCGGGGCCTAGCGCATTTCTCACAACCATGCCTTGCGAGGGAATGAAGAACACCTACAATTTTCTGCCGGTTTCGAACGGCTAAACGAGAAATCGCTTTTCACGGCATTCCATTGGCATTTCCTCGTGAAAGGCGATACCCGTGGAAAAATATTTTTGACTCTGTTGGGATTCGAACCATGAACCTCTGGGTTAACAGCAGCTATATGCTTACCATCAAGCCATGGGTACCACACTCCAGATAGTTAGAAGAAATAGATCAGGATGGGAATTTGAAAGGCCCGATTAATCTATTTTCAACTACACCTGCCCATATATTGACACAAAATCTGTGCTGAAATGATCTTTGCCGTCTTGAAAGTGGATTGTTTGAAGCTCATGTATGGAGATTGTGGAAATTCGTAGTACCATCGCTTGTGAATTGAAATTTGTCTGTCTAAAGAATTCGTTTCAGAAACAGGTTGTCTACAAGAAGGGAATCGTCTGTTAGGAAAAAGTTCCTGGGTATCTTTGTTGCACCAGCCGTAAACGAATAAAAAGTCTGCGTATTCTTTCGTAAATGAAGCATTTTAAAAAGCGCTCTTATCCAACTGTAATGGTGACTTAATATGATAAACTGATGAACAATCTTTCTACTTCTTTTATACCACTTATTTACTTATTGAACATTCGTACCCCAAATTTAAATCTCCCTGTGAAGAGGTAAGTCAATTAGGATTTTGATAGCAGGTCAAGTACACTTTTATCCCGTTTCGTCAGGGCACAGTCATAAAAATTTAATTAAAACTGTCCATTTTCGCAAAACTACTCCAATTGCCAGTTGCTCGAATAGAATTCGGTTGAAACCAAAAATGAAATTTTTTACCTGTTTTAGAATTTTGCAAATATCATAACATGTATGCGTTTTTCAGCGCACTTATTAATGAATTTTATTTATAATTGTGATGTGCATCATAGCAAAATAAAAAAAACTTTATGATTATCAGGCGTTTTATGAAAAAAATTACCTCAAATTTAAAATTTTTGCTTGGGGAAGAAAATGTTGACGCCATTTAAAATTCAACCATTCTGGCAACCCTATGAATGAATGAATGAATGAAAATTGGGGTTTTGTATTGTACCTCGACCTGTTTAGATCTATTGTACCCCCTACTTCTTAAGTGGTATTCCTTAATTAAAGTACTTCATCCAGATTAGTTCCTTTGATGAAACTTAGTATCTGGGTTACGCTTAGGAGTTTTAGCTCCCTCTCCTCTACATAGTAGGATCCTAGGTACTTCTTTCTTTGGTGTATTAGAGCTTCGCAGTCACCTAGGAGGTGGTCAGGAGACTCTTCCTGTTCGTTGCAATATCTGCATTGGTCGTCGCTCTCTATGCCTAGTACTTTTAGGTGTTTTCTTAGTCTGCAGTGTCCGGTTAAAAACCCGGCTAGCATTCTTACATTGTTTCTATTAAGTTTTATTACGTCTTTGTAACGTTTTTTGTTAAAAGTGCCAAGTAGAAGTTTGGCTTGGCGCATCTTGGGGAGGTCATTCCAGTGTTTAGCTCTGCTATCTTCCTCCGACTTTTTGATTTCTTTCTTAATGTGGCTTTCTGTTATTCCACAGAAAGGTTCCGGTCCAATGAGTGGTGATCCGGCTCCTGTCTTTGCCAGTTTGTCTGCCTGTTCATTGCCTATGATTCCTACATGTCCTGGTACCCAGTAGATTGTAACCTTGTTGTTACTGCCCAGTTTGTTCAATTTGTCAATGCATTCGCTGACAAGATTTGAGGTAATTGTGTAGGATCGTAGGGCCTTAATTGACTGTCCGTCATTATTGCAATATGTTTGTTATTATATTTTCTGTCAATGTTTACTTCCGCGCATTTGCCTATTGCATAGACTTCTGCTTGGAATATGCTTGACATTCTTCCCATAGGTACTGAAATTTTTGTTCTTGGCCCAAAAATTCCTGCTCCAGTTCCCTCAGTTGTTCTTGAGCCATCTGTATACCATTTTATTGCATTGAGTAGGTCTCTTTTTCACTCTGCCATGCCTTTTTGTTACTTAGCTCAACGCTGAAGAGTTTATCGAATTTGAATTCCTTGGTCTTGCTATCCCGAGGGAAGTCAATGAGTGGTAACTCGTTCGATATTATGCTCTTTTCGCTAGATTTCAGGACACACTCAGTCTCTTTGGCAAATCTAGCTATCGTTGCGTTTGAGATGCTTCTTATTACCAGGTGCATAGGTGTCAGATTTAGCAGTACTTCCAAAGCCGCAGTTGGACAGCTTCTCATTGCTCCCGATATGCATATGCACACAAGTCTTTGTACTTTTTCTAATGCTTTTCTAGTGGTCAGTTCTCTTGGTCCAGACTATCGCTCCATAGGTAAGGATCGGTCTTACCATCATCACGTACATCCACCGAATAATGCTCGGTTTACAACCCCATGATCTCCCTGCTATACTTTTGCATATCATTAGGGGTTTCTTAGCCTTTTCAGTTGCTGCTACAACTTGTTTTTTCCACAGGAGTTTACTATCTAGAATCACGCCTAGATACTTGACCTCTGTTGTGGGTACTATGGTTACTCCATCCAGTGTAATGTCTTTCATGAGTGGTAGGAGTCTTCTTCTGGTGAATGGTATAATTGTAGTTTTTGTGGGGTTGATGTTCAGTCCTACAGATGTACACCATTTTTTCGTGATTGCCAGACCCCTTTGTATTATATCGCATAGGGTTTCTTCATATTTCCCACAGGCTAATAATGTGATGTCATCAGCATAGCTAATGCATCTTATGCCTTGCGTGGTTAGTTTTTCTAATAGTTCATCTACTACTAGACTCCAAAGTAGAGGTGACAAGACCCCTCCTTGTGGGCAGCCTCTCGTAGTGATGATTCTCTGAATCGTTTGGCTAGAGTGTGTTTCTGCCGTTCTTGTACTAAGCATTGCACTAACCCACTTTATTATTGTAATCGGAGTGTCCTTCCTCTGAAGTGCTTTGTTAACCGCCTAGTGTGAGGTATTATCAAAGGCACCCTCAATATCCAAGAAACAGCCGATCGCTGTTTCCTTTGAGTCGATTACTTTTTGGATAGTGGTTGAGAGATGGTATAGGGCAGTTTCCGTAGATCTACCTGCTCTGTCTAGTGTTTAATGGATTGCTCACTAGAATTTCTGATCTTAAGATTTTAAGATTTAAGATGATTCTGGCAACCCAAAATCATATCAGTCAAATTGAAATACAGTTACATAGAAAAATATATCTTCTTAAAATAAAGTTTATCAGTATCGACAGAGAAATCGATTTTGAAGTAGATCAGGGTACACCAAAGTTAATCTTTTTTTAAATCGTCGAATATGCTGTCAAAGTTGAGAAGTGACTTTAGGTACTGTATAAGAATTTTTTTTCTAAGAATATGACCAAAAATCTCATCTCATTACAGGACACCTTGTATAACACCGCCTGAATAGCACTCCAACTCCAACGAATTCAAAAGTCCTTGCAATGACGCAAGCTTGATGGGATCTCTTTGTGGTGAAAAAAGAAACAACGATATGTTTTTGTTACAAATACTTTTTAATAATTTAGCATATTTTTGTGGGGAACTGCCCACATATCAGTCGTTAGTAACATCAGTCACATTTTTTGTAAATTTTAAGCTCAAATACCTCAAAACTCCCTTCAATAAATTCTTAACAAGTAAACTTTCACAAACCTCAGATTTCATTTTTACCCAATTGCAAGTGCTTGGAATTGTCCCCAAAATATTTCATGTCCTTACATTTTTAATTTTCAAATAAAACTTTTCTCAATGAAATATTCTGTGTGTACAGAAAACATACAAAACACCAAATTAAATGTTTCGTAGGGAATAAAGTCATTTTCATAACCATCCTCAACCGCAAAATCATCCTCGGTCACATATGTGACCTTCAACTACGTCCGGAAAATAATAACAACGAGAAGTTTCACATTGACCATAAAATCCTTTGAAATGGAATGTTCAGTACAGCCATTAGAAAGCCACAAAATCCCAAAACTGACCGAGAGACTTTCTGGAGAGTGAAATCATAAAACCTTTCAGTGATTTCTGAATGTGTCCAGTAATGGTGTTACCACAAATGTAATGTTCTTTTCAAACTTGACTGAGCTTTGTAAAAAAACATTTGCCTCTTTCCCTCAAACCAACACTCACTCAGCTCCTGATTAACATATGTAGTGAAAACAAATTGAATTTCTCAGAAACAAAACCGAAACTTTTCTAGACAAAGTTAAGATCAAAAGTGACATGGACATCATGTTATCCTATTACCGATTTGATGGCCAAAACACATGAGTGGCACTGAGGCAACTATAATACTCGTATGTGTCCATCGTGTGTCTTCTTTCTTGTTATTCTTTCTACGTTAATTCGAACCAATATGACAATCTAATTTACATCAAATTTCATTAAATTTACCCTAGAGAAAGGTGCACACTGCACAGGCAAACTGTATAATCTTACTTCGTTTGGGGGCAATGTTGACAACTCCAATTAGCAACGCCTTTCACACATGTCACTGGGTAATTATAATTTCCCGAGGGAATGTGTGAAAGGAAGGAATGTGTTGCACGTGTCAACAGAGCAATTAAATTGTATCAATTAACCTTCCCAATCTCAACTGAATCTATTTCTAATTTCAGTGTTCTCTGTGTTCTTTTCTTTTTTTGCAGGGTCCAGGCAACGGTTTGACATACTCACCTGAAAGTGTACTCCTGTTCAGGCACGATTACAACAGTCCAAACGTTCTGCACATCGTTAACTCGGCATCAGAAATTGTCGATGAGACACTTGTGGAAATTGTCCTGACAGCCAGCCGTAAGTATATCACGCTTCGTATTTTTAGCTCTCCGGTGTGCATAAAGGAACATCCTGTGTGGAAAAGTACTTCGATACAAGAGGAGAGCGATGTTCTTTTTTTGTTTTTCTATTTTTCTGATCAATAAATTGGTGTTACGTAGGTCGAAAACAATAGGTATAGACACTTATATTCACCGCAAATGAAGAGAATGGTAGGGAATACGTCACAAGTGTAAATACACAAGAGTTAAAATTAATTGTTCGTACGTAATGATAATATTATGTTCAGTTACGTCCAGATTCACAGGTGATTACGTTCTTTGCTTCTTCGATTACGTTACTGAATAAGAATTAAAAATCTAACATGTCAAATAGTCTTTTAGTATAGAAAGATAAAGCAATACCTTTTCCCTTTGGTAATCCAAAATAACTCACCCATTTGAGAGCCCAGTCGATCGAAGAAACACTTCCCTTTTGATCCTGAAGTTAAATATTCAAAGAATCAAGCAAAAGTGCTATATGCATTCTCAAACTTTGAACAAACCCAGCAGTGGCGGCGCGAGGCGTCGGCGGTGTCGGTGACCGCTGCCGCCGCCGCCGGCCGACGGCCTCGCGGCTAAGGGGGCATCGCAAAAAGAAGACGATTGAAAGTCGACGACAGCGGCGACCTTTTTTGTGAGTTGGAGTTTGCCACAGTTGGAATTTGCTCTTGATTGATGCAGCTAATTCTTCTGCAACAGCCAAAACGTTTTTTGGATTCATCACAGGGGCGTAGCTACCGCCGTATTTGCCGTATCAATTATAAGGAGCCCCCGGGCCACGGGGGCCCCCAAAGTGTGTAAGGAAAAAGAATAAAAACTTAAGTATCGACTTTTTTCGATAATTTAGAAAAAATATATGTATACTTTTTTTTGGCAATAGTATAAAACGCTGGGCTATGCTAAGTGACGATTCATCTGAAAAATATTTGATTACCCTTATTGTGTAGTATGACCTACCAGATGGTCTTCTAGGAACGACGCTTTATTAGCAGTAGAGAAAAATTTTTTACTAATCATGAAAACTTTGTACCAACTAAATTTAATTTCAAATAAAAAAGATGAACGTGAATAATGTAAAAGTATAATTAATATTTTAGAGAGTTTTGATTTCTTAGTGCTCGTTACATTTTTTTTTTCACTACTTGAAATTATTAATCCTGTTTCTAAAGCTCTACAGCATGAAAATATTGACTTACAGAAATCTAGTATTTTATTAAGTAATCTTTTAAATAGACTGTGCCCATTAAGAAATCAGAATTCATTTAATAGTTTGCTAAATGAATCCAAAGATTTAGCAAAAGTGTGTGGAGTAACAACTGTTTTTAAAAACAGTAGTAGTAGTAGTAGTAGTAGTAGTAAAATTCATTTTATTGTGTAGTATGTTACAGTGATTATAATTTTCTATGAACTTAAATATCTATGGCATTGCCGTCAGCTCGGTTAGCAATTTAATGAGAATTTTCTTAACAGAAAGTAAAATAATTAAACAAATTCAGTTATAAGTAACATCCTATATTGATATATGGTTTTCAAAAAAATATAGAGCGTCTTCCAGTCAGTATCATTAAGTATGATTGTTTCTTGCAGCGTCATAGTTTTCTTATTGAAATATGAATTTCGATAAGGAGCAAATATTGGACATATACTTATGAAATGGAAACAGTCTTCTTTGGCTTTTAAATTGCATAATGTGCAGAACTGGTTGAAACTGCCGCTGTAAGGATTTCCGTTGAGGCCAAAAACTTCGCATCTTGTTTTGAATATCAAAACTAAAATCATCATCAGCCATAAATGATTTAATAAATCAGTTTGCCGAAATAAAAGCAAGGAGAGTGAATATTTAAAATTCGATTTTTATTTGTAAAATGGGTAAATTATGTGATAAATAAATATTTCTTCTCACAATATTTTTTTTCTTTTGTGAAAAAATTTTTACCTCCATATAAGGGCCTCCAAAATAATTTTTATACGGGGCCCCGACAAAGCACGCTACGCCACTGATTCATCAATAAAATCTATGTGCTATTTTCAAAGTCAAATAAGAGGTCTGTATCTTTACTCACCCGCGGGATCCCGTGGGATCCCGCGGGATCCCGAAACGTGTATCTTTACTTTTTTTTGACGTAAAAGTGGCAGAGCTTTTGCTTTTTTGTCACTTCCCCTCCAGTAAGAATTTACCCGAACAATTTGCTCGTGCACTTTCTTGCTTGTCAAATCGGCTGTTTGTGAAATCAGCTGATCGAAACATTTCGATTGAATTCAAATTTATATTTGAAATTAAATGAAAAATAGAAAGCATAATCTCTATTTGTTGGTTTGAAAATTCAAAATAATGTTAAATATGCAATGCAATATTGCTTTGAGCTCATTTTAGCACGTTTTTGAAACAAAATTGTTTGCATGTTTTTTTACATCTCTACAGAGAGTGCATGACAAATGTCATTCAGCAAGAAACATCCCAAAAGGCGTATCTTTACTTTTCATTTTCGGATGGAGATTACAAAAACAACATTAAAAAGCTCGATCCCAAACTTTTTCACGGGCTTTTTCCCAAACTTTACCCAGAAAGTAAAGAAACAGACCTAAGGTTTGGGATATTGTTAAACTCGATTAAAATTGACATTAAAGCCTCTGTCTGAAACACGATGGGAGAGTAGAATCGCAGCTGTAAAAGCAATATTTTTACAATTTGATGATGTTATTGAATGTGTGAATGAACTAAAAAATAAAAGTGCTGATGCTGAAACTCTAAGCGACTGTGACGCAATCTTAAATGAAATGTTCACTTTTGAGTTTACTGTTGCGATACACGTATGGTACGAGGTTTTACTACGTGTAAAAAATATAAGCAAACTATGGCAATCGGTTCAAGTCAACTTGAAAGTCGTTATTGATACTTTACGGTCATTTTGCTGCTGGATTCAAGAATTTCGTAATACAGGATTTGACGACTGTGTTGTCGATTATTTGTAGAGAAAAGTTCTTTCGAAATTGCGTCTCAGTTTAAAGAAAAACGAATAGCCAGGAAAAAACGAATCTTCGGTTATGAACATGTTGATGAACCTATTCAATCTTTTGAAATGCAATACAGAGTGAACTTCCTTAACACAATGATTGATGCAATTATAGTCGACACTGAATGTCGTTTTGAATCGCTCAAAAAGTATTTCGAAAATGTTGGTTTCATTTATGATATCAATTATTTAAAATCTATACAAAATGAAGACCTTCTCAAGTATTGTACTGATTTGGGTACAGTACTTCGGGATGGCGGGGACAGTGACATTCAGCCTTTCGAGCTTTATGAAGAACTCCAACTTTAAAAAAATAATTTACAAGACTCTATAAACGATGCGAAACAACTATTTCAATACACTTTGGAAAATAATTTAGAAGAAGTATATCCAAATGTTTACATAACAATTAGAATCATCCTCACAATATCCGTCAATACGGCTTCCGCTGAAAGAAGCTTTTCGAAGTTGCAATCGATTAAGATATACTTAATATAGTAGGGGAGCCCAGGATGCTAAATTTGCAGTTACTAAAGCGTCATGCGGACTTATTGGATTGTGAAGTTTACGTTCTAAAATGAAAAAAAGTGTATGGCAGTTTTCCATTTTAGGCGAAGAGCGTGTATGAACTTTTAAAAATGTAAAAAAAAAAACAATCACATTGAAATACTCGAGCGCGTCTTTGTCTTTCTGATAATCGATAAATATTAATCTGACGATTAACTTGGGGCAGATGGGCGTATAAAGAGGTTGAAAAAAAAAGCAATTCGAGCGTGTCAGATTCTTAAAGCGAATGTAAAGTGTACTCAAAAGATTCTATATTTCAATAATTTGACGATTTAAACGTGGCCATAAAGTTTGGCTGATTTTTAAAAATGTAAAAAAAACAAGTGACCTTGAAATCGAGCGCGTCAGATTTTTATACAGAGTGATCAACGTTCGTCCTCCAGGATGATATAATCTGACAATTATATGGAGGCGTACTCTTAGTCAGACAATTTGAAAGTAACAATTATTTGTTGTTTCTATTTTTTATTACTGGATGCAATAATAAAAATATGTACACATAATGTATATACAAATTTTGATTTGAAATTTAGTTGAAAATACTAAAAAAAACCCGCTGAAAGTTTGAGCCTTTAATATTAGTTTTAAGTGCTCGATCAAAAGGTGTGAAGATTTCCCGTTGAAAATACACGGAAACTCTGATTTTTTATTTTTAAATTTCTATAGCTCAGTGGCATTTCATGGGATCGCTTTAACGAAAGATCGTTTTTTCTCAAAATTAAACGCTCTACAAAAGTGCTCATTGCGGCAAAGTCGTTACTCACACCGGCGACGTAGTACGGGCCACTAAACCAGATTTTTCCAAAAAATTCACGTTTTTTCGCAGTTATCTCGTAAATAACAAAAACTATGGAAAAATTATAAACTACAAACTTGTAGAAAATTTAGTTTTCTACAAAAAAGGTCTTATGAACCAAATTGCTTATATCAATATTACCTTTTTTTAATAATATCGTTTTACTTAAATCGTCCCAAGAAAAATGTCAGATTATATGTTTTCCGTAATCCTGATAGGATTACCTTCAAAATAAATAAAAATAAAAAAAAAGTTAATCGCGCTCGAGTATTTCACAATGTCGATTTTTTTTACATCTTTGTGACTCGCCTACTTACGTAGGCCACGCTCAAATTGTCAGATTATTGAAATATAAACTTTTCTGGATGTAATTAACTTACCTTCTCTTAATCTGACGCGCTTGAGTTTCTCTGAGGATCGATTTTGTTTTACTAATCTGACGGGTTGCCCTCAACGTACATTAAGGGTTCATATATGGTAGGAGTACATTACAGGGTGCAAGGTTTCTCCCCATATGATTTTCTGACGCAATCGAGTAACGCGCAAAATCACCTCTTGGGCTCCCCTACTATGAGAAGCACGATGACTCAAGAAAGATTATCTGCGCTATCAGTTTTATCAATTGAGGCTGAAATAGTGGCTAGCATTAGTTATCACGAAATCCAGAAAAAGTTTAGTGAGGCCAAAAGTCGGAAAGTTCGTCTTTTTTAATGTTTTAATTTAGAAATTAGTTTTCGTAATTTGATTAGATAAAAATCGTTTACACATACTCTAGTTTTACTTTAATTTGTGTAAGGTATGAAATTAATCGACATCTGGGGCAACTCTGGGGTTATAAGAGCGAACCTACTGCTTTTAGTTGAACGAACTGTAGTGCATTTGCACGATCACTGAATGCACAAAAACAATGGGATGGATAATATCACTTTCAATAGAAGAAATCGATAAATTATTCAAATTTCATCAAAGTCTTCACTCTGTAGGTCTGTAATTACTGAATCGTATGATTTGTTTGTAATCGAAACAGTTAAATTGAATTGTTGTGATGACAGATTTACGAAATTGAGCTTTGATTACACATTTTTCCAGAAGACAAGCATCAAAATGTTTTCGAATTGACTTTCTATCCAAGTCACCAAACAGACGGTCAGTGGCTGTTAGCTCGGCTAAGACACTAAGGCCAGTTGGGCCCATTGCGATACCACAATGGATATAATGTATCCTTATCCTAATGGAACCAATTCGAGCTTACAATGAAGCGGGAGAGACGCAGGGCGTCGATGTGAGTAAGATCACTAGGGTCATCATGAAAATACAAACCTAGGTGTATATAGTACTACGTTTGAGAGCTAAAAGGGCGACTCCTAGCCTTGAGGCACGTCGTCCAATGAGACAGTGTCCTGTGATGACACCTATCGTCGCACTGATGTGTTTTCTGTTGAGAGAGATCAAGCCGTTCGAGCGCCCAAAATCTAGCTTGAGCCATATCTGTTTTGTTGCGTTACCCATTAAACTGCTTGACTATCTCAGGTTAGTTTTCTTGGTATGCGTCCTTCTTGAGCAGGAGTTTGCATGTAGCGATTGGAATGCCAATACTCTCCGTTTTCGGTGAGGAGGGCAGTGTTCCGTTTCTGGCGAGTTCATCTGCTTTGCAGTTTCCTGGTATGTCTCTATGCCCCAGCACCCAGCACAGTTGAATGTTAAACTGCTCTGACATCTCCCTGAGAGATGATCGGCAATTAAGGGCTAAGATAGAGTTGAAGGAATTTGATGTCAGGGATTTTATGGCCGCCTGCGACTGTCTGAGAAGATGCATATACATATCATTTTTGGATACCATGTTTTCTCTGAGCCAAGATAGAGCTTCGCTAATTGTCATCACCTTGGAACACGCTACAATAATAATCTGGAAGACGAAGCGAGATGTTTAACTTCATTTCGTCTCAATAGACACTACAACCTACATTCATTTATTTTCGAAACGTCCGTATAAAAATGGACGTGTTCGTTTTCCAAGAATGATTGGTCCTCCCAGTCACTTCTGAATGGAATGGTCGCCCGGAAATTTGTGTCGAATTTGAGTTCGGGTGTGGTGTAGTCTGTTTTTAGTTTGAAGATTCCGAATTTGTTCAGAATGTAGGTATGACCAATAATGTTGTTGGCTCTTTGTTTATTTATACTTATGTATTTTCTATACATTTTTGGTTCCTCTTGAATAAAATCATTTTTTCACTTTAAATAAACTTCACAAAACATTTCAACTTGAATACTTGCGGTTCTTTAGTTCACAACAAGTAACACAAGGGTAATCAGCACGAAATGTCAAAATATTCATTGATGCCTTAAGGGGAGAAAAATACGGTAAAATACAGAACATTTCTAATTAAGCGTTAATTAAAGACAGATAAAAAAATTAAAGGGCCTCCAAAGTTTGTTCGCCTGAGGGCCGCTTGAAACCTTAATCCGCCACTGGTATATTATATATCGATACTTCCTGATCTGCCCTACTGTGAAAATTTGTTGACACTGGCGGTTTTAGACGTTCACACATTAAGGCTGACAGGACAAGCGGTGCGACGTTAAGCGTAATTGTAAAGGTTTCCCTTTTTAAAGATCTTACGTTCGATTCTGAGTTTTCTTTCATCGGGCACGGTTTCTTTCGATCATATGCAAATCAGCTCGTATATTTTCCCTTACAACTAATCTCCAGGTGCCTTCAAAATCTCAGCGTCTGCATCTGCAGTTTTATTTGGTTTAAGGTTATATTATTGCGACCTTAACACTTTCTTGGTCTGGAAGACGCCATTCTTCATCAGCGTTCAAACTGAGTCTGCAGAAGTGCCCTTTCCAGATCTTCCAGAAGCTACTGCAAATCTATACCACTATGTTTGCCTGATGATCTTTAAGACCTGGGTTCAAGGTTTGCCACCCTGGCATGATCTTTTTAACTTTTAGTACAACTTTCGAAGCTCATTCCTGTCATGGCATTTTTCAATTTTTCTCAAACAAACGCTTGTCATGCTGCTGTTTGAGAGCTTGGTATTCGTCACTTCCTTTCCCTTTCTTCATGGAAACCAGCTATTATTTTGGTCATTTCAACCTGTGTGGTTGGTTTTTATCTTTCGACACACTTTTTGTGTTTGTCAAGTGGCAACCATAAATACAAGGGCGTTAGCAGTATGGCTTTTGATTTTGGGCTATATGTCCAAAGCAGTCAAACCACAGCGTTGAAACAAAAATTGACATCAGCAAGACGACTAGGAACTTGATTCGCAAAACATCGTTTGTGGCATGAACTGTGTGGCATGACGCGCCATCCTGCATGAAGCATGATCCAATATCATCAACTTCAGAAAAAAAAAATCGAAGCGTCGTTACAAGTCAAAACTTTGTCTTCTTTGTATCAGCCGGTCCACTGGTGATTTAATGCGGCTTATCTCACCGAAAAGTGGACCCAATCTTTACATTGTTTTGGAGAAAGTAAGTATTTTGCTCTTGATATTTCTAAAGCAATTGATAAAGTTTGGCATCAGACTCTTTTATCGAAAATGCGTGCTTTTGGTATTGATGAGTTCGTTGGATTTGAAACTACCTTTCCGACCGTTCAATACAAGTTTTATTGGATGGCTTCAAGTCTGATACCCACTTTATAAATACTGGTGTGCCCCAGGGCTCCGTTTTGTCTCCGACTCTCTTCCTCATTTTCACAATTGATCTCCTGTCTGAAACTTCTAATCCTCTCAACTGTTTTGCTGATGGCTCGACCCTCAGCTTTTCATATTCGTTTCCAAATTCACGTCCCTGCTCTTCGGATGTTGAACTGGAACGGTTGCGTATGATAAGCTCATTGAATTCTGACCTTGACAGCATTGTTACATGGGGTAATAAAAACCGAGTAGAATTCAATGCTTCGAAAACTCAATGCTGTCTCTTGTCGTTGAAGCTTAACATTTCCCCATTGCTGAAAATGAAAGCTGTCAGTACTTGGTATGTGTGTAAACGATGATCTTCGTTGGAATGACCACATATTTAAAGTCGCCAAAAACGCTGCTAAATGCTTAGGCTTCCAGGAAGCTCTTCATCCGCCCAAAACTAGAGTTTAGCTCCCATATCTGGTCAGGTGCTCCTCAAACATCTTTGCGCCTACTTGATAGGGTACAAAATAGAGCGTTCAAATTGATAGGTGATAGTTCAATTGTAGAATCGATTGACTCTCTTCAACATCGTCAAAACGTTACCTGTCTCAGTCTCTTTTATCGCTTTTTTCACAAACAGTGCTCTAGTGAAATAGCCAGGTGCATTCCTACCCCTGAAACAATTTAGCCGCAACACCCATTTCGCTTGAGCCCAACTCCTGACGTATAGTCAAGTATAGAGATTCATATTTTAGTCGCACCACCCGAATGTGGAATGCTCTACCTGGCCCTGTTTTTCCCCTACATTACGATTCACAAAAATTCAAAAGCAACGTGCATCGGTGTCTCCTCTCCTGTGTTCCTAAATGCTCGCACTGTGTTCTACAACATTATAAGGTTAGTCATAACCCCTTAATGTGCGCGTTAATTATAAAAAAAAGGCTTATTTTTGATTCAAATTTTGTAATTATGTCTTGCTGAGGAAATCCTTTTGTCCAATTCTAGCTGCTCTTAGGCATAAACTTCGAAGGTACCTTCTTAGCGAATAATCAGAGATCATTGAGCAAAATTATTATCTATTTGCGGCGTACCCCACAGGCGGATCACTAGTGTGAAGCAGAAAAGTGGGAGAGTTATGATCGCTTCAAGATCACTACTCGTAACGCCGGAAATGGAAAGAAGAAGAAGATTGAGCAAAATTATCATCAGCCTAGTGCGTGAAATGTTGAGCTGTTGAGAACGATGGTGAGTCGATGGTCATGTATCTAGCGGCCACTAGTTTGACAGTACCTATCACGAACTTTTTCCACAAACTTGCGTACAGCATACGTGTCCTTCACTTGGCACAAATCTTCTTTTCAAAAACTGAACTAACACAGCATTGGCTTTGGAAATAAGTTTCCAATGTTGCTAAAGTGTAAAATGGCTTATTTTACTGCGCAGAGGTAGGTAGCTATGAGTGTCAAAATAATTAATGATTTAAAAAGAAGCCGTTTGATGGCACAGCCGGTATATACAAAAATTTGGGTTTGGAAACGAAGGGAACCTTAAATTTTCTGCCAGATCCGAATGGCTAAGTGTTTCTCACTTCCCATTCAGGGTTTTTTATGATCATTAGCATAAGAGGATCTTCCTTCTTCATCGTTAAGACTCAGCCGTTCAAAATTGGCAAGTTGTCTGAAGGCACCATTCTAACTAAAGGATAGGAATAATTGTTTGCAGAGTAGTTGTGCCAAAATGCTTATTCGTTTGGAAAATGTTTGCTCAGGATCCTAAGAGCTGTGACCACGGTTGTGTTTACGTTTGTAAACTGGTGTCCAGCTGATATGTGAACTCCTTAACCCGAAACAATAAACACTTAAGAAATTTTCCGAAGAAGTCATTAGGGGCAAATAGGACCAATAAGAACTGTTTCGATTTAGCTTCATTCGTTTTAAAGGACAGTAATTGGTTTTGGTTTTTGTTATTCGCAGTTGTACAAATTACCGAAAAACAGCACGAGTTCCAGCTTAAGGGTCACCGTCTTTCTACCCAAAAATCAGAAAAATCACCCTTTTCCCATTCTAAAGAGAGCAACAGCGATGAAAGCATTTTCCATTAAAAAAATACTCCCTTGAACAACTCTTCTCTTACATGACAAGTTAAAAAAGCACTTTCTTTGAGGACACCCTTTCTTTTGTACCCCCACATTCTATTCATATTTCACTTTTCGTTTTCCTTTCAGCACTGAGGTATCCCAGTAGCGATGTACCAACCTTGAAGCCACATTCACTTAACGTGCACTCGTACAAAGCGCCCACGTTTTGTGACTTCTGCGGAGAAATGCTTTTTGGCTTGGTTCGACAAGGACTCAAGTGTGACGGTGAGTTGATTTTGATATTTTAGGAGTTTTTCCAGCATTTTCATGTTTTAAAAAATATTCCTTTTTTCCGTTGTTGTTATTGTTGTTCATTATTCTCTTCTTCTCTTTCAGGTTGTAGTCAAAATTATCACAAACGCTGTGTGGTCAAGATACCGAATAATTGTAGTCGCCCCAATGACACTTCATCGCGACGCTCATCAACACTTCAGCCACCTCGAAGTCCATCTGGTGGATCGACCACATCGCTGATATCTGACGATGCTGGAAAAAACGACTCGGGGACATCGCTGGTAAAGAGGATGTCTGACCTAATGAGCGATATAATTAAGAACTAATTGAATTACATAGCTTTCTTGTCTCTTTTCTATGTCCGTCCTTAACGGTTCTTATATTGGTGTTAATTCAAATTTTTTCGCTATAAATACTCGTATTGATTTTATTTAGTCTCGGTGGTGGGAAGTAAATAAATGGATTTAGGGGCTTCCGTTTTCCGTTACACAGGAAAGAAGGGAATGAGTATTAAGACAATAGCCGGGCGTCTTCGCTTTCATAAACATCAATATTTTATAGGGATTGCATGTATTTGAGTTTGTGATTAAACTCAAAGTTGTTCTTTCATAAGATGCCCCCGAGGGACTTTACTTTTAATTTTCGGTTGACTCGTGAAAAGGGGTTAATTAATTTATAATAGGATCAGGCTGGAGTCGGTGGGTGTTTCAATGAGGAGTCAGGTTTTGTTTCATTTGCAGCCAAACAAGCTGTCGAATTTATTCTATACCAAGTAAAAATCACTTCGGGCCAGTATTGTCTATACTCTGCTTGTGCAGCATCGCAGATTGATTGGTTTGGGTTCTTGCGGATGGGCAGTAATTAGATAGTTGCGCAGTTATAACTTAGAAACAAAACCGCGGTGAATCTCAGTTGAAAAGGAGGCTAACCTTTCCTACTTTCATAGTTTACTCTAGACTAATTATGTGAACTTTTCTTTTAAAGGTGGGAGTTTTTATAAACTTGGACCAGATTCCGTAACGTTTTCAGACGATTATCGTTCAATCGTCTTTCGTAGATTGCGTAGTCAAAAGATTGTTTCATATAATCTTGCTTTGAGTGGTTGGTGGAAAGCTATTTTACTATCGTCTGGCACCTTTTTAGGGTCTTAAACACGTTTTTTTACTGACTCAAACTCAGACGATAGTCGTCTTAAACGTTGCAGAGTCCTGCCTTTTGGCTTGAAAAATTACAAACTAAGTGAGCATGGGTTCTGCGATCATCTTTTACTCAGAATATGATATTGTCCAACACAACTGTATGGCTAAAACCGGAAGTTTTACATTACTACAAAACTAACACTCACACTTATTTGAAATGAAAATCATCTCTGATTTTTTTAATTGCGAGAAGGATCGTTCGGCAGAACAATTTGTGATCATCAATGTTAAAAATATCCGAAGAGCTCTTTCGGTGTTAAGATATATCGGCTAATTGATCTTCCATAAGAATCTTATACAAATGACTACGAGTTTTTTGTGCATCAGTGTATCTGGAGTTCACGTAACTTTGGAATTGTTTCATTTCAATGAAAAATTCTTCCAAATCTCTGGAATAAAAACGAACTAAGTTGTTTATAGCTTCGTGGAGGTCTCCATCACTTAGAGAAAAGTTGATGAGAAATGCAAATCTCTCTGAAACTTCCATATACACGTTCGCACGTCGTTTGATTTCACTGTGAAGATTGTCGTTGATTTCGAGGAAACCTTTAGTCCTAAGATCATCGCAAGGCGGAAATTCTACTTCTGAAGCATTTCCGTCATCTCATTAGGCTCTACGTTTTCTGTATAGCCTACACCAGGTATAATATTTGTTATGGTTTTTCCTCGAAATCATTGATCTTTTCTCGAAATGAAACTAAACTCTCTTCTAATAATCCGTACAAAAAAGCACACGTTAGCAAATCTAATTTTTCACTTTGCAATGACTTACTCACTGAACGCATAGCAGTCAAAATAGAGTTCCATAAAATCAACATGAAACCAAATTCAAATTTTTGCATTTTATTCGCGATGCACGTCGCCTCATAACGAGTATCAGTATCTATTTTGTGATTCATCATCAGCAATGATTTCTAGAGCCTCCAATATGTTATCAAATGACTCGTAAACTGCATTCATCGCATTCGAAAGTGCTTCCCAGCGTGTAGTTGACAATGTCTTCAAAGTTTTCTTTTTGTTTATTTTATTTTTTTAAACGCCCCAACGATAGGTGTAGGCGAAAAAAAAAATTATATAATATCTGTATAATGGCGAAAAAATCTACTGCATAAAAACAGCACTTCACAACATGCTCTCCATCCAAATTAATTTCTTTTTCTCATTCGAACTCAATATTCTTGCTTGCATACCTTGATTCGAATGGTCCAGTCGAATTTTGACATGTGAAATGTGGATGGTCCATGTTCAAACCAAAATCTTACATCTTCACTAGTAAATTTTTCCCATTTTCCTGGATCGTTGGAACGTTTGGAAATATCTACACCTTGATTTTTATGTACACTTTCGCCCACAAGAGATTGGTTTGAAGATTCATATGTTGAGCTGACTGGATCCTCGTTCAATTCAGGACTAGTTGCAAGTCCTTGTTTGCGTGATGAATTTGGTGTTTTTACCTTCCGATGAAAATAATTGTCGAGTTTTGGAACTTTTTCTAACAGTACACTTGTTCGTGATCGTTTTTCTTCGGCTACCTTTCTTTTTTGCGCACCACTTAAATATGAACGAGAGATTTCTTAAACATAATAACAACTTAAGACGCTAACGAAAGTTTGAGTATTTACTAGTGTATTGCACTAAAACTATCACTGCTAAAAATGATGGTCTCACTACGGTAAGGCAAAAAAACGCGGACTTTTAAGTTATAGTAACAAGGATATTTTATTCACTTATTCACTTAACACTATGTAATTAATTCTTTTTTATTATTCAATATATCTACTCTCCTTTCACTTCCGATACACTTCCTTGCACGCTCATACAATTTGTCAAATGTGTCCGAAATGTCCTTTTTAGAAACCTTGTCTAGATCGTCGGTCGTCACCTTTTGAATGAGGTCAATTGAATTTTATTTATTTGAGTTAAATCTATTTTCAGTTCTTATAATTAATGTTATGTTTGCAAAGAAATTTTAGAAGTTTTTTTATTTTTCTGGGGCCCCCTAAAATCGGGGGCCCTAGGCAACTGCCTATTCTGCCTATTCGTTAATCCAGGACTGGGCGGGGCCAACAATTTTCAAACAGCTTCTCGAGAAAGCGCTTTTCTAACAATTAATTTACTATCGAAAGACTTGCCAATTCCTTGCGAAAGGTGAAACCATTGGAAAAACATTTTTATTTTTCTATTGGAATTCGAACCACGAACCTCTCACGTAACAGGCAGATATGATAACTATTACGTCACGGATATCACAGGCGCTAGGGGATGCAAACAAACTTTTTTGAGGTACTATTTCGTTAGGGTAAGCTTTGCATTTGAGCCTGGCTAATGTCAATGGTGCAAATATTCGAAGACTAGTTCTTTTACACGATTGCAGGCACTATAGTATTCTGTCGTTACTTAACACTACAACTTTATGCTTACTGTAGATAAAAGCTTTTGAATGTATAAGGCTTTGTTTCAAATACTCGTAATTAAACCATACAAATGTTTTTTTGTTTGTTTTTCACCATTTTCATAGTTTTATGGATTAGATAATTTTCTCTCGGGTAAAGTACACGAAATCACAACTATTGTTTATAACGATTGACTCTTCAGGACGCATTATTAGAATCATACGCGTAATGAGTAAAGAAACTAATTTAGACTTTCTGTGTAACTTTTTTTTTTTTGTTGATACAAAAAGAGGAGGCTGTTACTAAGCTGGAGCACATTGATCAATTGCTCATTGTACACTTAAGTAGCAACCTTCCCTTTTTGTGGTGCTGTGGATATAAATAGGGTGACTGCCAATTTACTTAAAACCTGAACTTATTGACGGGCCCAGTCGGGTTCCTGATATTGAAGGGCATGCGGCCAACACACTTGACTTATTTCTCCCGAAGAATACAGGGTTATGGTATCATCTCCTCTAGGCAAATCTGACCATTGTGTCACATCGTCATGTGTCATATATTTCGTTTTCCGTTAGATACGGTCAATGTCCCTAAAAGAACTGTGTGGCAAGGCAATACGAGAAAGCCGGACGGAATGAATAATTCCTTTTGAAATTTAAATTGGTCATTGTGCTTTCTCGACGGAAACGTTGCGCATCAGCTGATACTGATATGATATCTAACGTAATTCTCAATAGCATGAGAAATTTTGTTCCTCACAGAACAAAAAGTATCATCCCCAAAGAGGTGGTTTGATTCAATCTGTATAAAGGGGTGATTATAGATAGAGAGGAATGTTTTCGTAAGTACACAACCGATGCTTCAGTAGAAAACCGAAATATTTTCAAAAGGGCCAGAAATATTTTTAATGCTCAGATGAAACTGGGAAGCTGAATGAAAAGTAGATGCCCGTTGCTGTACTCGAACTCACTTAGGCAACGTTCACTAAACACTTTACAACAGGACCACTGCTCCCCTTTGTGTACACAACACCCTCGTACTCCTTCAATCTAACACATAAAATAAATAAATATCTAAAAAATTAATACATAGTATAAAAGTCATTTTCCGCTGTCTGTCTGTATGCTTAGATCTTTGAAACTACCCAACGGATTTTGATGCGGGTTTTGTTTAATAGATAAAGTGATTCAGAGGAAGGTTTATTTGTCTATTTTACAGACATACTCTCACTGGAACGGGAACGGGAATATACTCGGGAACAAAATGGGAAGTTGAAACTTCTTGACTGAATTGAAAATTCTTTTACCGTAAGAACGCTATGTATTCCCATATTCCCACGGGAACGTCAACGAGAGCTAAGTGTTTGTATTGAAAAGACACTAAAACTATTGATCCGATTTGATTGACATTAGGAACAAAAATGGTCTAGAATATGTGAAATAACATAGGTTGTATTTCCTTTCCATTCCCTCGAGAACGGAAACATAACCGGGAACTAGAAAAAAGAGAAATGGTTCACCAATTCCAAAAATTCTTTCACCGTTAAAGGAGTGGTTCATTGCCCTGAGACTATGCATACCTATATCATCCCCATATTCTCACAGGAATTTTTTTTTGTCGCTATTACCATACGATGTTATCCCCAAATAGATTAAACTATATTTCATCCCCTTATTCTCACTGGAACGGAACATGAAAAAGAACATAATAAGGAACTTGGAAAATACTGGACCAATTCAAATAAAATTTCAACGTAAGAGTGCTTCATTGCTCCCCAGTAACAAAGACTATATTTCCTTCCCATGTTCCCTCGGGAACGGAAACGAGAATGGCGACATAACCCTGGAAAGTATTGGACCAATTCCAAAAACTCTTTGATTGTTAGAGTGCTTTATTTTCACTGAAAAATATAGGCTTTATTTCATCTATATTTTCCCACAAGACCGTGTACAGGAATTCAAAAACCACTGCACCGATTTTTTCAATTTTTTCACCAAGTTAAATAGACTAAATATCATACAAATATTCCTACGGGAACTGGAACATAAGCGGCAACTTGGAAAATACTGGACCGATTCCAAAAATTCTGTCATCGTTAGAGTGCCTAATTGCCCCTGAGTAACATAGACTATATTTTATACCCTTTATTGCACTAAAATGGAAACTTGGAAACTGCTTTACTGAATTTACTCAATTCGATCAATTTATGGCTTAAGCTTCTCTGGGCGGATCAGCTATAATACATGAATAACCAAATATATGCCCATGCCGACTTCGAACGACTAAATAATAAAACGATTTTCATGGCAGTGTAATTACTAGAGGAACCCTTCCAGTGATGTCCAAAACGCTTTTTTGCCATAATTTTACAAGTTCTACAAAAGTAAAGCGCTTGCCGGCTCTAGACGCTCATTCCCATACGGATGGTTGAGAGAAATGCATAGGGCTAGAGCCCATATCCACCTGTTGTTCCAAAGTATTCATTTTATTAGTTTTTTATTTGTGGGGAAGTGAGACCAAATTCAAACTATACGAGTTTACGTTGTTATAATTCTTAAGCTAGTGATTGACCAGCAAAACCCTATAAATGTTGATTATGTTTCTCCGCTCGCACAAAAGTTTAATCTTTGACATGTAAAACAAGCGATGCCGTATCACATAACATAGTATTTCGTAGAAGTTTGAGGTTCAAATCTCAGAATCGTTAAGTAGTTTTCCAAGGCTATCGCAAGTCGAGAGAAGTTGGCAGGCTCTCCAAAATCAATTACACAGACATGAAAACCGTTTTCACTTAGGAGATCAAAATCTAGGAAAAAAGTAGGTCCTTGAAATGCTTTAGGCTGCTGCCGAAGCTCTGCGTGTCTTGCTGTGCCACCGTATTTTTTTTATTTTCTAAATAAAAAAAGTTCGAAAGCTCGGTTGCCTGGACAATAACTAGCTCTGAAGAAGTAAACTTGTTAAAGTTAAGTGTCAATATATTAAAAGTTCCTTATTCCCATAGAAAGGATGGGACAAAAACAAGTTTCTTTAAAACAAAAACTGAACAAAATTACATTTTTTATATAATGTAATGGTTTTATTAGTAACAAGAAACATTCCCATTTATTAGGAAACACACCAACGGAGGTTCAAGTGGTTGCCTTGGCTGAATTGGTTGGCTTCGCAGTAACGCATTCTGTCAATCACGACTTTGTTGAGGGTTTCGGGCTATAGCTCACGGATCGTTTAGACAATTTTTGGACTGACTGTATCAATCGTTTCTGGATTGTAAACTTTTCTTATTGTTTAGAAAAATGTACTTAATGGTCAAGTCACAGCTTCGAGGCGAAAGATCGCGGTATGTGCTTTATTAAAACTTCCGTTAGGAAAACGACTATGTGTGTATTCACTTTTGAAACAAGTTTTCAATATTTTTCAGTGTTCTTTTTAGCGTTAAGAAACTCATTTCGTTTCGCGGAGTAATGATACTGACTCTATGTCAAGACTTTGAGCGGGAACCATATGTCAGTATCAAAATAACCAATGATTTAAAAAGAACCCATCAACATAGGTGCCACATCCTGTACGTAAGACGATGTCCCATACGCAGCATCTAACATTTTAATATTGAGTGCATCCAAGTTCTAGTTCATGATAATAAAAAAGATGTGGTGCTCTCTGCGTACCATAAACGTATCATAAGATATCACGTGCAAATCAGGCACCAGGCTTAGAGTTAGGTTATAGTGAACAGACAACTTTAAGATGGTCATGAAATCAGTATTTTACCTACATATCAAGTCCTCCTGCAAACCATCAGTCGGGATAGATAAATATGTACACCATCTGAACAAAAATTTAGAAGTTTATACCAATAAAAAACTAGAAACTTAATTTCAATAAATGCAGAACAATAAGGGCCCAAAAACAGAACCTTAAGGTTCACCCAAGTGTAAGTTTATTGACTAGTCTTTACTTTTATCCTCTTGGTGTGATTGATAGCACGTTTTTCTGCTACGTGGAAGTTGGTCCAATGAGAAGCATAAAATTGTTTTTCCACGGGTGTGGCCTTTCGCGAAGTATTGCCAATTCCACCGACAGCAAACCACTGTCATGAGAGCTCTTTCTCACTTAGCCATTCGGGATCGGCATAAAACTATAGGTCCTTGAAATGCCCTTTTTATTATTTTTTACATTTAAAATAGGTTTAAGAATTCAAATTTGATGCATAATAAACTGAATTTATTTTTAAAGAAACGATATCATCTTTAGGCAGACTCAAAAAAACACTTGATATAAAATTTTCCCAAAACTTTAGCTTTGATGTTGTTTCATCAGACATTTTCATAAAAATAAAAATTCTGTTGAAGGGAAAACAACTAAAAATCTAAATATCTTATTCTTAATTCTAAAATATTTGGAAACCATATACTGCAAAGTTGTATTTGCATTCACCTCAATTATTTTTTTTTATTTTTAAGAACAAATGGGCAAATATATGCCACTCAGTTATCCAGTATCCACGTTATAATTTCTTTATTGTTTTGATCCAACAACGCTTTCCATCCAATAAAAAAGTGACCTAACATTCATGTCTACAAGAAACGTGTGCATCAGCCCAGTAAACCGAAATGGCATAAGAGAATTATGTGAATTACTGTCAACAAAGTTACTCTATACCTGGGTTGAAAGGCCAGAAGTGATTATCATTGAATGGTCAGGTTCTTTTATAGCTACTATTCAATTTATTAGAAGTTTTTCATGCGACAAAGTGACATAATGTGTAACATTTTACCCCTATTCCGAATAAAGAGTGACTAAAGAAGCATAAAAGCCTATTCATAACCCCGTACTCGATGATGCTGAATGGAATCATATGTGGAAAATAGAAATTTTATCTCCGGTTTCTTGACTGAGTGCTTTCTTATGGATACTTTTATTCAATGAAATGTGAAAGGTCTTTTCACTGGTTGTCTTACTGTGTCCCGGCCTTTCAAGTTTCATTGACTATTTGAACTAAGCTTACACTAGAGTTTCTCAATTAATCAAAGTGATTTTTTCGATTGCTTCGTTCTGCATTTTCAGTGGGGGTGAGCTAAAATATGTACGTAAAAGCAATGATGAAAGAACACCTAATTACGTAAAATTTAAAAGATAAAGAACCTAAAACCGTTTTAAAAACTTTTTTTTGTGCTTTATTAGCGGTAAGATCTTGCGAAGTGTGACAGATTTTTAGAAACATAAAAGGGAGCGTAAGAGGTTTTATGTCAAACAATCAGGATATCAGACGATCAAACCTTGCTAGTGCCTAGCATAAGCTCCTTAAAAATTCTCTAACCCCTGAGAAGAAAACAAAACCTGTAACGGAATACTGAAACTCAATACATATTCAGCAATACAAGTTCATTCTTCTGTTCTATTCAGAACAGACTCAAGTCACAATGAAACCCTACAAATGTAATACTTTTTTTTCTGTTGATGGATAAAGCTACTGCGTCAGAACGAAAGCGTTTGATCTTAACAGACGGTGAACAAAGCTATTGGTTAACATGTCAGCCTGTTACGTGAGAGTTAGAGGTTTGAATCTTATAAGCATTAAATGGTTTTTCCAGCTTTGGTGCTCAGGCCTTGCTGTTGCCAAGCACTGTTCTATAACAAACGAATACTCACACTGCATCCATTTTCAGCAATACAAATGCATGTTTTTACTTCATTCAACACTCAAACCACAGTGAAACCCTACAAATGTAATCATTTTTCTTTTCTTGTTATCGACATGTGATGGATAAAGCAAGTGCGTCAGAACGAATGCGTTCGATTCCTGCTCCCGCAAGAATTCTTTTTAACAAACGAATAGAATGCGCGCGGTAGCCGAAGCTAATGGTAATCATGTCTGCTTTTTATGTGGGAGTTAGAAGTTTGAATTTCATAAACATCCAATCGATTTTTTCAGCTTCCGTGCTCAAACCTTGCTGTTGCCAAGCACTCCTTACATTTTCAGCAATACAAATGCATACTGCTACTTCATTCTATATTCGAACCACAATAAAACCCTACAAATGTAATCAATATTCTTTTCTTTTCATTTTATCGCCATGTGATGGATAAAGCAAATGCGTATGCGTTCGATTCTTGATCGCGCCACAATTCTTTTTAATATACGAATAATGCAGTGCAGTCGAAACTAATGGTGCTTGTTACGTGAGAGTTAGAGGATTACATAGACATCCAATGGGTTTTCAGCTTTCGTGCTCAAGCTTTGCTGTTTCTAAGCACTCTATGCAGTTCTCAGCAATACAAATACATGCTTCTACTTCATTCAGTACTCAAACCACAGTGAAACCTTACAAATGTAGTTAATTTCCTCTTCTTTTTTTCGGGATGTGATGGATAACTCTGTATTGCTTTATAACGGTAGCGTTTCAGTCTTGAAGGTGCGCATCTCATAAGTCCTAAGCATTTTCTTCAATTTTCGCGAGAAATTGGCAAATTTTCCTGTAGAAGTTTTATTCCCATATGTCAAAAACGGATGTTCGGAATAGCAAAAAATTGTAAGTCCCGTAATTGCTTTAGGTTCTGAGGCTCTTCAAACATTTGCTAAATAAATGTTGGTAGAATGTTATCCTTGCGTATATGATAATCTAAATTTTCTCGTTATTATTTGGTAGTTTTTGTGCAAAAAATTAAAAAAACAAAGCTAACCTGTTCGCTTAAGCAAAAGAAAATATTCTACTCTCCGATTATACGCAGTGATTGGAAAAATTTCAACTATGTGCGAAACAGAATGAACGAGGAACATAATCACAGGTGCAAAACCCACCATTTCAAAACCAATTTATTACAATATCTTAACTTTAGCTAGATTCAACCACCAGAAATGCTCGCTAGCGTAGTTAAATCAAAGTCCAAAACTTGCTTTTGCTGGCCCATTACTGCAAAAAAAAGGACTCTTTTACTTTGGAGTGTTAAACAGTTTTAATTGACTTTGGATTTGCTGATGCTGGCTCTTGAAAATGTTTGCCGCCATTAAACTGCCGTTTAATCTTGATGGTGCTGGTAGTGTTGTGGCTTCAGTTTCTGTTGCACGGAAATAGCCCGAATATTTCAACTGAAGTTTTTTAGAAAATTTCAATATTTCAATAGTGCCTCTCGCACGTTGTTATATCCTTGGCTTTCATATTAATTCGATTGCCTTCTCACTTAACTTGCCTAGCAAAAAATGACATGAACATAACAACTTGTGGACAAGGACATATTAAGATGAGAGATCACCCTTAGTCTCATCAGTCCTCGCTTAACCTTTTTTTCTGTGTAAATCTTTAACTCCTCTCCTCACTTATAAATGAAAAGATGAAGTTCTTTAAACGGAATCCTTTTCCAACTATGAGATCTGGTTTGGTTGTTTACTTTTAGTTTATACGTTCAAAAAGCAAATAAATGATGTTAAGTAAGAAGTAGAAAAAACGTTGACATTACATTATACTTGCATGTGTTTTATTTTGTTGGCAATAAAAACATTTATTATTTTTTTAACTCAAAACGTGATTTTTATTTCATTTGATTTCGATCCTTCCAAGTGGTTCCTCCTAAACCAGATCCCATTGTTTTGTAGGTAGGTATTTTTGTTTTCCATTAATCAAACTCTAGTTTCCATGGTTCTTCTTCTGTTCATCATGTTCCTGCAATTAGTATATTTTCACCCGCCCCAAAAAAAGGAATACAACATAAAGTCAGGAAATATATACACATACACACAGCTCAGCGTAGTCAAGAGTAATGCCGAGTCATCAAGCAAGGAATTATGTATTTCAATTTCATAATTTTTTTTGTTTTGTTTTGTTTTCTCATAAAAACAAAACTGCTCCATGAATTTGTATGGCTCAGTGAATTAATGCTTTTTTGTTTTATGAATGACTTAACTTCCGCTGGATGAGAAATTATAATAAATATAAAAACAAAAAGCTTAATTCGGAATTCATTTCAATTGACTTTATTATTGTTTGTTGATTTGGATTTCGATGGGGGTGGATTTTGCTGTTTAAGGGGTTTGAAATGAATAAAGTATAGTTAAGGTTGTAGCTTTTTAGTCCAGGAGGGTAGAAACAATCACGAAGCGTGAAATTCTCACGAGATACAATTAATATTTAGCTTTGAAGAGTAAACAAACAGGCTCCTTTAAGTGGAAGGATGTAGAACTTAAAAAAGCGAATAAGTGAAAATTTATTTACTAAACGAATTTTTCGCTTTGAAGCGGATCTGTATCGTCCTTTGAGAACTAGACATTTAAATTCCACGTAGGCGGTCGGTCGGTCAATGACTGTTATGAAGAGCTTTTCGCTTTGAAGCGGATTTGTATCGTCCTTTGAGAACTAGACGTTTAAAATCTAGTCGGTCGGTTAACGACTGCTATGAAAAATTATCAATTAACCGTTTTCTTTAAATATAAGATGGAGAATACTCCTCCCCCTACTTTCTAAAAACAAGATGATGTGTGTCTTGGAAGCTAGGGACTCTTCGTAAGACCAAAGCTTATCAAGGGCGGTTATGGTGCAGTGGTAGAGTGTTTAGTACATTGGCCGGACGCGTGATTTGGAATATCGCTCTTTACTACTACTTTTGCTTCAAACTCCCAGTTTCAACTGGACACCGCCTTTGAGGTTATATATGTGAAATTGCAACCACCTTATTTCCATCTACTGCACCGCAGAAAATTGAAGGCTGCTGTTCTGGTAGTACGGATGGTAATGGATCTGGTGAAGGCTCCTCAAAACCACGATTTTTTGGTTACGCCACAATTATAATATGAAATATTTACTATGTAGTTAGTTTTTGACTGGAAATGCTGTCATTTGATTATTTTTTCCCGAACATCGCCTTAAAACACCACACGCAAAATTTCTAAATTATAGCAAAATAAGCACGGACAAATGAATAACATTTGTAGGGTTTCACAATTTTGATTAACTGTGCATTTTATTTCGTCGCACATGCGAAAGTACTGATATAAGATCCCTCCTTTCAAATGTTTTCTTTGACTCAACAGATCAGGTTGAACCTGTGCCTCAACCAACATCTTTCGCCAGCAATTTCGATTTCGGACAAGCTCTTTTCCATTTTACACTCTAAGTCGGCTCAGATCTTCTTCCATATGGAGCCATCTTAGATGAAGTTTTATACTTCCGCGACTTCCCTTCAGTGTGCTTTCAAAAACCCGTTGAGAAGGGGAGCGTTGGTATCCATTCACTCTACGTCTCCCAGCTATCGTAGTCTCGCGATGCATACTCTTCTTGCTACGCTCATGTTTCGGTACAGCTCATACAGTTACTTGCTGAATCTTCTTCTTCACACATCGTTCACTTGGAGCATTATCCTTCCAAAACTACTAGACGTTTCCCCATCCACTTTAGATAAAGCTCATGCTTCGATGGCTGCCAGATGAGCTATAAAAGGTCGCAGGCTACGAAAACGTTGTCTCGAAAACTGTTAATTGGATCGAAAAACAATGTTCTACAAGCACGTAGCTTAAATTAACACAAACAAAAAGTTTAGGTATTTTTAATTATCATGTAGGTTATCAATTACAGTGGTCAGCTGCTTGGGCTCAAAAGCTAGGTGAAAACGTATAGTCGTGGGAGGCTATTTTTTATTTTTTTTTTTTCTTATAAAAAAAGGAGGCTTATGCTAATCTGGAGCACTCAGACCTAATTTCCGGTCCAGTGAACTATTAGGGTAGCAGCTTTCCCTTTTTTGTGGTGCAGTAGTTGAAAATAAAGGTGTTAGTAATTTCACATATAACCTCAAGGGCGGCGGCGGCGTTCAGATAAAACTAAAAGGCTAAAAGTAAACTGGATGCCCAGAGCGGGATTTGAACCCACGCGTCCGGCCTATCCACTGAACACTCTACCACTGGGCCACGGTCGCTAACTACTGGACCCAATCAAGTCAGAAATGTGGAAGTTGAAATAGATTTAAGGTTCAATAAATAAATTACCATTGCCACTGAGAAACTCATTCAACAAAATTCAGTGTTTCATAAAATTTAGCATTTTTCATTCATCTAGTCTTTTCAGAAATTGTTGAATACACAACCCTTTGCAACTCTATCTTCCTTAACACTAATTTTCGCAACATACGAAATCCTCGCCTCTGCTACATACCCCACCTTTGGACGTCATATGACTCAAATGAATCAATCTGCCTTATTTCATATTTATAAAGCGCACCTGGATTATCGAAAAAAGTCGATTTTAAAAAAAAAAATATAAATATTTAAATACAACTGGAGAATATCTCCTGAAATTTTCAAGTCGATCTGATGAATCTCCGAGTGTCTGTCTCCGAGTTGCGGCCGTTTAAAGTTGGCGCCATTCGTTCGAGTCAGTGCCACTTGGTATGGTGAGTGAACACGGTACTACAATGCTTACTTACGAACTTACCGACAACTTTTAGCAAGCAGCTGTTGGCAGCATACTGTATGTAGTAACGATGGTTAACGGCAGTACATTTACGTAGTCGTGTTTAGAGCGTAGGTACGTTTATAATCGTTATAACATTTGTTATTCAATTCTAACGAAAACCTAGTATTTATTCCATTTGAAATTTTTCCCTGATTCGATTTCCTGATCGCTATAACTGGCACCTAACTAAGGTGGGTATTATAGTTGGGGGTGAACCTGAACCTCAACCTCAACCAACATCTTGCGCCAACAATTTGATTTCGGGCGAGCTCTATCCCAAATTTGAACTCTAAGTCAGTTGAGGTCTTACCCTTCAGCGATATCCCTGCAATATGCTTTTAGAAATCACTAAATGGATGGAAGGGTTTCCTCATCCACTTTCGATAAAGTCCATGCTTTCGCACCGTAAAGCAGACTGGGGTGACTAAGGTCTTAGTAAGGGTTACTTTGGATTTTTAGAGAAGGTTTTGTTTCTCGATTGCCTTCTTAACCCAAACAAGCAACGGTTGGCAAGATTCATTCTCCTTTTGATCTCCGCACTGAAGTTGTTTTCCGTATCTACAACGGATCCTAGGTAGACGACATCCTGTTCTTCCTCGAAGTTATGACTGTCTATTGTGACGTTTATTCCGGTTCGTCGAAGTTCGGTGTCCTTGTTTGATGACAACATATACTTCGTTTTACCTTCATTTCTTCATTTGTGGCACCCGTGGCGTGATAGTTAGCATATCTGCCTTTTAACCCAGTAGTTCGCCTTTCGCGAGGAATTGACAAGTCATCCGTTAGCAAATTCATTGCCATAAAAAGCGCTTTCTCTGATTAACTGTTCGGAACTGGCAGAAAAGTGTAGGTTTCCTCCATTACCTCACAAGGCATGGTTGTGAGAAATACGCAACGCCCTAGGGCTCCTCGCTCTGTTGCGCCACTCTATTTATTTATTTATTTATTTTACCTTCATTTCCCATCAAAACTATTTTTGCAACTTCTGTTTCAATGCTCTCAAAAGCACCTGTGACATTACGGAGCTCGGTATGGTCTTCTTTGAGTTCGAATTCGGTTTCCTTTGCCTTACATTTTCAAAATCCACCCACGTAGTGTTGTTTCATTATTCATGGAATCAATCCCAATCAAAGTGTGATGTTTTTCCTAAGAATGAGTCCTTGTTGAAGTTCTTGGAATTTCTAAGCTTACACACGAGGAGTGATTCCTTTATCAGGGGGATGAGTTCTCAGCTTTTCTAAGCCCACACACAAAATATGATTCCTTAATCCGGGGAATGAGTTTGCGGGGTTTTCAAATCGAAGTGTTATTCAATTAAAAAATGAACTCAGTCTCTTAAATTTACTTAATCAACCTTTCAACAAGCAAGAATTTAAAGAGTCTCGCGGCAATTCCAGAAACTCTGTAACACTTGATTGCTCAAACGAAGACTACAGTGACGACCTGAATTCTCATAATTCAAGGTGGGTACGCTATCGCTATCTCGAGAAACAAAGAATTACAAGTTGCAATATACCATTGCAAATTGTAATTTAATGCACACTTATCTAGGAAAAAAATTTATTCCAGGAAATCCTTGTAATTTAAAACTTTTGCCCAAGGGACGCATTCATTGGTAAGTTACGCCTGGACAAAGAAAAAAAAACAATTCCACGTGGATGGATGGATGAGTTCTAAGAACTGGGTAAAATTGGTAATCGTTTTTGAGGTGAAAACTTCTATAGTAGGTATCGAATCGTTGTGATTTGAAATTAATACAAGAAAAGAAAAAGAGACAGTCACATAAGTTCATAACAATTAAAATGGGAGATAATGAGATAGGCAGTATTATGCAGGGTTTTTATGTTCTATTTTTCTTTGTTCTGTGCTTCGCACTTCCTCCACTCGTGTGTAAATATAGTTAAGCCCAGGGACGGTTCTTGTAAAGGTTTGACCCCCACATTCCTTGATTGGGAACGTGAATTTAGAAACTACTGGACCGATTTCAAAAATTCATTGAACATTAGGATGTTACTTCATCGCTCAGTAACATCACCACATTTTTTTTTTTTTTTTCATTTACTTTTAGAGAAATGTTTTATACACCGTAAGGAAGTATCCATACTTCCCCGTGTGTCGGACTTTCCAAGGTGTACTAAGTTTGGCATACCGACTAAAACTCCAAAAGATTCTCGCTGATCTTCCCCTCGGGACCACTTGCGCATTTCTTCGAGGGGGGTCCGTTTCTAGGTGGCAGGTTCTAGATCCTCAACTACCCCTTCTTGTTTCTTTGTTTTCAGGATCTGCGTCAGATACAGGCTGATTCGCCTCCAACTCTCCTCGTCTCTCGGCATCTCCTGGATGATATTATTCGGGCTGAGCTCTCCGATAACTCTATTTATTTCCTGACGGGCAGATTCCTATCTACAACACTCGAACACTGTATGATAAGCGTCGTCTGTCAGCGAATCTCCGTTTTGGCCCGAAGGGCTTCTTCTATTTCCAATTTTGTGCAGGAAAGCGTTGAAATACCAGTGTCCGGTGAGTAACTGTGTGACGTAGTAGTTCACTTCACCGTGTTTCCGGTTACTCCATTCGCTTATGTCTACGATCAGCCTAGCAGTCCAGCGTCCTCTGCTTTCCCACTCCCAGCGTTCTTGCCACTTCTGCTGTGTGATCGCTTTCGCTTCCGCGTTCGCCGCTTCCACGCTGATTTCTGCTTTCTTTTCATGTATCTATGTATTTTCTTTGTGCTACGAAGAGGTCAATTGGTACGACACCTGCAACTACAAGAACTGCTGGCTCAGACACTTTGCGGTACGCGCTCGCTATTCGCAAGGCACCGCGCCTCTGTACCGATGCTAGTTGTTTCCGGTATTTTTCCTGTTTTGGTGCTTCAGCCCAAGTTGAATGTGTTGTTGCCAGAAGAAGATTCCTTTTGCTTGCGGATGGTCCACCTACATTTGTCATCAGCCTAGATAGGTGGCTTGTAACCTTGGTACGCGCTCAGCAGCCGTTCGTATCTGGTCGCAAAAGCTCAGTTCGGTATCAAGCTTTATTCCCAAATATTTTACCACGTTTTTGCTTTTTAAAGTTGGGTTTCGATGTGGAAGTCGATAACCGTGGGAATTCGTTTTTTTGTTAGAATTACTACTTCAGTCTTCTCAGTAATCAGCGACAGACTATGTTCCTCCATCCAGGAATTTGTCCTTCGCATCACTTGGTTCAACTTTCTCTGTGCGCTTTCGGTGTCCCTTTCAGTAATCACCGCAGCAACGTCGTCAGCGTATCCAACTAGAAAGCAGACTTCGGGCATTTCCAGGCAGAGAATGTCATCGTAGGAGATGTCCCAGAGGTCTGGTCCAATGATAGATTCCTGTGCTGCTCCAGCTGTGATATTTTTTCGTATCGTTCCTTCAGTGGTTTGGTAGACAAGTTCTCGTTCTTTAAGATAATCTTTTATCTTCTTTCAAGTGCATCAATCATGTTTGACCATCGGACTGAATTAAAAGCGTTTCGGACATCAACAAGTGTTACCAGCAGCACGATTTTCTTGGTGTTTTGGCTCCCTTGTTGAGCAGTTTCGACAGCCCTTACTACTTCTTCTATTGCTCCTATTGTAGAGCGCCCCTTCCTAAAGCCATTTTGTCTTTCAGACAAGTCTCCCATTCTTTGAATCGCGGCTATAAGTCGTGGTTGCAATTGCTTTTCTAGGAACTTGCCTGCTGTGTCCAGCATGCACAGAGGCCTGTATGCGGATGGAGACTCCGGGTTTCACTTATTTTTGCTGATAAGTACAAGCCGTTGCTTTTTCCAACGCTTAGGGAAAATTCCTTCAGCTAGACAGCTGTTGTACATTTTTAACATCACCACATTAAAAGGAGAACCGAAACTTACTTACTTACTTAGGTGGGCATTACAGTTCGGGTTGGACCTGGGACTCAACCAACATCCTTCGATAACGACTTCGATTTCGGGCGAGCTCTCTCCAGTTTCGCACTCTAAATCGGTTGAGGTCTTCATCCACTTGATTGCGCCACTTAAGACGAGGTCTTCTCCTTCCGCGATTTCCCTGCAATGTGCTTTCGAAAACCCGTCGAGCCGGAGCGTTTGGGTCATCCGCTCTACATGACGTACTCTTCTGGCTATGCCCATGTCGCGGTACAGCTCATACAGCTCGTTGTTGTATCTTCTTCTCCACACATTGTCTTCGCATACGGGACCAAAGATCATTCGGAGAATTTTTCATTCGAAACGACCAAGGGTTTCCTCATCCGCTCTCGATAAGGTCCATGCTTCCGCGCCGTAAAGCAGGACTGGGATGATTAAGGTCTTATACAAGGTTACCTTGGTTTTTCTGGAGAGAATTTTGTTTCCCAATTGCCTTCCTTACCCAAAGAAGCAACGGTTGGCAAGAGTTACTCTCCGTTTGATCTCCGCACTGATGTTGTTGTCCGTGTCTACAGCGGATCCTAGCTAGACGAAGTCCTGTACTACCTCGAAGTTATGTCTGTCTATTGTGATGAATTGTCCAATTCGTCGATGTTCTGTGTTCCTGTTTGATGACAGCATATACTTCATTTTGCCCTCATTAACCATCAAACCCATTTTTGCCGCTTCAGACTTTTGAAAGATTGTTCCTCTGGTGTTGACGTTGAAGTTTCTTACAATCCTTTCAAGTATGATGTTGAAGAAATCGCATGACAGTTTGTCGCCTTGTCTAAAACCTTTTTCGACATCAAAGGTCTCGGTGAGTTCTTTACCGACCTTGACGGAGCAGCGTGAATTCTCCAAAGTCATCCTGCATAGTCGTACGAGTTTTGCAGGGATGCCAAAACTAGACATGGCTCTGTACAGCTCGTCTCTGTAAATGCTGTCATACGCGGCCTTGAAATCGATAAAAAGATGGTGAATATCGATATTACGTTCTCGGGTTTTTTCCAAGATCTGCCGTAATGTGAAAATTTGGTCTATTGTGGACTTCTCTGGTCTAAAACCACATTGATAAGGACCTATCAAGTTGTTGACGTGGGGTTTCAGACGTTCACATATTAGAGCAGACAAGATCTTATGAGCGATGTTAAGGAGGCTTATCCCTCTATAATTGGCGCAATTGTGAGGGTCTCCCTTCTTTAGGATCGGGCATACGATACTCAGGTTCCATTCATCATTCATGCTTTCTTCCGACCATATCATGCAGATCAGCTGGTGCATGCTCCTTTCCAACTGGTCTCCAGCTACCTTGAAAAGTTCGGCATCAAAGCCATCTGCATTTGCAGTCTTATTTGATTTAAGTTTGCATATGGCAAGCTTAACTTCCTCTAGGTCGGGAGGACGGCATTCTTGATCATCGTCCAAACTGAATGGGGCAATCTGCCTGACAGCGGAATTTGTGTCCTTATCGCCGTTAAGCAGTCTGCAGAAGTGATCTTTCCAGATCCTCAGTAGCGACTGTGACTCTATAACTATGTTTCCTTGCTGGTCTTTATAGGCTTGAGTTCGGGGCTTGCCACCCTGGCAGGATCTTTTTACCTTTTCGTAGAACTTCTGAATCTCGTTCCTGTCATGGCAGCTCTCTATTTCCTCAAACGAGCGCTTCTCATGTTGCTTCTTTTTCTTTTTGAAAAGTCGGTGTTCTTCCCTTCTTTTCTCCTTGTAGATCTCGTTATACTGATCGTAAGCAACCCTTGTTCTTTGTTGCATCAGCAATTGCCGTGCTTTTTGTTTGGCTGCATTTGCCTGCCTGCATTCTTCATCGAACCATGGGTTTCGTTTTGGTGGCCGAGTGAAACCCAGAACCTCAGAGGCGGCGGTTCTGATGGCTTCTTGGCATTGCTGCCACTGGTCTTCAATGCTTAATGCTGACGGCATAAGATTCAAGGATAATTGAAGGGACACTCGTTTGGAAAAGGCATTGGCAATCTCTTGCGATTGTAGCTTTCCGACGTCATATCTCTCCACAGCGTTGGTTCGTGCTGGTCGTGAACAAGATATCCTCATTCGTACCTTGGCTACAACAAGGTAGTGGTCCGAGTCAAAGTTGGCCCCTCGGAAAGTTCGGACATCTAACGCACTGGAAGAGTGCCTTGCGTCAATAGCAACATGGTCAATTTGGTTGACGGTTAATTGATCTGGTGATCGCCATGTACCTTTATGAATTTTGAGATGCGGGAAGCGTGTACTACTTACAACAAAATTTAGCCCCGCAGCAAAATCGATTAGCCTGAGTCCGTTTTCGGAGGTTTTGTCGTGGAGGCTATGCGTACCGATTGTATTTCCAAAGATGTCCTCCTTCACTAGTTTTGCGTTAAAATCGCCAAGAACGATTTTCACGTCGTGTCTAGGGCACTGCTCATATGCTTCTTCGAGGAACTCGTAGTAACAGTGTTTGAAATTTTCGTCTTTCTCTTCTGTGGGGGCGTGGGCGCATATAAGTCTAATGTTGGTGAATTTAGCCCTGATGCGGATGGTCATTATACGCTCATTAACTGGATTTTGGCTAATCACCTTATCCCTGAGTCTTCCTCTAACGACAAATCCGGATCCAAATAAGCGTTGTTTCTGTTGTCTGTAGCAGTCGCCATAGTAGATGTCACAGTTTTTCTGAACCCAAAATGTTTAAGGGTTCCATTTCTACCGCACGTGAGCACAAATTTTTTTTTGTTGTGTTTGCCACATTTACACGTACGGCTCCAAAAATGATAACAAATGCGTAACTTAACTCTTCTCCAAGGTCAATGCAATGAATTTTATTTCTTTCATGTTTTTTTCCACTTGAATGGGTGTTATATAATTTATTTTAAATTGTGTATCAGCTGCCTCCAGCGCCAGCACACCAATGAGCATTCAACGAAAAACTTGTGTAATTATTTCTCTGCACCATTTAATCCTACCAAGGCGGACATTATAGAGCTCATTGTAAGGAAACAATATTGAAATACTTGCAGCAATGTATCGCAAAGGAGTTGGAGTTTCATAACCCTTACAAATAGTCCTTTTAAGTAGCTATTCGATTTTATCAAAGCAAATTGAATCCAAATCTTCTCTCAACTGAACTCTTAAAAAAAAGGCTTTCCCTAAACTTTATTCGTAAGGAGTCCCTCAATAACTTGATGGAAAGTTTTTAATTCCGCTCCAAGCCCTAAGACATCTATCTTCAAGTTTAACAGAAGACTCTTTCAAACTTTCTTAAGGCATCACTGACTTTAAGGCATCAATGCCGTAAAAACATTTCTTTTCGATTTTTTTCTCTCTTTTAAATGATGCCATAAGCACTGCAGGAAATTAATTTTGTTGAAAACTTTTTGACTTTGCAGTGCTTCGTTTTATTGCCAAAAAAATGTGCCTTAAAATTATATTTTTCTCTTATTTTTTTCTTCTTACAGAACGTGCCAAACCACCGAAACAATCGTTCCCCTTCCAACAGCAGCAGTGGTCGCCCGACAACAGTTGTTGGCAATACCTTCTACAGTGGACACTCATATCATGAGAAGATTCGCATTCCTCACACTTTTATGGTTCACACTTATGGCATACCCACTGTGTGCCAATACTGTAAGAAACTTCTTAGAGGTTTATTCAAACAAGGTCTCCAATGCAAGGACTGCCAATACAATGCACACAAAAAATGCATGGACAAGGTGCCACAAGATTGCACCGGCGAAGGACTCCAACCTAATCTGCCAGCGGATTTTATCGACAGCAACAATGCTACCGGTGGCAGCAGAGAACGCGATATGTTCTTCCGGGACGAATTTGATGACAGTGATTTCGAAGAAAATCCCACCACTGACTTCAGTAGGAATTCCTATAATATAAGGCGACAACGAAATAACAATACTCAGGCACCAGAACTTAATGGCTACAATGTTGGATCACCGGCATCCGATTGTGGAAGTAGTGGAGGAGGAGGAGGAGGAGGAAGTGGCATTGGTGGAGTAGGCGGGGAGCCACGCGATCCAGCTCTTAAGGATGCCCATTCAGAGTCGAGCTCCTCGTCATCGCCAAGTGCCAATATTCCATTGATGCGCATTGTACAATCAGTCAAGCATACCAAGAAACGTGGTGGCCAGGCCATTAAAGAGGGCTGGCTAGTGCACTTTACCAATCTTGACAAGACCGTAAAACGATACTTTTGGCGTTTGGAAGCGAAAACAATCACTCTGTTCATCTCAGAGCAGGGCAGCAAATATCATAAAGAGATTCCTGTGAACGAAATTCTGTCAATTGACAGCAATCGTAGTGTGAACAGTGACCGGAATTACTGTTTCGAGATACGGACGGCAAATGTGGACTATTTTGTGGGACAGGATCCATTGGTTGGGCGTCAAAATGAAGCGGTGCGGCTTCCGCCAGTGGACAGTGGCATTGGTACGGATATGGCCAGAAAATGGGAAACTGCACTCAAACAAGCAATGGTACATCTCTCCAACACACGTGAGTATACACACTTTTTTGAGTTTAAATATTTTCTGCTGTAAAAGAATGAGAACACAGACGAAAATCATTTCAGATTGCACAAGGGCAAGTTTATCTGGAAGGTCGGTTGTGTTTTCTCAATTAACTTTTATTACGAGTACTTTTATGGCTCAATTAAAATTATGTCTGTCCGTCGAAAAGTTAGCACGTTTCCGCTTTTATTTCTAGAGGCAATAAGACGTGTGGAAATTTCGAAGGTATACATAATTTTCAGAAGGACATTTATAGCTCCAACTTATTATAGTGTAGGGAATGAAGTAGGAAATGAGGACTTGCTGATAATAGAAAACAATACTCATGACATTAGTTTCGTTTTAATTACTTGAAATATATTTTACCGAGAAATTATTTCTCTTTGATTAAAGGTTTAAACCTCAAAGTGCATACGGATCCAAAAGGACCGTTCCAGGGCAAAAAGTAAATAAAGTAGATAGTTTAGTTTTGAATCGGAGATGGACAAGGCAAATTGAACAGTCCTACATACACTCACAAAGTCTTTTATGGAAAAAAGGGATTTATGGATAAAGTCAGCATCCGCCTTTAAGGTGTCGAATACCCTTAGGGCTTGTTGGTTGTTACGCACATGACTTTTTATAACAAACTACCACAGTTAAAATAATCGGAGTAAAATTAAAATAACCATCCTTCGAAATGTTGAATTTAAGGATTTTTTGGGTATTTTATGATATTTTGTAATTCTAGAGAACCCCGACACTTTACGACAGGACTACATACATCCTTTTAAGCCTATGTATCTGTTGACCCTTTAGTATTACATTCAAATAAAATCTATGAACAGAGCTTAAAAGTAATTTTGTTTTTCATTTAATTTCTCTCCTTTCTTTAGAATGCTGCGAAAATGAAGAAAACGTTCAGGATATGGGCCAATTGTATCAAATATTTCCGGACGAAGTTCTTGGATCTGGACAATTCGGTGTGGTTTATGGTGGAATTCATAAGAAGACGCGACGAGAAGTTGCAATCAAAGTTATCGACAAGCTGAGATTTCCGACCAAACAAGAAGCTCAACTCAAAAACGAAGTTGCCATCCTACAGGTGAGATTATCGTTATCCTTATCCTTATAAAACAAAGCCGTTTTCGCTGTCTGTTCGGTTAGATCTTTAAAATTACGCAGCGGATTTTGATGCGGCTTTTTAATAGATAGAGTGGCACAAGAGGAAGGTTTAAATGTATTCATCCCCATATTTCAAGGCGACGGGGGGATCGTAAAAAGAGCACATTCTGTTTGTATTGAAAAGACTCCAAAACTACTGAGCCGATTTGAATGAAATTTGGAAAAAAATTTGTCTAGAACCTGCGAAATGACATAGGCTATATTTCCTTTCCATATTCCCTCAGGAATGGAAATGGGAAAAGGACATATACCGGAACTTGGAATATCCTGGACAAATCCCAAAAATTCTGTCACCGTTAGAGTGCTTCATTGACCCTGAGTAAGATAGACAACTATTTCATTCCCATTTACCCACTCGAATGGAAACCTGGAAACTATTTCACTTTTTCACTCAAATTGATCACCGTAGGGTTCGAGCTACGCCGCGCCGGGCAGGTTACCATTTTTCCACTGGAACGGAAACTTGGAAACTATTTTACTTTATTTACTCAAATCTTTCACCGTAGGGCCCGAGCTACGCCCGCCGGGCAGGTAACATAGTTGATTTATAAAAAGTTAACAGTCTCAAAACCACCATTAACCTTTTTGGAAGCGGAGTGTATATCAAATCAAAACCACATGTGTGGCCACAATCCATCAGCGTTCAAAAATCTAATTGAAATTGTTTTTTTAGTCTAGTTCTTTCCTTGGAAGGAATTACCATTTTTTTTTTTTTTTTTTTTTGTTGGAGGTTTTAAAATACCAGCTGGAGCACTCAGACCTAAATACCGGTCCATTGTACTATCAGATAGCAACCTTCTATTTGTTATAGCTTTCCAGATGTTCGGAGAAAAGCTAAAAGACGCTGCCATGATAAGGAGCCTAAGTTACCAGCTCTCACCATGTCTGCGCCGAGTATCTGTAACCTCATGCGAGAAAATGCAGGACATTCACAGAGGAAGTGCTCTGCGGTGTCCTCATCTTCTCCACAAGATTCACAGAGTGTGGTATCAATTAAGCCTAACACGTTTAAATGCTTGGCAAAAGAGAAGTGCCTGCTGGCAACGCCAATAAGCTTTCTGCAGTCTTTTCTGCTACGAGCTAGCAAAAATGTTGCAGTCTTCTTACTAACGTTGGGGAGCATACGCTTGGTTTGTCTGCATCCAATGGAGGCATGCCATCTACGGTTGTACTCTTCACAGATCCAATTAAGCACAGCTTGGCTGTCGCTGCAAACAAAGATACTTCTCCTCGTCCATCCATTGTTCGTTACGTGGCTCAAGGCCATTAGGATAGCATAAGCCTCCGCTTGGAAAAAGGATGCGTATGATCCCAAAGATGAATGCAGTCGTATGTCGTCGTTCTCAACAAAAGCACCAGCACCAGAACCCTCATCGGTTTTGGAGCCATCTGTGAAGATACGATAACAGTTCTTTCCAGGCTCAGATTCCGGAGCGAACCAGTCCTGAACCGAAGGAAAGTTGACTGAGTAATTTTGACGCAGTTTGAGCCTTGGGATCATCGTGTCAGACGGCATATCCATTAGACGTGAGTCAAAAGATATGCTGCTTGCGAGTTCCTCAAAGCTCCAGTGCGAATTGTGCCAGAGACCACATCGCTTTAAACGAGAAATGGTCTTGAGAGTACACCCCATGATGTAGGTATCAAGGGGAGGAAGATTCAACAGTGCGTCGAGAGCAGCTCCCGGTGTGCTAGGGAAGGCCCCCGTAACACCCAGACAAATTGTTCTTTGAAGTTTGGCAAACGAGGCAACAACGTATTTACGCGAGAGCTTATTCCACCAAACAACTGACGCATAGGAGATGATTGGTCTTATCATAGCCGTATAGATCCAAAGGACCCTTTTCGGTGAAAGACCCCATGTCTTGCCAAAAGCTCCTTTACATTGCCTGAAAACTGACAGTGCTTTAGTAGTTTTAGACTCGACATGTTTCGACCAAAGAAGTCGAAATTACCATACAAGGAATTACCATACAAACGATAGTCAAAAATTCAACAAAAAAGAATGCTTTCATTACACAAATATGGAGTTGCACATCTTCCCATTCAGACGTCGCAATCAGACGCTTTGATATATGCACATAACTTGATGCCTATGAATCCTGGAAATGAATTTTACTAAAGTAAAATTTTACAGAATCCGCCAAAGCTACTGCGTTGATAGATTCGTTGACGTGTTTACTGGGAAAACAAAAAAATTAGGTTTATTCCATGTACTCTTGCACACAAGGCTGGTGTTTGACAGTGCTTTTCAATCAACTGTCAAAACACTGAACAGCTGCACCTGTTTTGGTTTCACGTTATCTACGGGTTAGATAAAGCATAAACTGCAAGGATTCAAAGAATATTTTTTTTAACTTCCTAGGGTTGTAAGCTCATGAAGCTTCAACAACGAGTTGAAAGTGATTGGCGTTTCAAGCAATTTACTGGGGTTTGGGAACCGTAAATTGTTCATACAATTTGATCCTAATAGAAAGAGAGAGTTCAAAGCAATCTTACACCACTTTTGTTGGTATCGTGCAATACTACATTCTGTGAAAAAATTTATTTTGATTTTCGTAGTCGTAGACGTTGTCTTCTATCTAAAAATGCAATTGCACAATTCAGGCGTAGGTAAAAAAGAAAGAAAATTGTGCTGTACTGTAATGCATTTCATTTTATAATCGACGAAAACTCGACTGAAATTGGGATTTCTTCGCATATAAATTACACAGACACACAAGACACAACCCAACTATGTATATTGAGTTGAGTTGTCATCTGTAACAGGAAGTATTCAATATTTTCTACACAGTTACGAATTTTTTTTTTTTCAACTTCAATTGTAAAAAAAAATTTTTGGGCCCAGTGCAGTGTAATACCCTAATACTATAACAAAACACGAGCATCTTGGGAATAGGAGAAAATTTACCTTTGTGAATCTATCAAATGGCTAAGAAATATCAAGTGCTCTCTATTCTCTCTTTCATCTTTCTCTAAAATAATCTAAAGATTAGTTCCACTTTTTGGTGAGATAAGCCATTAGATCACCAGTTTACCTTTGCTTCGATCTTCGAAGGCCGTAATGATACTTCACGAAGGTTTATCAACGTTTGGTAAGAAGAGATGTAAGTTCAATCAATTGGTAATTGGAAGGAGAAGAAAAATCGTTGTTTTAAAGACAAGAAGGACAAATGCTGTTTTCCATGGACGTGTCTATATGCACCAAACACGAGTCATTTGTGGGGAATTAAAGGTTCATTTATTTATTGTTCGCTCGTTTAACACGATTTTTTTGAGGAATTTAAAGGAAAATCGTGCGACTCGTGTTGGTTCGTTCAGACCGAAATCACTCAATCGTTTCTGATGAAAAAGGACCGATAGTCCTTGATAGTTCAAGCTGAAGTGATTTTATTGTAGTCGTTTGAGATAAAATCTTCATGGTATGGCCTGTGTTGGTTCATTTAAAACTTAATAACTTAATTCGTTAATTCTGGCAACTCAACATGAGATTTTCAACTCCAACGACTGCAGCGAGCTCATTTTAGATAGACCAATAGTGAACTTTTTTCATCAGAAACTGCTGAATGATCTCGTTTTAAAAGTACCAACACGAGTAGCATGACATGCAACGATGTAACTCGATTGAGGTCGTGCTATAACCTTACACGGCTTACACTGTTGGTGCATACAACAATAGGCCTTTCGCTGGTGGTGTCAGTGGCTTAATGGCTAGATTATATGTGTGTTATATCGGCCGGAGCGCGGTTCGATGTTTCACAGAAACATCAAATAAAGAAATGTTTTTTCGTGGGTATCACCTTTCTGGTAAGTGCCATGATAAACACTTTCTGACATAGCCGTTCGGAATCGGCGAAAAATTGTAGTTCCTGGATATGCGCGGTCTCCATCATAACTTTGTCCCGCCATTTATTTATTTTAATTGGCTTTCTCGCACTGCCACACAGTTCGTTTAAGGTCTCTTTCATTTCTCGCTGTGACGGAATACGTGAAGTCTGAAAATATCACATGATCGTCTGATTTGCCTAGAGAAAACGATACGTTGCTGAAAACAAAGCGTATTTTCTCAAAGAGCTCCAAAATTTTACAATCAGTGTTGCTTGAAAGTTCGTTATGTAATGCAACAGTTCTGTTTTTGTAAATCTGCGAGCGCAGAGAGGGTTTTGGTTCTTTGAGAATGCCAGTCTTAACACGTTTTAATTAAAAAAGCTACTTATTCTGGCAATATTTGTGTTTGTGAAGTGATAATCTCCACTAAATGTGCCGAACAGAGATCTCAGAAGTAATAATCAGACCCTGTGAATTATTGCCACCAAATTTATTCAGTGAGCATTTCGTTAATAAAATAGCGGACTGAATTAGGGTTTCCATAGGAGGATACATATAGTAAAACTCTTCGCTGGAGTATTTGCACTTTTTCGTCGGCTTATAGTTTATACCATAGAGAGAAGCCATAAGTTAATATGCCAACTTTACACTTTACGTGTTTAAACCTAAGGGAAGAGCACAAAAGATCTTCCAGGTCGACGTGCTAGTAAAGGTCTTTTTACCTTCACCCTATCCAATTAAAAAAAGAAGCAGAAGTTTCGCCTGGGTTTGGAGATTTCCACTTAGCTTGGCAAAAGATGGTGTAAAAGGGATAAGAAACCGTTTGGCTTACGAAGGTTTAATTTAACATTATGGGAGAATGTTAAGGACTTGCTGATTCCAATCAAATTCGTCGAAGTTTGTTACTGTTTCCAACATGCCCTTGGTTAGCATTCGGAATCGGCTAAGAATTGTAGTCCCCTCTATTTCTCCCAAGGTATGGTTGTTAGAAATGAGCTGGGCCCGTTCTGTTGCGCCATTCTATTTATTTATTCCCCAGATATTATATCCCATACAAAAGCTTCCTGATCAGTTCTGAGATAGGAGAGCTGTGATTCCTTTGAGACAACAATGCTGCTAAAGAACCAGAAGAAGATGAAGGATACTCTAGAAAAAGTGTTCAGTGGGACTTTCGACAGTTTCTTAACCTTTCGTCCTCAAACCCATTTTTTCTTACACGTTCCTCTTACTGGGGTATGACACAAACCCCAAACATAAATATTAAAAGAAGTATTATTTTTATAAAAAGGTTTTTTTGACTCGTGATTTACATCTTTTGTAGATCAATTTTTTTTTTTTAATTTTTATGTTATGTTAAATGGTAAACTAAATTTACATAGGCATGGCATGGCTGAGAAAAAATTGTAACCGTTGTTACCTTTACGGTTTTGAATTTTGTCCTCCCTAATGGGAGGACAGAAAGCTAAGAACACCACGAGGCATCTCTTTATCAAAGTCTAGCATTTCCCTTTTTTCCAAAGTAGAATGTCTTTTATTCCTTGGCGATATTTGTGTTTTCAGAAAGATTAAATTGTAATTGAGAAAATATATAAACCTATAAACCACTCTTCCTGATCGCAACACCATGCACACCATGCGTACAATGCGTTCCATGCGCACCATATGTAAACCCGTTAATTATCGCTTTTGTAAATGAAAATCGCGAGTAAAGTCAAATTATTATTACATGTACTTCATTCTGTATAGAAAATATATTTGAATGTTTATTCAAAAAAAAAAAAAAAACTAATCCTTAAATCACTTCCAGAACATATCACATTGTGGCGTTGTGAATCTCGAAAGAATGTTTGAAACTCCCGAGCGGATATTTGTTGTAATGGAAAAACTAAAAGGTGACATGTTGGAAATGATCCTATCCAGCGAACGTGGCCGACTTTCAGAACGAGTCACAAAATTCCTAATCACACAAATACTCATAGCCCTGAAACACTTGCACAGCAAAAACATAGTCCATTGTGACTTGAAACCTGAAAACGTCCTTCTGTCTTCAGATGCTGAATTCCCACAAGTGAAACTTTGTGACTTTGGCTATGCAAGAATCATTGGTGAGAAGTCATTCAGGCGATCAGTGGTTGGCACTCCTGCCTATTTAGGTAAGAAAACACACACACACACATGTTTACTGGAAAAGAATTTTTTTTAATTAATGTCTCTGCTTGATTAGCTCCTGAAGTCTTACGAAACAAAGGCTACAATCGCTCTCTGGATATGTGGAGTGTGGGAGTCATCATTTATGTTAGCTTAAGTGGAACATTCCCATTCAACGAGGAAGAAGATATCAATGACCAAATCCAGAACGCTGCTTTTATGTACCCACCCAATCCCTGGAAGGAGATCTCTTCAAACGGTGAGTTTATTTGTTTTAATATTTTAGTTTCTTTTAATTTGTTTTGGTTCCTTTCTTCAGCCATTGACCTGATAAACAACCTTCTACAAGTGAAACAACGCAAGCGATACACCGTTGACAAGAGTCTACAGCACTATTGGCTCCAGGACAAACAAACCTATCACGATCTGCGTATCCTTGAGACGCAAGTTGGACCACGGTATCTAACACACGAAGCAGACGATATTAGATGGGCTAGCAGCGGTGACCTTTGACCTGAGCCGTCGTCTTGACAAAGAGTGGAAACCTGTAGTTGCAGCAGCCTGCCGGGAACACCAAAATACGAGGCGATCAGTGACAAGGCCCTCAAATGGGTGCGTGGCCGTCTCTGTCGTCATGTTAAATAAAACAAGAACAAAATCTCTATCGAACAAAATGACACTCAATTAACCGTAGAATAGTTAGTTTATTAGTCCTTTTAGTTTAAATTATTAATTCCTTATTTTTTTCCAGTTCTATTTTATCCACTTTCCAATGTTTTTTAAATGAATGAAAGTTAAAGCGTCTTTCAAATTGTTTATATCCAAAGCTGAAATGTTTTTAAAGGCTTAACTAAAAAAAAAGACAAAAATAAATTTCCTTACTCGATTGCACAATACTCAGAGACACTTGTGTATAACACACCTGACACTATTTTTGGTTTTTATTTTTATTTTCAAATTCAAAGACATGAGAGTTGCTGAGAGAGCTACTAGATTTCTAAGAACTGACCTTCCTGACACAATAAATCGAACCTACATAGACGCATCATGTAGAGAACACTGAAGACGAGATGAAATTGTGCAAAACTAAATTAATAAGTCGAAAGGGTAGAAGAGTCTGTTTTTTTATCAACGAGTTGAAAATCAGACTTTCACATCAAAATTTAACCGACAGAAATTAGTGTACATTGGTCAAAGTGTGGGCGCCAAAAGGCGTGGAATCACGTAATATGATGGTTGACTATCACTTTCACTGTCTTTTTTAATACTATCTTTCAGTTGCTGCAAGAAAATTGACTGTCGCTTTGGCTTTCGCTAAGTTGGCAATAGATCATGTGTGACAACTTCCGTATAGACTTTTTACCCAAAATTCTACTGAGTTGAATCAAATTGCGAAATAGTTGTCGCTGGAATTCGATACAAGAAACTATTGAGGATTCTAGAAATTCTTCTTACGTGAAGCAAAAGTAAACTATCAGTTTTGTAGTTTTGTATGGCAAATGTCCACTTTCATAATTTCACACCAATATTTGCAGTTGTTTGGAAAAATCTCCCACAGCAAAAGCTACTGTCAAAATCCTTTGTCACTTTAGTTCCTGAGCACTTACATATAGTTGTTGACAAAAAGCAAAAAACCCTAAAAATTTTAGAATTGGTAGAAAAAAACAGGAAAGTAAAACGTGAGTCTTTGTGACAGTGCCAAAAATGTTCAAGCTGAATTTTTCTGATGCTTACCAACAAGCTGTGAAATTCATCAACACCGTTTCTATATCATCGAATATTGCTTGTTATCGAGCCAATTATCAACATAATTGCGATACTTTTAAGCCAAATGCGCACTCGCTGGCCGTTTTTGGACGTCCAATAAACCAAATGTGGGAATGGGACCTGGTACACACGCCGCGCCGATCCCTGATCAGTTCCGGTAAATGTGGGGAATTTGGACGGTCGGTATAAAAGTAGCCCTTCAAATCGGTGTGTGTGCATTTGGCTGAAGTGCGTTGGACTATTGCGAGGGGTATCGGGATTTGATTCCCATATCAAAAATGCTTTTTTGTAAATGTCCACCTTTCGTGAGCAAATGACAAGTCCTTCGATAGTTGCTTTACCACTTAGCAGTTTCTAACCGGCAGAAAACACAATCTACATTACTCATGTCATAGGTCATTGGAATAGTTGTGAGAAATGCATTTCGCTCTGGTCTGCCGCGGCCTGTTGTCATAAATATTTGTTTATATTAATCACATGAACTGGATGGAGATTAAACCTTCAGCCTAACCATGAATAAAATTTCATTAGAGTTTTTCTTATACATATAATAAAAAAAGAAGCAAAAACGCTATGATGTATGTCTGCAAAGCAATCAGTGTTCCCATTTCCCTTAGGTTAGGTTAGGTTAGATGTGGCTGCCGGTGCACGGAGACCGACACACTAAAACCACAGAGGATTCATTGTGATACCACTGAAACCAGAAGGTTGATCACCCTCTGGTTCCCATCTAGGGGATTAAACAGTTGAAACACCCTCTAATCGAACCTGGACTAACGAGTTGATCACCAGTTAGTCAAACTATCCAGAACTTCGTATGAAAAGGGAGAGACTTTTTATGTCTTTATTAGCTAAATCGCTGGTTTCGTCGAAAAAGTAATCACCTATGTGAGCTCTCTGTGGTACCCGTGGTGTGATGGGTAGCCTGTCCGCCTGTTAATCCAGAGGTTCGAGTTCGAATCCCAACAGAGGCAAAAATGTTTTTTCTACGGGTATCGCCTTTCGCGAGGAATTGGCAAGTCCTCCGTTAGTATTCATTGCCATGAAAAGCGCTTTCTCGATTAGCCGTTCGAAACCGGCAGAAAATTGTAGGTCCCCTCCGTTTCCTCACAAGGCATGGTTGTGAGAAATGCGCTAGGCCTAAGGGCTCCTCGCTCTGTTGCGCCACCCTATTTTTTTTTTTTTTTAGGTGAGCTCTCCGTCTGTTAGCAAGTGCAGGGCATGAGCAAAGGAGATTTGGTTTGTCTCCTCTTCCTCCTCGTGCATGCAGCTTCTGCAAAAGTCATTTGAGTAGACCCCAAGACTTTTGGCGTGTCTACGTATTAGGCAGTGTCCTATAAGGACACCTATATTGAAACTAATGTGCAGACGACTTAGATTCAATAAGCTCTTTGAACGTTTCGAGCTCACACAGCGCCAAATTCGTTTTTTCATGAGACATGTATTGCTCTGCGTCCATCTAGTGCTCATCTTCTACAGAGGCGTCCTGATTTAGCAAAAATTTACATGTAGCAATAGGTGTTGTTCCTTTCAGGTCGAAGATGAGAAGTCGTTCCTTTTTTGGCGAGTTATATCCCTGTGGCCCGGCACCCATGAAAGGTGAATGTTGAACTGTTCCGACATCTCCTTTAGAGACGTGCGACAGTATTGGACCGTATTACATTTTGTAGAGACAGAGGCAGGAGCTTTGTGAGCTACCTGAAAGTCCGAGAAGATGCGAATATCCGTTAAGGATACAACGTTTTCTCTAAACCAGGCTTCTTTTATCGCCAGAATTTCCACTTGGAACACGCTGCAGTAGTCTGGTAGGCGGAAAGAAAGGCTTAAATTCAGACCTTGCGAGAAAATTCCACTACCTACTCCATCACAGGTTTTGGATCCGTCAGTGTAGAAGTGTAAGGCTTCATTATCCAAGAGAGTACTATCTATTTCCCTCAAATTTAAATAATTTAGGTACACACTACACATCTGTTTATAAGATTATAAGCAACTTTCCCTATAAATTGACTTGTTAAGTACTGTTCATTTTTCGTCATTTATGAATCGAGGGAATTGACGAACCTCTGAATGTGGCTAGGAGACTAAATACCTTGTTTGAGGTCCAGACTATCATGGCAAGAGATTGCTGATGAACTTGCTAATCAAGGATCTCAGATATCTTTTCGCCCTTGAACGCCATTGGTCATAGGCGGGTATGTGTTTAAATTTGGGTTTGTAGAAAGAACGACCACACATGCCACGCCTAAATGGGTAGAAAGCTAATCAAATGCCTTCTTATGTGAATAAGAAGTCTGCGACACTATTGTTTAGCTGGAACGATATAAAAACTACAAGACGTTGAACTGCGCAAACATAGTTTCTGATGTTCCATTGTTTTCAAAAATGATTGCGTCCCGAGTGGTGCCCATAGCGTCGTGGTTCGTAGAATGTCTGACTGTTAGGTCGGAATTCGGGGTTCAAATCCCACGAATGTTACTTTTCGAGAGGAACTAGCAAGTTCTCCGAAAGTAACTAAACTGCAATGAAAAGCGCTTTCTAATAGCATTTTCCATTGGACGAAAAGAACCGTCCAGGAGCATTCTCAACCCATTCCATTGGTGCAAAAAGATTGCTTCTCATGATTTTGAGGAGTGATAGCCACTTCTCGATTTGAAGTGAGAATCCACTCAAGAAGCATTAATACATATTACTCAAATGTCAAAATCATAATTTCCTCCAAGGAGTATTTTTTATGACCCGTAGGTGTTCTACTAACACAAAGACAATCTGTCAAAACTGAACAGAAATAATTTTAGGATTTTAGGCGTTCGATTGGTTTTTTAAAATGAGTGGTTCCCCGAGTGAAACCAATGGAAAGCGACATAAGTTAGCCGTTCAGAATCAGCGTAAGATTTTAGGTTTTTAAAATGCTCTGAAATTCGCACAACTTTGTTGCGGTAGCCTATTTATCTAATGAGTGAGATTAATGGAAAACAAACATTAGGAACTGGTTCCCATATAAATTTTGTTATTTTCGGTGGAAGTTTGAATTGTCTGACAGTTTTTTTAATTCTAAAAGTAAAAGACTTTTCTTTTCTAAAAAGTAAAAAACTTCGAGTGAAGAAATTCTAATCGACAAGTTTACTGAAGACCACCTTGAAAGTCAACTGCGAGTGAAGAAAACGGCCCTAAGTGGGTTCTGTTGACTTTACAGGAAATGCGAAGAACATTTTGATTTCAAAAGAACATCGATGAAAAATTAATTTTTAAGCAAATAAGTCACGACTATCGATTGTATATAAACTTTGATTCCGTTTTTAGCGAATTCGATTGCAATTTCTCAATGCTCCGACACCCACAACCGCTTCCAAGTTTCAACTACTGTATGAGAATTGACAGCCTGATTATGACCGACATCAGAGATATCTCAAAAGTACGACCGAACGACCTGCTGAGAACCACATAACAATCAGTATATTTAGTGACCCACATCCCACATGGCAACCCACTTTGTGATTTGTGAATTTCGGGCAGAATCAGGCTCTTGATGATTTTAAAATTTTCTTCTCTTTATCTCTCGATCTTCCTTCGCTCAAAGTATTTACAAAGCGTTTACCATTAAATTAAAAATCAAACGAATGATCAGAAACATTCTCGTACGTAAACTTAACATGTTTTTGTTGTAAAGAAGCTAGTTTTCAAAAATCTACCACAAACTCACAGATCATTTTTTACCTATTTGCTTGTTTATAGATTTTCTGTTTTTTATGCATGACTAAAAAAGAAATTTCGACAACAGTTAAACAACAATAGGTGCGTTTTTGTCGCAACTCAGCAATCCTAAAATCAGCACAGCATTGCACTTTATCACTCACCATAAGAACAAATCAGTATTAGGTAAAAGTGCTCACTTATAATAATTTTTTTTTTGTGTTCAGTGGTAAAGAGCATTGCTGAGTTGATTTAGGAGAACTAAGTTGTGCCAAAACGCACCTACAATGAAGACGTTTTAACTATGCCCCAAGTCATTGTGACTATTTTTCCAAACGCATTTTATCTCAAACATAATTTTTACATTATTTGTATACCAAAAGTTTCCAATGGGAGAAAAAATATATTTACTAACGCAAATAAATTCTGCTTAAATAAGAAACAAATATTTTTAGACAATTTGCATGTGATTACAAACAATTCGCAAAAAAATAGATAAACAAAATTTAATGTTAGAACTGTAGAGTCAGAAAGGAAAAGGATTTATCTATTTGTTGACTAATACTATTTTACAATACATATATTTATTTGAAATAGATACACAATTTATCATATAAATATAATAATGAATACCTGCTACCTACCTATCTACATTTTTTATTAAATTTATTTAAATAAATGTGAATTTACTATATATTTAAAGAAGGACGTTTTTCAATACAATACAAGAAAATAAAGAAAACCATCTCATCGCAAAAAGGAATACAAACGCTTTCTTTCAACTTTACATTTATGGACTTTTTATATGAGGACGACAGAAGAATAAACCAAGAATTGAGATTTAAGACATTTATTTAACAAATTTTTTGATTTTAAGTTTATAAACACACTATGGAGAAGGAAGTAACGTAAACGTTAGAATACTAAAATTTTCTTTTAAACAGTTTAAAGGCCTGCGCAAATCAGCGCGGCCTGCGTTTGGTATTCGATCGCTTTCAAAGTGAAACACAAGTAACCTTATCTACGCGAGCTGCGGAACATACAAATAGGAAAACGTTCCACTTATCGCAATCACATGCCAGTTTAAGCAAGGCTTAAAACCACTTGCAAACCAGAGCCGCTTGTTATTGCGATTTATGGAACGTATTCTTATCTCACGTATCGCCAGATCGCCAAATATAACACATGTTTACATTTGTGTCATTCTGACAGTGACAGGTTCTCAATAGAAGGTCGGTTTGGTTTGCACGAGGCTTGAATATACGCAAATTTGGTACAAAACAAATCAATTGTGTTATGGCCAACTGCAAATTGATTGGTATGAGCTGATACCATGTTCGCGGTATACATTATCACCTTGTGCGGTAAAATAATAGGTTTGTTCGTTGAACTTTACCCAGCCACCACACATCCCTGTCATTTGAACTAAAATATATATGCTATTTGACAGCCTTGTTCATTACCTAAACTCGCCACAGCAAAAACCTAAGGGGAGTTGAGGGAAAACCCAGGACAAACCCATGGCTCAAAAAACACTCAGTTTGACGTTCCGGTTTTTCAAAAACCGCTTTGTGGCGAACCCAGGGCGACTCCAGCAGGGTTTCAACGAACGAACCTAATGTAATCATTTATGAAACATGTAAATGGTGTAATTTAGATTTCGATTAATTCAAGGCCTTTACTTCTAAAGAAGTAGTAACCATTACCTAACTTGACATCAAAAATATAACAGTCTTGAATGAATTGTTTTGGACTTTTGCAATATTTTCATCCTTTTTCACTCATTTGCATGCATTCTTTTGCTTTCTATGAACTTCAAGCTGCTTACAAACCCATAAATTTTACTAAATTTGGAACTAGTTGACGGTAATTCGATAAATTCAACTGAATGAAAATCGGGCTAGAACCAGAAGGGCCATAAGATTAATAGCCGTGTTTTATTTTTATAGTCATCTTCACTAAGACGCTCAAAAAAACGCTGTACCCACTAATGCAACTTTATTCCAACTCCATTTACCAGCCATCTCTGTTGTTCACTTTTGAAAGTGACTTATTTTTGTTCACTAATCGTTGTTCTGTTCACTAATCGTTGTTATTTTCCCATGTGCGATGTTTTGTGATGTTTTGCTACAGTGAGTATAGATTCCCAATAAAACACGGCTAGTATTGTTTTTCATTGACGAAAAGAGTTGCTCCTTTCATGAAAAAATCTACTCCTTGGTGATCTTTGGTTCTGTATGCGAAAACAATGTGTGGAAAAGAAGATATATAACAACGAGATGTATGAGCTGTATCGCGACATGGGCATAGTTAGAAGACATTGCGGGGTTACGGTGGCTGGGATATATAGTGCGAATAGACAGACCTAAACGCTCCTGATCGACGGGTTTTCGAAAGCACAATTGTCTTTTTGGTGGAGTTCTCCAGATCTCTCCTTTGAAAACGATAATACCCAACTGTCCCATTGAAGCTCTTTTTTCCAGGATTTTTTTTTTTTTTAGTTGAAGGCTTCAACGGATCTTAGTACTTGGTTACCTTAATATGTTTTGTACATTATCCAACACTATAGGCTGTATATGAGTACTAGAAGCACAACAGCGGTGTAGAGTCTTCTCTCAAGCTTAGGAGATATTTTTCTATCACAGAAGATGGTGGAGTTCTCTGGTGACTGTTGTTGTCATCCCTAGTTCTTTTATTATTGATCATGGATCAAGAAACTTTCCAAGCCTGGGAAACACATCTAAAACAGAGAACGTGCAGCACCAGTACTAAGAACCGTTTAAGAGCATTTTCAAAACGTTCCATTGCCGCAAAAAGATCGCTTCTTATGATTCTCAGGAGTGACAGCCACTTCTCGATTTGAAGTGAGAATCCACTCAAGAAGCACTAACACATGTTACTCAAATGTCAAAAACAAAATTTTCTTCAAGGAATGTTGTTACGGTGGTGATGGTCCACTTGGTCATCCTAAAGGTTATATCAACTTGGTAAGACTATGTTTTTAGGTAGTTTGTTGAAAAGATATTAACGGATATTGTTTTAGGATAAGCCAGGATCATATACTTGCGGATATTGTGGCCTATTCGTCATTTATTTGGATGGAAATGTGTCTCCCGCAAGTGCGAAAAATTTAAATAAATGGGACGAATGAACAATAAAAAAGCAACTTGTGCTGACGACATCAACCATCGAATGAGTCGAGGGCGGATTAATGTCTCCATTGGTTTCACTCGGGGAAGCACTCATTTCAAAAACCAATCGAACACCCAAAATAATTTCTGTTCAGTTTAACGTAATTGCCTTTGTGTGAGTGAAACACCTATGGCTCTTAAGGAGCATTCTTTGAAGAAAATTTTTATTTCGACATTTGAGTAACATGTGTTATTGTTTCTTGAGTCAATTCTCAGTTCAAATCGAGAAGCTGCTGTCACTCCTCAGAATCATGAGAAGCGATCTTTTTGCACCAATGGAACGGTTTGAGAATGCTTCTGAACGCTCCTGGACGGTTCTTTTCGTCCAATGGAAAGTGACATAATTGACGAGAAAACTTCGCCCCCTTCTGTAATAGAAAAATGACCCCCTGAAGGAAAGGCCCTCCACCGCAGTTGTGCCGCCACCAGCACTCACATGTTTCACAATGTTAAACAATGAACAAAAAGTATGAGATTAAAATGACAGCACCTCAGATAAGGAAGCTTCGTATGACAGCAGGAGAAGAAAAGTTTGATCGTATATCCGTAGAAAATACAGTCTAATGTCGTTTTCCATTGGTAATCCGGAAAAACTCTCCGATCCGGGATGCCAAAGTAACACTTTTATTTGTTTTGATGTTTCGTTGCTTGTATTGTGTATCGGTGTGAAAAGTCGAGCGCTATTTTTTTTTCATTCACTTTTTTAATTTTTTTCATAATTCACTTAAAACCACAGGAATATGTCTTAAAATGTTTTTAGAACTCATCTCACAAAATTAATTAATTAATAATTGTTTTCAGGTCACTTTTTCTCAATTTTTAGAGGTGTCAAATGATATTTGTCAATTTTGACGCCAACAGTGTTTCAGTGTATGAGTGCTTCTGTCTTCGCTTCCTTCTTCAAATCAAGAATTAAATTTCTCTTTTTTCGAGGAGAGGAACTGCCATTTGATGCCAATGGAACGGTTTGAGAATCGTTCAGAATGCTTCCGAACGACCAATGGAAAACGACATAAGAAAAAAAGAGCACGATCGGCTCAGTTGGTATTATCATGTTCAAAAAGGAGATCCGGAAAAGCCTGTCTAAAAAGCATGAACCTACAACGTTCAGACCAACACAATCCTAAGATCTGCATTTGGTTGGCCTCAACGCGGTTTACCCCACGAGTGGATCACCAGTGTGATATCGCGATGCTCGTAGTGCCAGAAAGGGACAAAGGAGAAAAACAATCCGAGGATGATGCTAAAACATCTGCAAAAAACTGTAAATGCAATATGCAAAAGTAAAGCAAATAGTTCAATGCTGGAAAGATTCTTTAGGACGCATCTTTGGCATTGTTTACATGAGTGTTGTTGATGAAATATTATGCATTCTGAAACATTTTGCTGTTCTCAGACTTTGCATTCAAGTCATAGTCATGGAAAAATTTGGAAGTCTGCCGATGAAATGATATGAAACTTGGTTTTCATGGCTTATTATAATTTCATAAGCATAATGAGAACATGTTATCCACTCAGGTAGGTCTCTGGATTATTGTAAACAAATAGCAAGTATACGCCTCAGTTTGAGATAAAAAATTAAGTAAAAAATGAAAATTTATATGAACTATGTATTCACAAAACTTACCCCAGTTCTTGATTTTTGTAAAGTAAATTTATTTGCTGCCTATTCTTGAAAAGGAACTTGTTTCGAAAACCACTAAACACAACACTGATTTATTTTTGAATTGGACACCATTTATGGCAATGCTTAGAACCACTCTTGGCATTAAACATGAAAAGCACAAACTAAAATATTAGCAAAGCAAATAACACTTTTTGAACTGAACAAAACACTTATTCTCATCGGAGCTACATTCTTAAGAACACAGAGAAAAGAAAAAACGAGCACTACCGTTCAAGATTTAATAATGATAATCGAATGGGGTAAGGGGCATTTTTTAATTTATTTTTCTGGTTTAGGAAGAGAGAACGCGTATCCAAATAAGCGATTCGAATGGAAATTTATTTATTCACTGCACTTACACTGGTATGAAGAAAAATTTTACTGCTTTCAAATAAAATGACTACGAATGCGAACACAAACGGAAAACATTGCGACATATAAAGAACACTTTCACACACTCACTACACCGCCATTTTGATATGGAAAATAAAAAAAAAGACACGAATTTACGAGCCACGACGAATACAAAACACAAGACAAAAATAACCGCCGGACACACATCGATTCAAAAAAGGAAATTATTTCACCACGACACGAACATGACTCACTCCCGGAGACGGAAATTTTTGGAATGGTAAAAAATGAATTTAAAGGAAAGAAAATGTATGCAATAAAACTCAAGCGACGAAGAATTCAACTTTATTTTGCAGAAAAAACTATTGATTGACTTTATTTTTACAGAAGATAACCGAATTTTTTTGGATTAGAAAAAGAACTTTCAGAAAATGCTTCCACTCAATTTAACACACTGCTTGAAAATGAAATACCGGAAAACAAAAGTACATTGAACCGAAACGAGAAGGAAGGTACCCAATGAATTGGATCGAGATTCAGTAGTAGTTACATGTTACATGTTGTTATAATGACATTAGTAGGCCACTGAACTGAGCGGACCGTCCGTGAAGTAATTCGATTATAGGTTTGTTCGTTGAACCCCTAGGGTCATCCTAGGGTAAATACAAAGCGTTTTTTGAGAAACCTAAAGTCGCACTGAATGTCAAAATGAGTGTTTTTTGAGCCCTAGGGTTGACATAGGTTTTCCCTCACCTCACCCAAGGATTTTGCTGTGGCGAGTTGAGTGAGGGCTGTCAAAAAGCATGTATTTTTTTTTTAATGACAGGGATGTGTGATGATTTGTGGGTTAGCGTTTTTTGAGGACTGGAAAACCCAGGTTTTTTTTTACAACTCATAGGGTTGTCAAGAAAACCTGGGTTAACCCTGGGGAAAGTTCAACGAACGAACCTTATCTTTCACAAATAAAGATAAGGTTCTGTTCACTATTACACTGTTCAGCGGTAATAGATTAAAAAATTAATTTTTTCTGCAACTTATCATAATGCCAGATTTACAAAATCGTGTAGGTAAATGTTGCATTTACATGCATCTGCAAGTGCAGATGAAAATCGGAAAAAGACACAAGATGTAAAATTCATACTTGTCTGATAGAGAGGGAACGAACTTCCTAGTTATGGTTGCAGATGAAAAATTATGGGTGCAGATGAACATGTTCATCTGCAACCATAATTTTTCATCTGCAACCATAATCCTATTCGTCTCTTTTTAACTTTTGTGCTTTGTAATCTTCATCCGTCTCGCTTTACTTTTCTGCACTTCCGCAGTTGCAGATGCATGTAAACCCAGCAAAATACTTCTTGTTTTCCTTTTTGAGGCTGGTTGTACGCGTGGAGAAAAAGTAAATAGACGAAACAGAACGGATGATCTTTCTAAAAAAAAGGAAAGAAAGTAAAATGGTGCCAAAATTCGTCATCTTCCTCATTTTGAGTTAATTTTGTGTAAAAAATCACAATTCGTTTAGCCATAGACGTAGTTTACATTGGTCGATTTGTTGAAACTTCGTGCGAATTAATGCGAATTCTTTCCTGTCCTCCTTCTCTGTTACACAAATTTGTCCGTATTGACTTGCCGTCAATTCGTTGAACAATGGGCCCATTCAAAAATGTAGTCACTACGTAGTGGAAAGTCGACTAGCTTTCTGAATGCAAAATGCACTAAAAATGTAGTCAACCCTAAACTGTCAAAATAAGCACACAAAAACACGAAACAATTGCGTTTCGGGAACTTTAAACAATCTTATCTTTTATATTGAGTAACTTTAATTCCATATCTCTTCACTGCTTTCAATTTGATAAAAATTGTCGAAAAAATTTCACTTTGCACTTTGTAATTTTTCGTGTGTTTACCCAACAGCTGATTCTCAAACGTCAGACTAACTTTGTAGCTGAAAATTTTCAACTACGTTGAAGGGGAAATTTCCACTCGTTTTGTAGTCGATTTTAACCAATCAGAAGAGTTCACTACGTAGTGACTCCATTTTTGAATGGGCCCAATGTGATCAATTTGGTCGATTTGTTGCTTCAACAAGTCGACCAGTATGAACATCGTCATAGGTGTTTCGTGTTTCACTCACACAAAGGCAATTACGTTAAACTAAATAGAAAAAATGGTGGCTGTTCCATTGGGTTTTAAAGTGATTGCTTGCCCGAGTGAAACCAACGGAAAACGACATGAGACTCGAAATTCTATGAAATTAGGTTTGTTCGTTGAAGCCCTAGGGTCGCCCTGGGGTCGCCACAAAACGTCTTTTGAGAAACCTAAAGTCGCCCTGAATGGCAAAATGTGTGGTTTTGGAGCCCTAGGGTTGACCTATGTTTTCCCTCAACACATAGGTTTTTGCTGTGGCGAGTTGAGTGCTGTCAAATGGCATATACTTTTTTTTAATGACAGGGATGTGTGGTGATTAGTTGTTTAGCGTTTTTTGAGAACAGAAAAACCCAGGTTTTTTTGACAACTCATAGGGTTGTCAAGAAAACCTGGGTCAACCCTGGGGAAAGTTCAGCGAACGAACCTTTTAATTCCATTTTCCGTCGTTTATCGCCTGCTTTTTTCAAGACGATAGTTACATAACAGGAGCAGTGGTTCGAATCCCAACAGAAAACAATAAATATTTTTCCACTGATATCGCCCGCCATTCACGGTCAATTGGCAAAGTCCTTCTTGATAAGCCGCTCAAAATCAGCGCTCAGTTGCGCCACCCTTTTAATTATATTTTTTTATACTTATCCTCAATTATCAAAACGTAAGCTTTTGGTTCTCGGGCCACTCATATTAGGTCTGTTTCTTTACTTTTCGTGTAAAGTTTGGGAAAAAGCCCGGGAAAAAGTTTGGGCTCGAGCTTTTTAATGTTGTTTTTGTAATCTCCATCCGAAAATGAAAAGTAAAGATACACCTTTGGGATGTTTCTTGCTGAATGACATTTATCATGCACTCTCAGCAGAGATACTTAAAAACATACAAACAATTTTGTTTAAGAAACGTGTTAAAATGAGCTCATAGCAATGTTACATTGCATACTTAACACTATTTTGAATTTTCAAACCTACAAAGAGAGATTATGCTTTCCATTTTTCATTTAATTTCAAAAATAAATTTGAATTCAATCGAAATGTTTCGATCAGCTGATTTCACAAACAGCCGATTTGACAAGCAAGAAAGTGCACGAGCAAATTGTTCGGGTAAATTCTTACTGGAGGGGAAGTGACTAAAAAGCAAAAGCTCTGCCACTTTTACGTCAAAAAAAAGTAAAGATACACGTTTCGGGATCCCGCGGGATCCCACGGGATCCCGCGTGTGAGTAAAGATACAGACCTATTAGATCTCGATGTTTTGATCAAATGATTTTTTCGAAGTCAACCAGTACAACATGCAAACCCTTTATGGAATCATGATGACTTTCCATTAGGATTGCATCTGTTGTTGCCTTATCCGCGACAAACCAGCCTGAGTAATCAGATAGTTTCATTACTTTTGAGCTTCTGTTCAGTATGTATTTAGTCTTTTTGAATTTCCAAAAGGGGGATGCTGGTCTAGAGCGTACAAAAATGGGCAAAATTTATGAATTTTTTGTGACTCAACAAAAAGATCAATCGAAAATCTGTGAAAGAGGTTTTACAATTTAGGTTTTAATATACAAATACAAATTTTTTCGTGTAAATTAAATTCAAAATGGTGGCTGTCCAGCATTTCTTCTCGGATGCGCCTCATTTTTTAGACGGGTCCATGGCCGAAGATGTTACCTCCTTAATTTTGGTCCTGGAACAAAATCCCAAAAATTTTTTGTTTTTATATAACAACAGCAAGAGACGTACGTCTCTTTTGTTTTTTTGCAAAATGGTGCACGTTTGAACAAAACATTAAAATTTTCACTATAAAAAAAACGACAAAAGTTGAGTAAAAAAAACTATGCAATATAATCCCAGCAGAGGCAAAAATGTTTTTTCACGGGTATCGCCTTTCGCGAGGAACTGGCAAGTCCTCCGTAAGTAAATTCATTGCCATGAAAAGCGCATTCTCAATTAGCCGTTCGGAACCGGCAGAAAATTGTAGGTCCCCTCCATTCCCTCACAAGGCATGGTTGTGAGAAATGCGCTAGGCTCAAGGGCTCCTCGCACTGTTGCGCCACCCTATTTATTTATTTATTTTTATTTATTTAAAGTACCTTTCAAGACAAAAAAATTCTCGGTTTCTTCAAAATTCTAGACTAGCTTCCCCCCTTAATTTGATTCATTGTCTGGCTTCAAATATTTTACGAAAAGTACTGTAGGCAATGAGGTGGTATATGTTAAAAACGACCGAATATATATCATCAATCCTACAAAACGGTTTGGGCAGTTGTAAGCACGGTAAGAATCAAAGGTGCCTAAAGTTGCCCAAACAAAAGAGCTGACAACGGACCAAATTATGATATTTGAATAATTGAAAATCAATACTAGTTCAAATTTAAGTAGAGTTTCCACTCTCTCTATCTCTCAACCCGAATTGATCAATAAATAATTTTTATTTTTAATTTACTTTCTCGATACAAGACGTTTCGATGTGATTGATAGTAACAATTAGAGCATTTCGCACTTTCCATTTCTCTACGCAAATTTATTCAACTACTTATAAGTTTATATGCTTACGCAATTTTGCACTGATTAGCACCATTCAATTTATGCTTTGAATTAACTGAACTACACAATACCTACCTTTTTGTCATATAAAACCTCCTTCCAATTCAAGTCTATGGTCAGTTCTCTGTCTATCATTACAACTTTAAGGTTTTTTTTTTCTGCAACAAGCACACATTCAGTCATGAAACAGCATCTGCTCACTTTTTTTATAACATCGGTTGTGAGAATCGCCACAGCCGACTTTCAATCTGATCTTCTGGACTTCATTAGTCTTGTTCCAAGTAATCGAGTGGCTATCATCTCTGGTAGACATTTTCTCTTCGATCCACAATTTCGAGCAGCATTGGGTTACTTACGTTCACCGAATTTCGAATTCCTAGTTCGAGATGAAATTGCAAGCAGCCCAGAAGTGGCCAACATTTTCGATTATTTAGGCCAAGAGATCGATTTGACTGTTATTCCTAGGACAATACGAAGAGTTGCATTTCAACTGAGATCTGCTGAAGATTATGGAGATGTTCGATCATCATCGAGTTTTGTTCAAGAGATCTCAAATTTATTGCCAGATTATGAAATTGAAAGGATGATTCAAACAAAATGCTTTGCTGACCCTGCGTTTGCCAACTTTTTTGTAAAAGCATCTGAAGCACAGTTCAGAGAACTTGTATATAAGGCTAGGGTGAGTATTCAATGCTTGAGTAATTGCAACATTAAATAATGATTATAATAAAATATTTGTATATTGATTGCAGGAATCAGAAAGCTTAGCTGTTGCAATGGAAGTACTAAGAAACAACCAAGTTGACGTGGACGAGATTCTAGGAATCGCTTTTAGAAAGATTGATTTGTGGAGTAATTCAGTGCAATGCGTTCAATAAACTTATTATTGAAAAAGAACAGTTTACATTTACAGTTTTCTTAGAGGCATTTTTATTTTAAACTTTATTCAAATAAGCTTTTTTAATGCCTCGTTCTGCTACTTTTCCTGCTTCTGTGGAGTCGTTTTATATACTGCGTCTATTCCGAACATTCGTTAGCTCTTTTCAGGAAGCCGGGAGCCTTCCTTTTGGCAATATTTCTATTTCCTGCATTCTATTGCAATATTTTCCAGAAGATAATCGTTGCGCTGAAAGTAGAGGATATGGAAAAATTTCAAAAACTTCAATTAGAGAATATAAGGAATGGAGATTAATTCAAAAACCGCAAAAGATATTAGGTCTGTTCGTTGAAGCACTGGGGTTGCACTAGGGTCGCCACAAAGCGTTTTTTGAGAAATCTAATTTCGACCTGAATGTCAAATTGAGCGTTTTTTGAGCCATAGGTTTGCCATAGGTTTTCCATAAACTCGCCCTAGCTTTTTGCTGTGGCGAGTTGAGAGCTGTCAAATGGTATGTATTTTTTTTTTTTAATGGCAGGGATGTGTGGTGATTTGTGGTTTAGCGTTTTTTGAGGACTGGAAAACCTAGGTTTTTTTGACAACTCATAGGGTTGTCAAGAAAACCTGGGTCAACCCTGGGGAAAGTTCAACGAACAGACCTATTAAAAATGCAAAATATTACAAGGAATACTAAAGACTATATAGAAAGCATATTAGGAATCCTTTTGATGTCCCATGAAAAGTGTGCGCTTAGTTTGTAAACCGAATATCAAAAGCCTCTGTCGAATTTTTTTAAAAAACATCAAAACACTTATGTTACCCACCATTCGACAAAGGCCCATCTCACAAAAAGATAGCTCGTTAAGAAACTTACCAGAAACTGTTTTGAGTGTTCCACTGGTTTTAAAAAAGCACTCGCCAATTAATTTCCTTTGGAAAGTTACGTTATTGAAACTAGTAGACTTGCCAAAGCACTTTAAAGGAGCAATGTAAACAGATAGGATATATACACTCAGGAAATCAAATCGAGTAAACAGCAGAGACACCCAGTCTTATGAAAACAAAAAACAGGTATCAGTCGGGTAGGAACAACCTGTTGCTTTAAGTCAACTAGAACCTGATAAATCCACTCGATGTTAGATGCTACCAAAGCAATAGGGCGATGAAATCTGCTGTGGCTTCTTTTGACAGCTCCAAGTCACCTGGCACTGACGACGGCTTTTATCCAGCTGAAGGAAAGTATGGGCCTTTGGGTGTCTACTTTGAAAAATGTTTTCATTGACAATCTAGCCTTACCCTACAACTCAACCGCTTGGCAGAGTGATCGAGTCACGTTCATCCCAAAAATTGGTAAGCTAGACTATTCACGCGCCATGAGATTTAGACCCATCCTTCATACATCCTTTAACGTTGGAAAGAAGAGACGATGCTTCATGCTTACCAACGTCGTAAGTAGGATTCTTGACAAGATGGTTTTTGTGGTGGACATTTTCATCGACAATTGTGGGCATTTCGACAATGCTACTTTTGAGTTCGTTTTTGATGCTACAAGAAAACAAGGTGTGGATGAATTACTAGTCTTTGGAAATAAAGCAATAATAAACAAAACAAAAATGTAATGAGCGGGGGAAAACAGGGGAACCTCGGGGTCTAACGTATTTTGAGGACTTAAAATTTTTTCTGATAATTGGCAAGGGCTTAATAAGAAAGCCCTTTTCATTGCAGTGTAACTACTCTCGGAGACCTTGACGATCCCTCGAAGAAGGCGATACCCGGGACAAGACAAATTTAAGTTTCTGAGAATGGAACTTCGAACCCACACGTAGCAGGCAAACATGCTCATACGGGCACGAAGTAAGGCAATAATAATGAACAACACAGGAGTGAATAAGAGCTGCCTCCAAAGTGTATGCTCTGCTTGAACTGGTCAATGGATCTTACGGTCAATCGCAAAACATAAATGCCGACGACGGCGACGTCGCCGTTCTTTCAGTTGTACACAATCTTTAAGCTGTTTGATACAGAGTACATGCTTCACTAAACATGATTGGCAACGCGTCTGCCAGAAACAGTCTCTCCCTTAACCTAAAGACCGAGGTTGTTATCTTCACGAAATGCAGAAAACTTACTGGTTTGACTCAAATGAAGACTAACTTCTTTAAGTGATCCTAGAAAGGAAGGTTCATTGGTCCAAACATGTCAAATCGGAAGCTGCTATGGCATTGTCAAACTTATGGCAATGAATGGGAGCCTTTGGCAAAACATGAGGTCTCTCACCGAAAAGCGTCCTTTGTATCCCTTTGTCTCAATAAAAATTAAATTAATAGGGTGGCACAACAGAGCGAGGTGCCCCAGGGCCTAGCGCATTTCTCACAACCATGCCATTCCTTGCGATAGTCGATACAGGTTGAAAAACATGTTTGCCTTTGTTGGGATTCGAACCACGAACCTCTGGGTTAACAGGCAGACATGGTAATCATCATGCCACGTGTACCACCATCCCTACGTCTATCATAGACCAATCACTTCTATGCGTCAGTTGTTTGGTGGAACAAGCTCTTACCTAAAATCACGTTATTGCTTTGCTAACCAAATTTTAAAAATCATATGCTGGGGAAGGCAGTACTCCAGGTGCGGCTCTTGACGCTTTGCTGAATCTCCCTCCCTTTGAGAAGCTACCTTTTCCTACAAAAAAGCCATTGTAAACAGATGGGAATTATTAGCAAAGTCGATCAACCTGTATGTGCGTTAGCGGAGTCCTAAAAATCACACCTTCAGCGGCCCTATTAATACTCTACTATATATCTTCAGTAAAATGATGGCTGTTGGCGCACCCATTCGTTTCAGAGCCATCTCTCAATGAACCAATAACTGAACTTTATCGCATCAATCTCAAGTCACTCCGACTGCAAAATTCCCCAAACTGACCAGCGTGTTCTAAGCTTTTCAAAGAGAATACATCGTGAGTAAAAGAAAAGGGGAAATCCTCAGTACTGGCATCTTCTTTGACAGTCGAGCAGCCCTCGAAGCACTCGGCTTTATTTTTTACGAACGCTCTCAGACACGCCCTAGAACTCGGTGTTCTATCAAAGAACGAGGATCAAGAAGAAATAATCACACACCTCCTCTCTTTATGTCCCACTCTTTCCCTTCAACGAAAACTACATGTCGGAGATTTCTTCTTCAATGACCCATGCGATCTGATGAACACTCATACCTTTCACCTTTGCCGTTTTATTTAAAGCTCCAAACGGTTTATTCAACTGAGACACTCTCTTACATCTTTGGTATGGTATCATAACGAAACAAATATTGGTCTAAGTGTGTCAGTTGGTTTCCTGACAGCTTATCAAGCCTAACCTAACTAACCTAACCCTACCTACGTCACGAGACGTATTCTCAAAGCCATTTCCTGTTTAAAAAGAAATGGCCTCTGTCACAATTCGTACTGAGGTTTAGAAGTTATATCGAAGATATGACGTTCAATACGATGATCTCAAGGCTCAAACTGCGTCGGGTTGGGACTGGTTCAGTATAGAATCTGTCCAGGAAAGGACGGTCATCGGATAATCAAGGACGGTCCTGGATCCAACGATGGGTCTCATGACTGCATGCCTCGTAAGACACATACACGTCCATCTTCCAAGTATAAACGAATGGCTATAACCTAAGTTACGAAGAATGGGAAGAATTGTTTGTGCCTGCATCTACAGCGATAGCCAAGCTATGCTTATGCCTCTACTCGAACAGAATTTGAAAGATTTGCTAGCAAGAAGACCTTGTGCAGTCTTCCACTTAGTCCCGAATCAATACCCATTCAACACTTTCGATTGGTTTGGAGATACTCATGGACACACACCTTAATAAAAATTCTTTAAACGGATACCGTCTGCATATAAACTCTTGACCAAAATGCCAACGATGTACTCAAAAAAAAAGTCCAATTAAATATAAAGATAATAGGAGCTGTTTGTATATTACAATGCAACATTTTCTTTTTTACTTTGAAAAGGTAGCCAACGAATTAATAAAGAGAATCTTCTTCGGCAGAATACACAATAAAAACCAAACTTACATCACTTGACATCATTCAACTATATATTTCTTAATCCATAAATTGCAGACTGCTTAATAAAATCATCAAGCTTTGATTGGAACAAATCCGACGTGACTGGAGTACTGGGCGACCATAAAGGATCCCTAACCACATATTCGACCCAAACTTTGCTGTACAATTGTTGCAACAGTTCTTTGACATTCATGGCTGCAACATCAGTGTTCAACACGAATCTGAAAGAAATTTGAAAAAGTTTGTATTCGATTAGAGAAATCTTTGTTCCAAGTTGAGCGAGCATCTTACTTCAAGCCTGAAGGAGTTTCCAGATAATGCAGAGCGTATTTGTTTGTTTTATAAAACAAAAATCCTTCTCGCGGGTCATGGGGTGATATTTTATTCACAAAGGACTTTATGGAAAATAGCATACCATAAGTTAGTTTGGCTTCCTAGAGCAAAACAAAAGTAAAACAAGGATTCCTTATTGGACAGAATTATTTTCATACCTCTTCACGAGTAATCCCAGACTTTTTCAGGCGATTCCATTCCCCATAATACAATAAAGTGCCATATTTATCGAATATGTACAAGTTATATATTGTCATATTCTAATTTTATAATAACTTCGCCTTTTCAAATGTAAATGTATTTAATATTCGAGATATAAATTGGATTTTATTTAATTCGCTGTGTTGTTTACAAAAGTTTATACCAAAAGTCATCAGCTTTGGAAATGTCAAAAACCTGCATAACGTAACGTAGTATAATAAACATATGTAAATAGTTACCAGTCCTTCCAAACTCATATTTTTTCAAGCAAATTATGCTATGTCCGCACCTAAAGATAACCTGGGTTTCGTTCCAGGATGGTTTGAGTTAACCAAGTAGTGTCCGCATATGCAGAAAAGTTTTGAGTTTATCTTTTTGTCTTAAGTTAAAAAGAGACAGACATACAAGTGTGAGCAAAACGTCAACGACGTATGAGAGAATTCATTCTCTCTCCACTCACTTCCATTCTCTTAAATGTCAAATTCAATGGAATATTGGAAATAGTGCATTCAGCGCCTTTGGTTTCGAGTAGGTTATCTCGAAACCCAGTGACTAAAAAGGTTTCATTTTGTATGGCAAACCACTTGGTTATCATGTTGGTTTGGGATTGTTTTGAGTTAAACAAGTTTAACTCTCAGGTGCGGACATAGCATTAATTGGTCTTGTTTATTAAACAGAACGATTCAATTGACCAACATCTTTTTCAATGGAATTGAAAACTCGAATATTCTTGAAACAGTTGGCATAGTACGTCCATGGATTAGGTTACCATTATACCATTTTCCACTTAATTAAAGTTACCATTATACCATTTTCCACTTAATCCATGGAATAAGGCTTAACCCATCTATTCCGCGTTTATTAATACGGCGTAATGTTTAAAAGTAAAATAGAAGCAAATTGCTATGAATCATATTAACTGACTAGAACGGCTGTTCCCATGTCTTCTCATTTGATTCCTTAGACCAAGTTAACATTGGTCGATTTGTTGAAACTTCGTGCCAATAAAACGAGTGTGTTCTTGTCATCCTTCTCTGTTACACCAATTTGATTCGAGAAATTGAAGTACAGAGGAGGAGAACAAGAAAGCAGTCGCCGTGTTTGCAACAAATCGACCAATGTGAGCTTAGCCCTACCTCCTACAGCACTCAATTTTCGAATAGGTTGTGAAACTTTTATTTTGCCTGAAGATAAGTTATGAAAAAATGTGTGGTGCCTGTTCCTTATTTTCTGCAACCTCGAACGAACTCGCAAAAAGTGCATTGCTGTCAAACTCCCAAACAGCTGCCAAAGTTTTTCTTCATCAAAAAGTGTAGTTTCCCCGAAACAGCAAACGGATGCGTAGATAAGAAAAAGAAAAGATCATAACATTACCCATAATATTTGTTTATTTTCGTTATTTGTTCACAAAATATTAGTTTATATACAATTTAAAGTTAAAATGGCAACCATGGAACGACCTAAAGTCCAGGTAAATTACACTTTTTCGTACATTCCTTTGCTTATCCCACCCGTGTGCTTTGTTTTCTTATCGTGTATTTCATATTTTGCAGAAGAAGAAGAAAACAAAGAAGCCTGCAATTGAAGAAAATTTGCTGACAGAATCTGAAAAAGAAGACGAAGAAACCCCAACCACATCAAAGAATGCCCTAGACGTCCACTCGATGGATTCATTTCTTCCTACAACAAAATGTGATGATATCGTTAGCCATGAATGTTTTGTGTCGGCAAACTATCAACCATTTGATAAAATATCTTTAGACGACGAAGATTTAATAAGTGACAACGAGGAGAAAACCACCGACGATAAAGAAAAAGAAGAAGAAAAGGAAAAACCACAGTCACCTGAAGTAGAACAGCATGACGAAGAAGCAAAACTTGAGGAAGTTGAAAAACATGAAGACATTCAATCAGCAGCACCAGCACAAGAAAACCTCCCTGTAGACATTCCATGCGCTCCATCTATTGAATCGGAAAATGTTTCTGGAACACCAAAGCCATGGACACAAAATTTCGAAGAACCAACAGCGCCAGTACTGTTGGAATCCAAAACCGCCACACAATTTGGATTTCAACCGGCAGCGGCAGTTAAATATCCCAATCTAGAGAGCCTGAATCGTGTGGAAGCTAAAACCGAAGTATTCTATCAGACATACAAGCCCAGTACCACAGCAGGTTCGATGAGTCGCTTGAAACCTTTCACAACAGAGCAATTGCGAGAAATCTACTATTGTCACGATATAGAATTGGTAAAGCAATTCGAATTGGAGTTTCTCATGAATTCTCTACTGGAAAACACCGAAAATGATCCATTTTATGTACTTCTCCAAGAGTACTTCAATTTGCAAGGCAAGCTAATGATGAATTTAAGTGACATTGCAGAACGAAAGGAACGTTTCGATGCTGCAAAGAGTGAGGTCTGGTCACAAATTCAGAAAACAGCCAAAGGAACTGCTATGTGTGGGGATAATAAAGCTCTGTATCACACAAAGAATTACAAGTAAGTCAAACTAATCAAATGATTTATCTTATGACAAACTAATGTGAATTTGGGTTTCTGTTTTAGGGTTGCTGTGATAAGCCAGTCGCATTTGGCTCTGGCTATGAACGCATTGAATCAATCCCATCAACTACTTTGCCAATCATTCATCGTCAACTTAGTTAGCTCAAAATTAGTCAAAATAAAGGTATGTATGTGTTTTTGTTAAGAAACTTTCTGTTGATGATGAATTTAAGTAAAAAAAACAATGGTATCTTTTAAAACGTATCATTTCTTCTTCAAACCACTTTCTTGTTTGTCTTAACAAGAATAAATGTTCTCAAAATCTCCGGTATCGGTAAAAACCCTTATGACAGATTTCTTTTGTCGCGACAACTGCAAGTTTATGAAAACGCGTCGTCGTTCTTGTCGCTTCAGTGTATGCAATCTCCTCTTACTTACGTACTTCGGTGGGCATTACAGTTTGGGGTGAACCTGAGCCTCAACCAACATCTTGCGCCAACAATTTCGATTTCGGGTTAGTTCGCTGCAATTTTGCTCTCAGTGGGTTGAGGTCTTCTTCCGCTTGATTACGCCACCTAATATGAGGTCTACATTAAGTGATTTCCCTGCAATGTGCTTTCTAAAACCCACCCATCAGCTCTACATGGCCAATCCATTGTAGTCTCGCGATGCGTACTCTTCTGGCTATGCCCATGTCGCGGTACTACTTATACAGGTCGTTATTATATAATCTTCTCCACACAATTGTTTTCGCATACAGGACGAAAGATCACTCGGAGTATTTTTCCTTCGAAACGACCAAGGCTTTCCTCATCCGCGTCGTAAAGCAGGACTGGAATCATTAAGGTCTTATAAAGGAAGTAGACGTTTTAACATCGCTGATGATGAGTTGCATGTCAACTCGAAATGCATTCGGAAAAAAATTATTAATTCAAAAGAAAAAGAAAATTTTGCGTTTTTATTTTGATTTTGAATTTCTTTCTTTTAATTGTGGTCAATAAAGGATAATTATCAAATTTCATCTTTAACTTATAAAGGATTACCTTGGTTTTTCTAGAGAGGGTTTGGATTCTCAATTCTCTTCTTAACCCAAAGAAGCAACAGTTGGCAAGAGTTATTCTGCGTTTGATCTCCGCACTGATGTTGTTTTCAGTGGCTAAAGCTGATCCTAGGTAGACGTAGTCCTTTACTACAATCTCATCTATCCCGTTTTAAATATAATGTGACTGATAAATTTGCCGCTGTCGCTACTACAAAGCCTTAGTGAATTGTTTACTGAAATCGACGAAACGACTTCAATCATTCTGCAGAGTCTCTTAGTGATGCCAAATTAGTCATGGGCCTGTAAATTCAACTCGTCTGTGTATATTCTGTCTGTGGTCGATAAAATGATGACGCCGTAAACATCATAATATGCCCGGCTTTTTTCCCTTATCTTCAGCAATGTACGATTGGGACATTTTTATTTTCTAACGGAACCTTTCAATTTGTTAGGGTTTCATTCGCCTGTGGAATTCTTTGCCATGCCATGTTAGGGAATTGAGAAGCAAATCTGTGTATAGGAGAAAGTTATTTGTCTTCAAAGTGAATAAGTGGAGATGTGTACTTAGTTTCATTATAATAATAACAACAGTGGTTACCTAACAATTCTGAACTTGTTCGCATCAATCTCAAGTCACTCCGACTGCAAAATTCCCCAACTGAACTTTGATAACAGGTTCAAAACTCTGTTCCACCGAGCACCGAGATTTATTTTGAATGACGAGGAATTTTTAAGAGATGATTCAATTCATTTTTATGCAGATTTTGTAGCGTGTTCCAAGCGGAGATTCTGGCGATCATAGAGGTCCTATCGTGGCTAAGAGCGTGATAATCTCATTGATACGTGATATCCTCAGTGATTATCAATATCTTATTAAACAGCCAAGCAACCATCAAATCACTCGGCGCTGTTTCCACGAACTCAGTAACCGTCAATTGTCGCCTATGTCTCATGGAGATGGCTCAACAGTTCAACATTCACCTTTTTTGGGTGCCGGGCACAGAAACATATTAGGTAACTGCAAAGTATTTGAACTTGCCAGAAATGGAACCGGCTTGCCAATCATGCTAAAGCAAGATGCCTGGATAAAACAAATAGCAGGTGGATTAACACCACAACAGATATGGCCAAAATTAAATCTTAAACGTGTCTTGTACTTGCTATCATCTATAAGCAGAACGCACATTGATTCCGTAATTGGCGTCATTACCGGACATTGCCTCTTAAATAGGGTGACGCCCTGGATGATTCACAAATCAGCCCGGTAGATGATGCTGCAGTCGGTATTTAGGTTATTTATCTATACAGCAACTAAGCGGCTGGGTAGACTGAGTTTTTGTTTTTTTTTTATTTTCAAGTGGAGGCCTGTAAAATTTACATTCTTAAACCAGCACGGTAGCTTGCATTGCTTACGAGTGGATCAGTTTTTTTTATACTGCAACTAAACGGCTGGGTCGACTCGAATGAGTTTTTGTGTATGTATTCAAGCGGGGGTCTGGAAAATTTACATCTTTAAAGCAGCACGTCAGGTTGCGTTGCATACGAGTGGATCGGTTTTTGGATTATTTGTCCATACTACTATGCGGTTGATGTTGAATGCTTTTGTATTCGACGTACAAATCAGTAGCTAAGCATGGTTTTACGATTTCAAGTTTTGTGTATAAGGAATGTATTTCATTTATTTTCCTCGGGAATGGGAACTAAGAAAACCCTGGACCAATTTCAAATTTTTTTCAGCGTTAGGGTGCTTTAATATCCCCGAGTAGCATTGACTATATATTTCATACTCATATTCCTTCGGGAATGAGATCATGCACTGGAACTTAGAAATTGCTTGACTGATTTCAAATTATTTTAATCGTTAGAATGCTATTCATGCTATAATTCCCACGGGAACGGGAATTTAGAAACTAATTTACCGATTTTGAAATTCTTTCACCTTTGAACTGGAATATATATTCCCATGTGAACTTAGAAACTACTGGTCCGATCTCCAGCTGTACTAAACTGAAGTAAAGAATAAAAATAATTTCTTCTTGCTCGGGAAGACTGCATTTTTGATCATCTTCCATGGTGGAATGGGGGACTCTGCCTGGCAGCCGAATTTGTGTCATCATCGCCGTTAGGCAGTCTGTAGATGTAGTTTTTTCACATGCTCAGTAACGATTGCGAATCTATGATTATCTTTCCTATCTGGTTTTTTTTCCTGGCTTTAGCTCGAGGTCTGCCAACCTGGCAAAATCTTTTTAACTTTAAAACTTTCGAATCTCATTCCTGTCATGGCACCTCTCAATTTTTCCAACAAGCACTTTCCAATCGGGTTCTTTTTCTTTTCGACAATTCGGTGTTCTTCCTTTCTTTGCTCCTTGTAAGTCTCGATGCACTGGTCAAAGCCAGCTCTTTCTTTTGCATCACGTGTTGTCATCAACATTTTTGCATTTGCGTGGTTACTTCCTAATCGAATCATAAATTTCGTTTTGGAGGCTGAGTAAAGACCAGAACTTCAAAGGCTTCCGTTCTGATGGCTTGTTGGCATTGCTGCGACTGGTCTTCAATGTTTAATGCTGGTGACATAGGATTTAAAGGCATTTGCTATATCTTGCGATTGTAACTTACTGACGTCATATAGTTTCACAGAGATTGTTCCCGAGCATCTTGAACAGAATATCCTTATTCGTACCTTGGCTAAAACATTGTAGTAGTCCGAGTCTAAAGTTTGCCCCTTGGAAAGTTCGGACATCAATAAGTCTGGAATTTGAGATGAGGGAAGCGTATATCACTAAAAAGAGAATTTAGCCCCTCGCTCTATTAACCTAAGTCTCTTTTCGGCTATTTTTTCATGCAGGCTGCTTGCTGATTGTTTTTTGCGTTAAAATCGTCTAGGCTTAACTTTTCCTTCCTCTTTTGTGGGGGCGTAGGCGGATATCAGGATTGTCGTAATACGCTTTAATCGGATTTTGGCCGGTAACATTATTTCTGAGTCTACTTCTAACGGCAAACCCGCATCCAAATAAGCGTTGTTTATGTTTTCTCTAGGACGACCGTGATGCAGTGTAAGAGTAATCAGTGGATAGGCCGGACTCGTGGGTATCTACTTGTCTTTCATCTACCCTTTCCAGTGTCATCTGGACGCCACACTTGTTTCTTATTTCTCTCTACTGCACCACAAAAAAGAAAAGGTTGCTACCCCGTTAGTACAAAGAACCGGCAATTACTCTGAGTGGTCCAGGTTAGTATCAACCTCCTCTTTACAAAAAGAATGTCTCTAGCTGTCCTGTCACCATAGTAGATATCGCAGTTTGATATCTTTTTTTTTTTGACCGGCTCATTCTATCGCACTTCTTGAATGGTGGATGAGTCTGCTTTGCAGGACTTCAGCTTATTCCTCGGCTGCTCGTAACGCGTAAAGGCATCTAACGTTTCACGTGCAAATCTGAAGGTCTCTGTCCTTTTTCGTTTGCTAAAGTCGTCAACGTGAAATCATTATTGTTATCCGAGGCTGTTGGTTATTTCGGAACCAAATGATTTTTTATGTGGTTGGGTAGTTAACCGTACCTGCAATCCCCAGCTTGCAAGTTCAGATCCTTTTGGACCTCCCTTGGACATTAAGGACCGGATAATTAAAATTAAATAAACCGGATAATTAAAAATAATAAAATAATTTATTTATTTTTTAAATTAATTTAAGTGAGGATAGTCACATTTGGTTTTGCCTAAACAGACACCGACCTCCATTACTCATCGGTAAACTTCAGAGTGGTCCACGGTGTATAACAAAATTACATGATGTAAGATGGCACATTACATGGTAAAAATTTAAGACCGATAACTTGACGAGAAGAGGATGTTCGTCTGCTTTGAAAAGAACTTCATGCGATAAAATTTCTCAATAATTGCTTACCCAAAAACTACAACACCTACATAGCACTCGACAACTCGTTACCTGCACTCACTCACCCCAGCAAAAACTTCAACATAAAGAAATATTTTTAGATGAGATTAAAGCAAAACGGGGACTTAGAAAAAACAGAATTTAACTTTTAGCCAATTTCAGGTTTTGGCGAGCAAGGTTATGAGTACCGACCTTCTTATCACCAAAGCAAAAAGTTTGAACTACTATAGTTACTTTAGCATACCTTTGCAAGAACAGCCTTTTTTGATTTAGACCTAAGTATGAGAACCTAACTTGTTTATGGTCGGGATGAAGAAATTCTTAATTTTTGTAACCACTAATGGGATATTTACCTAGGTGCAGGTTTTGTCATCATAGCATTCCATTAAGCAGTCTTTCCAGATCGTTTGTAAAGATGGCAATTCTGGTTGTTTTTTTACTTGCTGGTCTATGTGGGCTCCTGATTATCCTCCCAACTATGAGCTTAATATTTGGTAAGAGTTTCGAAATTCGATTCTCTTTCCTACTATGACTATTGCTATGACTATTTCTATTTCTTGAATCGATAGTTTCTCCTGACCTAAATATGATATAATTTCAGTCTTTTTTTTTATGAAAACTCAAAACCTTATTACTAAAAAAAATTTGTTGCGGCAAACCTTTTATTTGCTTGCGTTTTTTCCTATTTTACTAATAGATTGATAAAATCATCGATGAAATAATGTCTTACCAAGCTGTGCGCCACATAAGTAATAACAGTCCTATATCATTGAACACAAATCTGGACCCTGAGTCTCTTCACTGCGTCAACCGCCTGCGACGTGCCATTACAATCCTTTTCAGTTTCATCCGTAGACCAAGCCCGAACAAGGTAAGATAAAATAAAAAAAACAAGATTTGATAAATGTCATTTGTGTTTCAACAGACTTTCAAAAACAGTGTTCATATCTGGCTCCAAAAACTAATATCCTTGCACATCCGTGTTGGCACAAGAGAAGATCATTGGTTCCTTTTGTTTCACGTCCTGCGCTGTCCCAATGGCATTGGAAATTGGGCAAAAGAATTCATACAACTACCACTAACAGACACACCAAAAAACCAATTGATAACACTTTCCAGTCCTGAAATAAATCACTGTGTAGCAGTACTTCACATACTATTGCTGCCAATCAAGAAGCGCAATGATTTTCTCAAGGCATTCTCCCAGGTAAGCTTGAAATGAGGTTAAATAAGTCATATCTTTTTAATTTATATAAAGTCCCACAAGGAAATTTCTGATCCTGTAAAAAGTGATACGTGGATTTTAATAGAATCCGATGGGGAAGAAGGCACGACCTCTAATGGAGAATGCATTGGCTTAAAGGAAAGTGATCTAATAGCGTTACTTGATCAGATGCCTTTTGAGATGTTATTTTGGTAAGAATCGAATTTGCCGTTAAAATTCCATAACTAAAACGTTGTTCCTTTGGTAGTCACGCATTGAATGTTGAAAAGACTAAAAACAGCTACGTCCTCGAAGCTGATCTCATAACAGGCAATCAGGTGCTAAAAGTTATCGCTTTTTGCTCGACCCTTGTCGATATTTTCGGCGATGGATTGCTAACTTACAACAAAGAACGATATAAGCAACTTGCTAAGCGCTTGGGTCGTCTGGTACGACACATCCTACAATACGTTTCCGATTACCACGAGTTGTTCATGTAAATTGTGCCAAACTTTGATTCTAGTTCTCTTTAGTTCTTATTCATATTTCCTCAGACGAAACAATTTATCAAAAGATCCTTACTTGTGTGAGAGAATCAACGTTGAATTGAATGCAATTTTGATAAAAGCCTGCAGTTACATCTACAGAACGCGCAATCTGGCCACTTGGCAGTACTTTTCTTCCCTTCCATACAACAGTCTTGATGCCTCAACTGTTTGGCAATTGTTTTTTTATTTAAACGTTGGATTTCCAACTCAATTTCCGGCTCCGCACGAAGGTAAGTCAATTGTATCCAAAGAAACCGATTTAGAAGCTTTTTACTACTTAGATTATATTGCTCGATTCCATGCCACGGATTTTTGGAACTACTTCAATGGGGCAAATGCCGACTCATCACCTGAGGACATGTACTATTTACTTCAAGCATTCTTCGAAATGGCTAACGAACGAGACAAAAAAGACTGGGAATTAGTTCAGGCGATTTGTTTGCATATTTTCGATGCAAGTACAGTTCTATCGAGTTTTATTTTGTACTGACGTATTTTTCTTTCAGATTGGTTTTATAAATGAAAAAACTCGTGACATTTGTTACAAGGCATCTCGGGACATGCTAGTCAATCTAACACTCGCATACAATGACCTCATGTCCAGCCTGTTGTTGCAATTGAAAATTCGCTTCGAAGAAGTTGAGAATGCCGCCTACCTCTTCAAATCACTTCCTCTCGAAAACTGGAAACCTGGCATAGATAGTTTTGAAATTATCTCGAGTTGGTTGTTGCACTTTGATTACAAAACGAAGGAGAACACAATAGCTCGAATCATAGTGAGTCACTTAAATTGGGGTTTCGATTTTGACGGACGCTTGTATTTGCAACATAATATTCACGTTCGTATGGCATGTCTAGTGACGGAAGCTCTGACGAAACATGCTCCAGAAGTCTTAGGCCAATCGGGAATATCTGAAAGTGTACGTCAAACTTCGAACCTGGAATCGCAATCGACTAAAGAACAATTCACTACATGGTGCTGGAGTATGATATCTATATTGCGACTTCATCTTATGGATCAGAGTATTGATTCGATTAGGAATACTTTGCAAAACCCTACCGAGCCATTGCTCTTTATACCAGACTTGGAACGTATCGAAGTTATTTATCAAGGTGTAACCGAAAGTCGTCCTCTATCAATGTACGTGGCGATATTAGTCAGTTTGTGGGGGCACTCGGTTCCTTTGATTTGCCAAAAAGGATTCGAACAGATGAAACTTTTGCTGAACGATTATCGACACGCAGCTGTAACTCGTTGCATTGAGTTGATTCTTCCCTTTTTTATGGAAACACCGGGAACTTTAGCGAAATGTGAAAGGTAATGGTCTATGAAATGGTATATGACATTGAGTGTTCTATTTACTTTGTAAAATTTTAGTTTCCAGGCTATTCTTGTACAGCTGCTCAATGCAGACAAGACTTATTTGAAAATGGCTAAGGAGATGCTCTTTTCATCCTCTATCGGGCCAGTATTAGAGCTTTTGGACAATATGATTCAACATCAAATCATAAGTTATTACAGGTCAGTTTTATTTTGTTCGGAAGTTGATTGGTAACATTTGATCCTGATTGTTGTTATTTTGTAGTTACGGGTTGCAGAGCCCATTGATGTTGGTCACAACTTGGCTGGAGGTTTTGACAAATGTTCCTAATTGGCAAAACACTATGGTTGTTTATCTGATTGACAAGATACTCACTGTAGCTTATCATTTTCCGGATGTATGGAATAGCTCAAAGGAATATTTTCGCGTTTATTATAAGGTAAGAGTCTAGTTAGTAAATTTGTACACGTGTCTCAGTCTTATGGTAAAAATAGAGGAAATCGTAAGGTATCATAACATCGCTCTTTAATTTTTGTTGCTTTGTGCATTACACACAGAAGGCAGATGTGAAATTGTGCGCTTTGTTTTCATAATTACTGAGTAAAGATAATGAGAACCGCAGTTGCAATACGCATACAGTGCCTTCAGATCTGTCGAAATGTGTTGTACAAGTTTTTTAAAAACTATCCGTTGAACGTCTTTTGGGCTTTTTGTTTGTTTTAAATCGTTTAAATCTAACATTTATGTAATTTTCATAAGAAATAAGTCACAAAACTTCTTTCTCACTCATCGGTTTATAGATTCTTCATCTTCTTTTACGACACCACGGACATCATAATTTTGAAAGGATCAGGTCTATGACCCGTGTCTACCTCAGCAATCGTTGGCAAGTCTACCGGTTTTGAATCGTTTCATATCCGCGCTCAACCAAATGCAGATATCTCATTACATTTGTCATTTGTGGCTTTCTTTTTCTTTCTTCGTGATCTGTGCTTTTTCAGAGATCTCTGAATCTGTTTCTGTTCGTTTATCATGAAAATACCAGCTGAGGTGGTCATGCGTCATTCTATGTGAGATATTAGCTTTGATGTGATGGCTCTCACGGACTTTACGATAAAGTTTTGTTACACCTGCTGTCATACGACCTATCTTAAATCTCAGATGCCATCAACTTGCTCTTATTCTTTTTGTACATTGTCTAACACTGTGAACTGTGTTCGAGTGCTGCATTTTCAGAGGCATTTTTCTGTCACAGAAGATGATTGGTGTCGTTATCTCTATTTGCTTTACTATTGACCAGAGCTCACACTTCCAATAAGGTTTAAAATTGGAATTTTCGGACTGATATGGTACCCACTTTCTCAAGTTCAAGATAGGACCTATGAATTTTCCAACTTTTAATTAGTCACAACTCCTTCGTACATATCCTAGACCATCCGCACATGAGCCTCCCAAAATCATCGTTGTCTGAGGGATCGAATCTCGTCGCTGTCAGTCAAATGCCGAAGTCAAAGAGCACAAAATGCAAATCGTACAATGAATAACTTTTTCTTACAGATGAAATCCAAAAGCCATCTAACTCTACGTCCCCCGTCTTTTTCCAAAGCTCATCTGGTATCTCGTTTGGCTCGATCCCTTTTTTCTTTTGAAGTTTTTAACTGGTTATTTATTTTTTGGCTAGCTTTAGACATGGAGCAGTCCAAAATCGAGAAACTTTCCGCGGCTTGCTGAGGTCAATGCAATGTAACCCACGGACTTCAAGTGTAAAGCGGATAAGAGAGCTGTGCTGTTGCCGCCGCTGTGAAAAAATAAGAACTGTCTCAACATTTCAGCTGTCAGAAAGTCCTTTTCGAGGAAACTGCTTGTTCTAAATACCATCATAATTTTGTAGTAACATATTTTGGAGTTTGTCATTTACAAGAACCTGTCTTTGAGCATTGTTAAATGAACTTCGGCGAATAATTCTAAGGATTGTTGTCCCTCATTCAAGTTTTTTGCTTGGGGTCTTGAACTTCCAGTATCCGATTCATTCAGTCCGTTCTTTAGGGTTTGATTAAGGGAAATTTCTTCGGTTCTTTCTTCCTGTCCAAATCATTTTTGATTATTTGTAGATAGTTTTGTTTGAACCTTTTTTATAGCTGGAATACGATACAAGAAATGTTAATGAGATACGGGATTCTTTTGGATATTCTCTATGAACTGAGCTACAAATAGTTTGAGAAATTTGTTTGTATTTTAACTGATAATTTTTTCTATTTTACGAGCGCTCGTTTGCTTTTTATCCTTCTATAACTTCTATAAGCAATGCATTTTCTTTGTAAGAATTCTGTTTTGGTTTTCGAGTCGATTTTAATTCAAAAATGTAGTTAGCTGTTTAGTTTTGTTATTTTCAATTCTTGCAAAGCATTTAATGGTGAGTGAAAAGTTGGCCTTCTTCTCTTAATATTGATTATGCTTGTATTCAATATTTTTTACATTCGCTCCGTTTGAAGAAGCGATAGCAGTAGTCTCTCCATTATCTGCGACTAATAAATTTTTTATTTAATTCCTCTTGCATCGTTAGTAGAGAGCACAGTTTGCTTGACCACAAATCTATGGTTCATAGCGCTACGATCATTTGCATTGTGTCTACATGTTACTACGACATTCAAGTTTTTAATTTGTTTTTTTAGCGATTGTGAAAAACTATTTCGTTTTGGAAGTGATCCGCAGTACCATATTGCGAAAACATTTCTTAAAAAGAAAAAAAAAACACTGGTCATCCCCTAAATTTTTCTTTAAATTTTCTTCTTCTTTTTCTAGGACTGTGATGAATGGAAAAGCCATAAAATATCGACTTTGAAAATGATACTTGGAGCCTCAACAGTGGCCCGTGTTCCAAATCTAACTGTCACAAATTACGGCTGGTTTGCTCTTTTATTACTTGAAATCGAGTTTGATTTACAAGACTCCAAAATTTGGCCTGAGTTCTTAAGACAGGTGTCTGCGGCTCCCAATGATAGTAAAATTAACTTGGACGCTATTTTAAAGGTAAATTTTCAATGTATTTCCAAAAACAAAAATTTACATTGGAGTCACTAAAAGTTCAATCAACCCTTTTCGGTATTAAAATCTCTTAAAAAAAAACAATTTTTCTTTCAGAAAACATCATCAATTGTGAAGTGTCCAAATTTTCTTGCTCAAAATTTAGTGATTTACAAATATGCCAATTTAATATCGACTATTGAATTTAAACACCCGACTTTTCCTCTGCTTGTTCAACAATTTTTTATACTCTTTCTTGCAAGAGTTCCTTTACATCCCGATGAAGAGCGGTATGATAATATTGACATTTTCTGCCTCATTTGATATTTATTCATTCTTTTTTTTAATTAATTCCAGATTTCAATATACTTATGGCGTTTCGGATAAGTTTTATGAGTACAATGTTACTTTAATGAAGAAAATTAAATCGAATTTAAAAGCTGCAGAAATGTTCTATTCCGAAAAGTGTGGCGATGACGGAGATCTGGCCTACTTTTATAGTAGCTGTGGAAAGTAAGTATACAGTTTTTTAAAATTATGTAGTCTGAGATGTATGCTATGGCAAAATAAATAGGGTGGCGCAGTAAAGTTCGGGATCATACGCATTTCAAAGCCATACATTTTTAAGCCAAAAAGTGAAAAAGCGCTTTTTATGGCAGTGTGCTTACTCCTTTAGCTTTTTTCAATTCCTAAAGGCGAGTACATTATGACGTTTAGTCAATTCCTTTTTTTCATGATCGAGGAACTACTATTGCTGTATTTAAAATGATCACATTTGAAGAGAAGTTGTTTCAACTGTGGAATTGAGATGAAATGACGTTTTAGCTGTTGAACATATCGTCAGAAAAAATCTCAGATAGGAATTTCGAGCCTATATTTTCAGGAAGTAACCTGGATGCGGACATGTTTGTCGTTTCTCAAAAAAGACCTATTAAATGCCATTTCTATATTTACGATTGTAAACGTGTCTCAAACGTCAACACCAGAGGAATAATCTTTCAAAAGTATGTACAATTACTCGCTTACGCAAACGATATTGACGTAATAAGAAGAAGGAATCGTGATGTCATAGATGTTTTTGCGAGCATTGAAAATGGGTGATGGTTAATGAGGGTAAAACGAAGCATTATGCTGTCATCAAACAATGACAGCGAACGTCGACGAATTGGTAGTAAAGTCACAATAGACAGACATAACGGAAAACAACGCGGAAAACAACATGAGTGCGGAGATCAAACGGAGAATAACTCGGAGATCAAACGGAGGTAACCCTATACAAGACCTTAATCGTGCCAGTCCTTACGTGGAAGCGTGGACTTTATCGAAAGCGGATGAGCAAACCCTTGGTCGTTTCGAAAGAAAAATTCTGCGAATGATCTTTGGTTCCGTATGCGAAGACAATGTGTGGAAAAGAATATACAACAACGAGCTGTATGAGCTGTACCGCGACATCGGTTAGCTAGAAGAGTGCCCATCGCGATGCTACAATGGCTGGGCCATGTAGAACGGATGGGCCTAAACGCTCCGGCTCGACGAGTTTTCGAAAGGACATTGCAGAAAATCGTGGAAGGGGAAAACCTCAACCGACTTGACAGTTTAAAACTAGAGAAAGCTAGCCCGGATTCGAAATTGTTGGCGAAAGATGTTGGTTGACGGTCAGGTTCACCCCGAACTGTTATGCACACCCAATTTAATTTTAATAGTACGAAGTTTCCTCCTGAATACTTTTAATGGAACCTCTCCAGTTGGGTTAACGGTTAAGTCTTATTCTTTTTCATTACCTTGTATAATGTTAATGTTGAAGAAGCTTTTTAAAGATTTCCATTTTCTAAGTCGTGTTTCTATTTTAAGGATGATGAAAACCTATTCTCTATGGCTTGAGGAGACAACAATCAATAAAATCTCTAAAGATCAGCTAAATTTCCCACCACAATTCAATCCTGATAAGCTTCAAGAAATCTTAAGTGGAAGCAAGGTAGGGCATTATGAAAAGTCGAACATTAAGGTTTATTTAATCCTTTTTATTAAACCCTTTTTGCAGCAACACTGGACAGAGCTAGTATTTCTACCGAAACTTCGTAAAGCTCAAGGACAACAATCAGAGCAGTGGTGTAAAAAGTGTTTACGATCAAAGTCACCTAAGCTACTCCGTAATGCTTTACAACCAAAACCCAGAACAACACCACTCGATAGAATAAAAACTCATTTGAAATCGTATGACAAACGCTTAGAAGGACCTTCTTTGATACCATCTAAAGTTGTAATGTCAGTGAAACGTGTAGCCAAAGAAACTCTTACCGAGCTACGGAAAGATTTGAAGGTTTTAGATAGTGCTGCAAAGTATGTATTTGAACAAGCCATAGGACATATTAAGCTAACAGCTATGTTTGATTTTTTCTTATTTTCCTCAGGAAATTCAATTTAACAACTTGCGAACATAATGTTCTAATTCAACATTTTGAGGAGCTGATACAAAAACTCTACGTAAATCTTCAAGCCACTGAAACAGAATCTGTAGCATGTTCATTTTTGCTTAACTCATTCGAGTGCAAGAGGCCTGCTAGGGTTGTTGTTGAGGTTTGTTTCAAATTAAAATTGAAAACTGAATGGCAGATTTATGAATAATACTTTATTTTTTAATATTAATATTAGTATCACATACCAACAGTGCAAGTGGATATTCAACGAAAACTGGAGGCCAACGGTGAAAGATTTAAAGTACTTCACAATGAAATCTTTAATCAGGATGTGGATCAACTGACCTTATCTATCGACAGAATTGAAAGTATTATCAAGTAAGAAAGCGGGTTTTATTTTAAATTTGTTCAATAGTAAAATATGTTTATAGAAAATGTTGGTAGTTTGGTGCCGGTGTACATAGGTTAGGTTAGGTGGAAGTGGCTGTCAGCCAATGAGTACATTGCCTGACACACTTAGTCCGCAAAGGCCCATTATGATGCCACAGAGATCAGCAAGTTAATCACCTACTGATCTCAGAAACCCGATGTAAGATTAACGAGTTGATCACTTATTAATCTTCCATTACGGGACTAGCCGGTTAATCACCTGCTAGTCGAACCGCGCGGAACTTTTAATTTATTTCGAAAGACTTTTAGGGTCTATGTAAGCTAAGTCGCTAGTATCATCAAAGAAGAATTCACCGAGATGAGTTTTCCTCCTATGAAGTGCAGGGCATGAGCAAAGAAGGTTTTGAACGGTTTCTTCCTCCTCCTCGTCCATGCAGCTCCTGCAGAAATCATTGGAAAACACACCAAGTCTTTTGGCGTGTCTCCCTATTAGACAGTAAGAACACCTATGGTAGAACCTAGATACAGGCGGTTCAGGGCTATCAAACTCTTCGAGCGTTTTGAGTCTACACACGGCCAAACTTTTTTGGTTGCAAGGCAGTTGTTACTCTCAGTCCTTGAAGCGTCTTGTCTAAGTAGGAGTTTACATGTAGCGATAGGTACACCTATGTTGTTCCATTCTGCGCGTAGGGAAGTGGTCGTGCCATTTTCGGCTTGTTCGTCTAGCATACAGTTGCCTGGTATGTCCCTGTGCCCTGGCACCCATGAAAGGTGAATGTTAAACTGATTTGACATCTCCCTCAGAGACATCTGACAATTTTGGACCGTGATGGATTTTGTAGAGACAGAGGCAAGAGATTTAAGGGCAGCTTGGCTGTCTGAGAAGATTCGAATATCCGTGGAGGATATGACGTTTTCTTTGAGCCAAGACAGCACCTCCTTAATAGTCAGAATTTCCGCTTGGAACACACTACAATGATCGGGTAGGCGGAAGAAAAGACTGAGGTTCAGTTTTTCTGAGTACATTCCACTTCCCACACCTTCGCTGGTTTTTGAACCATCGGTGTAAAAGTGTATTGCTTTATTCTCCAAAAGAGTGCCACTTTCCCAAGCTTCTCTTGAAGGTATGGTTACTTGGAAATTGTTGTCAAACACCAACTTGGGGGGTGGTGTAGTCGGATTGATTCGGTAAGAATCTAAAGATATCTATAGAATGGTAGTGTGACCGATTTGATTTATTGGTCCACTGTGATGTAGCTCTGAGTCGAGTAGCTGAGATAGCTGCGACTTGTTTGCTGAAGATATCTAGGGGTGTGAGATCTAGTAGTACATTGAGGACGTCCGATGGGGTTGTCCTCAGTGCGCCACTAATACACAGACTAGCCGTTCTTTGAACTTTGGCCAGCTTGTTGTAGTTGATCATCTTGTCTAGTGCTGTCCACCAGACTATCACCCCGTATGTGAGTATCGGTCTAATTACCGAGGTAAACAGCCAATGGGTGATTTGGGGGGAGAAACTCCATTTCCCACCAATGGCTTTTTTACAAGAGAAGAGTGCCACGTTGGCTTTATTTACTCTTTCAGCTCAGCTAGGGTTTGTGGGTGCTTGCCTGAAACGGCAATTGCTACATCATCGGCATAGGCTATGGTTTTGAAACCTTCGTCCTCTAGGTCGATTAACAATTTGTTAACGACCAGGTTCCACAGTAGGGGAGATAAAACTCCTCCCTGCGGGGTTCCTCTATTGGCCATTCTGCTTGTTTTGTAGTTCCCCATTTCGGAACTAATGATTCTGCTGCTGAGCATTGTTGTTATCATGTTCTTGATGTGTTCCTCTATGAGCAGGCCATCAAGAGCATTAGTGATTGCTGTATTGTTAACATTGTTAAATGCACCCTCTATGTCTAGGAATGCGACGAGAGAGTATTCTTTGTAGTGCAGGGATTTTTCAATGGTGCAAACCAGAGAGTGGAGTGCAGTTTCCACTGATTTACCTTTTGTATAGGCATGTTGCGCCGTTGAGATCAGAATAGGTTTAATTTCTTGTCTTAAGTGTATGTCAATCATTCTTTCCAGTGTTTTAAGGAGGAAGGATGATAGACTAATAGGTCTTAAATCTTTTGGATTTACGTGGGAGCTTTTGCCGGCTTTAGGTATGAAGACGACCCTAGCTTCTCTCCAGGCCTTGGTAATATAGGCGTAGCTGATGCATCCTTTCATGATCATCTCTAAGTTATAGATGATGATGCCTGGAACCTGCTGCAGCTCCGCAGGGCTGATTCCGTCAGGCCCTGGTGATTTATAAGGGTCAAAGCTGTTAATTGCCCATAACAGTATATCTCTTGAGATAAGACCTTTACCTGATTGGTTTGCGATTCGAGGCAAGTGCTCCTCGTCTGTTATTGTCAACGAGCTACCAGGGAAATGAGTATCCAGTAGCAACTAGCAAGTTTAGTGTTTCTTCATATGAGTTGGTCCAGTTGCCGTTTTCATCTTTTATAGAACTTGGCATGTTTGGACTCGTTGGTAGAATTTTCCTAAGTCTAGATGCCTCTGAGCATGGACCTTATCGAAAGCGGATGAGGAAACTCTTGGTCGTTTCGAAAGAAAAATTCTCCGAATGATCTTTGGTCCCGTATGCGAAGACAATGTGTGGAGAAGAAGATACAACAACGAGCTGTATGAGCTGTACCGCGACATGGGCATAGCCAGAAGAGTACGCATCGCGAGGCTACGATGGTTGGGACATGTAGAGCGGATGGACCCAAACGCTCCGGCTCGTCGGGTGTTCGAAAGCACATTACAGGGAAATCGCGGAAGGGGAAGACCTCGTCTTAGGTGGCGCAATCAAGTGGATGAAGAAACTGGAGAGAGCTCGCCCGAAATCGAAATCGTTATAGAAGGATGTTGGTTGAGGCCCAGGTTCACCCCGAACCGTAATGCCCACCTAAGTAAGTAAGTAAGATGCCTCTGAGCATGCCTCTGCCGGTGTACATTGTGATTTTTGATTCATTGAAGCGTCGGTTGTTAAAGAGAAAGAAGAAAACATTAATCGTCATGTTAGACGCTTTGTTTAGATAAAAAACCCTGATTGAATGTCAAATATTGAGATCCCGAATGCGGTTCATTTATCGGTTTTTTTTTTTTTTTTTTTAAATAAAAAGAGGAGGCTTATATGCTAATCTGGAGAGCTCAGACCTAATATCCGGTCCATTGTACTACCAGAGTAGCATGTAACTGGGAGGCTGAAAGAAAAGTAGATGCCCAGAGCGGGATTCGAACCCACGCGTCCGGCCTATCTACTAAACACTCTACCACTGCACCACGGCCGCCCCTTTCATTATCGGGTAGTAATTTTTATAAATATTTGGACTGTTTTCGAAAAAAAAAAACACAAAATTCAACAAATGTATGATAAATTTATTATAAATTAATACGATCGATATAATTTAATGTTTGAAGATTGTTTTATGCAAATGAACCTTAACATATCTTTTCTTCTTCTTCTTTCCATTTACGGCGTTACGAGTAGTGCTCTTGAAGCGATCACAACTCTCCCACTTTTCTGCTTGACACTAGTGATCCGCCTCTGGGGTACGCCGCGTTGACCTCAGAAAGCGTCGGCAAGCCTCCCGGTTTTGGATTGTTCCATGTCTGAGGCCAACCAAATGCTGCTGTTTTTGCATTTGCTTGTACCAGGAGTGTTTTGGCCTGCCTTTTCTTTTTCGTCGCGAATTTGTTGAAACGTTGTATGATATTGCGTTTTGGACGGGGTTCTGCGGATCTCTCCTTTGAACATGACAATACCAACTGAGCCGGTCGTGCTGAATTTTGTCCAAGATGGTACTTTTGATATGAAGGCTACCACGGATCTTAGTACTTCTAATTCGATCAAGCTTTGTTACTCTTGCTGTCATCCGAAGCATCTTCATTTCGGCTGCCGTCAATTTGCTCTCATACTTTTTGTACATTGTCCAACATTGCGAACCGTATGTCAGAGCTGGACGGACAACTGCTGTGTAGAGTCTTCCCTTCAGCTTAGGGGGCATTTTTCGATCACAGAAGATAGCGGAGTTTTCTCGCTTACTCGATGATTGATGTCGTCATCACAAGTTGCTTCACTATTGATCATAGATCCCAGATATTTAAACTTTTCACACTTGGGAATCACATTTCCATTCAAATAAATGTCTGGAATAGGCTTGTCTGGATCAGAGAATCAGGAACCTTAACATATATGTCCCAAAAAATAGTCTAGAGGCGTTAAATCGCACGATATAAGCGGCCAGTTAACCCAAACGTGAAATAAATTGTTCACCAAACTCTACTCTCAATTGGCTCATTGTTAAGCGTGCTGTGTGGTATGTGGTAGCATGTTGTTGAAACCACATGTCATCCAAGTCAAGCTTTTGCGTAAAAAAAAGTATAAGCTTGTTAATTGAAACGATAAATCACGAATGTCTTCGAGGGAGAGACGGCAGGTGTCATCTTGGCTGATGCCCATGTTTTAAAGATGATATTGAGAGCAGTGGCCAATGAAGAAGTCCGTAGGTAAATTTGCGTCACCGTTTGCTCATGTCAAGAATTTCTTTCATACGTCTTTGAGATATATCGATGAATAGTTTTGATTGGCGGTGGCCATTAGGTGTGGATCATGTCGTTCCCAAGTAACCAGTTTGCGTTTAATGCTACTGATTGGGAGACCGCAGTAGGGTTCCGGGCCTTTGAATTGGGATTGAGAGCCAAGTCTAGCTAGGCAGTCACCCTCTTCCTTACCATGTATGTACACCTTCATGTCCAGGCAACCACGAAAGAGTAACTTTATTGTGGGTGGCTGGTTGAGATAGACATCTAAGGCAGTTCCAAACTAGTTTTGATTCGAATTTGGTTGAGGACATGGCCTTTAGGGCTGCCTGACTTTCAGAGCAAATTAAAATGCGTGATCTTCGTAGGTTTCTTATAATGCATCTTTTAGAAATATTAAATTTGAGGTTTTTCTTTTTGTTGTTTTTTGAATCTGAAGTTGAATGTTAAGTGATGCAATGAATCTGCAGAAGGGTGAGACACGTTATGTCTTATTCAATTTTTACAGAAATAATAGTTTTAGGGCCGGATCCCAGATGATTTTTAACCTCACCTCGACGTCATTCGGAATGGATACTTCTATCGAATTTTAAGCTTACTTTTCAAATTTCAGATTAATGGTGTCGTCACAAGTTGAGTCTGGTGTTGTAAGGCAATACTCAAAGGATGTAACCGAAGTTGGTATACAATTTTTCTATGACATCGTGAAGAGTATGAACGAAGTGATGATGAAGTATCCACCATGTACTGATCTGTGCAATAATTTTTTGACCGAGCTGGGCGTAAGTCACATAACTAAATCACGTTAAATATGATAATCATTTATTAAACTTGTTTTTGGTCAGGTTTTTATCCAAGACAACCATGAGACTGAAGGTCTTCGAATCCTAGAACTAGCCCTTAAGCGACCAGACTTATTGAAAATCATATCAAACATTTTCGTACCATATCGAACTGGTCCTAAATATTTTATTTATATGTATAAGTTTCTAATAGATTCCCATTTGAAACGCTGTGATAAAAATATATTATTCGTTTTGCTTTCCAAGGTAAGTTCATGTTCTTGTGGTTTTCTATTTATTGGTCGATTTTTTCTTTCAGTTTGATTTTCCTGGTTGGCTCCAGCAATTCCGACCTAAATTAGTAGACATAAATAAATTGGTCAAACTTATCATATTTGGACTAGAAAGTTGGAATCAATCGGATGCGAAAATCCTTCAGGATATTTTCCGTCGCCATTTGTTGTACATATTTGAACACGAATTCCCTGAGCATTATGGTGAAGTTGTTCAATTGGTTTTGAATAGTGCCTCCGACCAAAAACTAATGCCAGAAGTGTTACTGGATCTTTTAAATTGGCTGCTTAAGCAGTTTAATTGTGATATTTTGGCTCTGGACAGTACAGATGAAAAAGTTCAATCAGTTTCGGCGGAATTTGCTCGGCGACAAAATCTTTTCAATCTCAAAGGGGTTAGTAGAAGTACCATTTGAATAACTATTTCTACTTATATACGATTACGATTTCGCGCAGGCAACGGACACTGTGAAGCTATTTGCAACGCACTTTCAAAAGGAACGATTGCATAACGGTCTACATGGTTTATATCCTAAGCACAAGGAGTATTGTAAGCCGCTTGCAATGTGGTTCTCTTGTTTCAGTCACGTGATTGTGACTACTGCCATAGTTGATTACCCTGGATTGCTGGCAGATCAAAGTGCGTATTGGTATTTTATAAAAATGTATTCAAGGTTTCAGTTACAAAAATTCTACTCTACAGTTGGTGACTGCATTTTCGCTAGCCTAATTGAAATGTATGCACCTTGGCTAATCGCCTATACTGAACAACAAGTACAACAATCATCACCAGAGTGGATACAGCAGCTGATAGCCAAGGAAAAGGTTCTGTATCCTTGGAGCGCGGTACACGTAAAAACCAGCCAAACCATTATAACTCCATTCATTAATTCCATTCTCTTCGTTCTGGAAAGCCTTCCGGGTAAGTAGTGACGAAACATAATGAAAGAAAAGAGCTAATTTTTATATAATTTACGATCCTTTTTTTGTTGCAGTTTCCCAGTCCATCCTTGGTCACACTTATAGTTTCTACATTCATCACTATGCTGTGGAAAAAATGGAGCTACATGTCCGAAAGCCAATTCATGAAGGAATAGTAAAATTGCCATGGGAGCTCTTCAAACCCCTTCCAAACCACATCAACATATTATTTGAGAGCTTGAAAGTGGTCAGTCTAAGTGACTGATTAGATCAGATTAACTCTAATAGTTTGTTCTTTTTGTCCATTTTAGTTTGCTCCTGAATCTCATGCATTGTTAGGTCACATTTTTCTTCGAATTGATTGGAACACTTGGGTTAGGGAAGTCTTTTCCAGTTGGCCGATAGCCGTACAAACGCCGATCGCCTCCCGTCTCCTGACAATCTTTGTTAAAATTTCTTTTGAACCAAATATTCACTGTCACACAAACACAAGTAGAATTCTGGAAGATGCAATCGTTTATCCATGGTATCTGGTGGAATACCAAGATTTAGAGAACCTCTTCAAATGGGTGTTAGAAACAGTCGAACCATCTATTCTTTTACGTCTACCATCGGAGAGCAATTACACGGACAGAGCTGCATTAGAGTATCTTTTTCAACACAAATTAAAAGTAATGTTCAACTGAATACTCTCTTTTCTAGTCTTCTCAAAGTTTCATCAGCAATGATGCCGGAAAAAGCTGCAGCTGGCCCAATTACACATGCAACCGCCAAGCGAATTCTTTATGCCAGATCAAATGTTAGACTACTTCGAATGTGCGCTGCCAAGTATAACAAACTTGTCGCATCCAAAGATGGTTTCAGAGCATTTTCGGCAGCGCTTAAAGAGCTCATGGATCTGATGGAACGAACTGTGTCGAGTGTATGTACAACCAAAGAGGAACGCGATCAAGAGGCATTGAATCTTATGATAGAAATCATTGTTTCAATGCAATCACAAAGTGAAGAGACCTCAAAGTATGTATATACTTATTAGCGTGAAATTGATTTTTTTCAATAACAATTCTGTTTTCCTTAGGTTTTTCATAGAAATTCTAGTTGACTGGCAATCGAAGTGTAAACCTGGAAGTGCATTACTTTGTCAGACGTTAAATGCCTTTGGACATTCGAGAGGTTTTATTGCTGGAATATACGTCCTATTGGAAGCAACGATAGTGAATTATTTCCGAATTTCTGGTAAATATGTATTTGATGCTGAAATGCGTTAATCCACGAAGCTTCCGAGACTATTTATTTATGTACTTGATACTTCATTGCCATCAAAAGTGCTTCCCCAATTAGCCGTTTGTAATCGGCAAAACACTGTAGGTCCCTGAAATCGGTTAGGCACCTAGGTTCCCAAGCTTTGTTGTAATAGTACATGGTTTGCTTCTATACATTCCTTTAAAATAAATTTGCGAGCTTTGCCTGTCTAACTCATTCTCATTCGTCAAAAGTTTTATTAATTTGAATTCTTTGTAGGTGCTTCCGATGATGAACATCATCCATCGTGGGTGGCGTTGCTAAAATCTTTGCAAACCTCTTACGACAAGTTGGAAGTGATGCCCTTTCTGCGAGGCCAAAACTTTTTGTCCCTGCATGCATATATATTGTATAAAATGGAAAAGCTGGCCAATGTCGGAGAAAAAATAACATTTCTACAGGACCTAAGTCAGCTATTGGAACATGTCAAAACTAAGTATACAATTCTTTAATATTTATTCATAAGTGCACAGAATTTGACTATTGTCTTTCTTGCAAAACAGCGTTGCAACTGAACCTCGAATGGCTATTGTTTGGGGTGCCATCATTTCTAGTGGATGTAAGATCCTTTCGCAATCGACAAACGCAGAGAAACCACTTCTTATGTTAGCAAGACATTTCCATGTCCTATCAACACAAACCGAAGGCTGGGGCGAAGGATTGTTAGGAGTTATTGGATTTAAAAAGGACAGCATTAGCAATCGGTATATTAAAAAAACACACTTATTTTAACCAGTTTTATAGAATTGTAAATCATTTTAGCCGAAAAGTTTTAACAAGGTGTATTTCATGTATCATCTTCTCCCTGTTCCCTGACACAAGGTACTTATTTCTTTTTACATATCTATCAACTTTGTTGAAAACTTATTCTTGCAAAAATTATAGTTCGGATACAATACTACCAAATCAAGAGTTCGTTCGATCATTCAACGAAATGAAAATGCTTATTGCCAACAAAAAGTTCAATGACGTCAAAATGCTGATTGTCAAGGCCATTGAACTTATTGATGACAACAAATACACGGAAGTTGAAAACGTGCCTGGTTTAATTTACAGAGTGATTAGATTATTTTATAATGATGGATTCCTAGAAACCGTTCCAGAGGTGTGGAGTTTTGAATTTAAGTGGCCTTAATTTTTTTAATATTATGGTTTTTGTTTTAAGAGGCGTATCCGTTGGTTAAGTTTATAAATAAAGAAGTCATATAAAATAAGGATTTACTAAACAAATTTTTTTTTTTTATTAATAAAAACACTTTTTATGGAATTCCACTTGAATGTTTATTTTCTTTTGTATAAATATTCTCTGCTTTAAGTTTAAACAACGTTAAAGTATTTAATAAAATTAATGCTTTTATTTATGTATTTCTTGACTATGCAATTCAATGTTGGATATTTTCGTTCACGTCAAATAAATAAAAATAACTACAGTGGCACAACAAAACTCGGGAAGCCTCGGACTTGCCACTTCCCAGTTCCTCGTGTTCGACTTGTTTCTGACCATAATCACAAATATATGCATGCGAATTGACTCCTTCAAAATACGACAAAATACTCGTTATAAAAGGCGCCCAACGCGAGGCGAAGGACTTAAAGTACGATTTTAGTTGACGGCAATATTTATCTTTGTTTTATTGTTTTTATTATTAGAGCAATACTAGACCTTAAAAAGAGTTGACGTAACTTACAATATTGGATGTTGAGGCTGCTGCGACATAGGAAGGGTCTGATTGAAGTTACCTGTCACATATATATTATTACGTAGGCATCCTCAACCGGGTGGTATCCGTGACGTGATGGTAAACATGTCGGCCTGTTAACCGTTAGGTTCCTGGTTCAAATGCCACCAGAAGCAAAAAAGGTTTCTAACGGGTATCGCTTTCGTGAGGAAATGGCAAGTCCTCCGATAGTAAATTCATTGGCATGAAAAGTGCTTTCTCGATTAAACAGAGAAAATTGTAGGTGCCTTCCATACCCTCACATCTCACAAAGGCAATGGTTGTGAGAAATGCGCTAGGCTCTGGGCTCCTCGCTCTGTTGCACCACCCTATTGATTTATTTATTTAAACATTTATATTTATTTATTTAGACATTGCCCTTATGTTTTAAATAAAGTTCCAAATCACCCCCCGGCAGAGGAAGCGGATCTCAATTTGATGAGAACCAAAAAAGTGCAATAACTAAATTGTCCGCCATCTAACGATGAAGCTCATTTTGATCTTGTATGTAAACAAGCGAATTGTCGCATTTGAGGCACAGAAAACCCATAATAAAATAATAAATACATTGAAAAGCCGATACACCCAAAACGAGTCACTGTTTGGTGCAGATTTCCAAGATTGTTAAAGGACCAGAGGCATTCTTCGAAAATGAGCAAGGAGTGGCCGTTACAGTCAATGGCGATCGTTATCGGGCCATGTTGAACGAGTTTTTGTTCACAAAAATTGAAGAGGAGGATATTGGTAACATTTGGTTTCAACAGGACGGCGCTACGTGCCACACAGCCGAAGCTACACTCGATGTTTTGCGCCCTGTTTCAAAAAAAAAAATAGTTATTTGGCGGACCCTTTAGATATTGCTTGGGATTCATAAATAAATGGCCTTTTTCATCAGTTGTAATCACCCCTATCATGAGGCCCGTTGCCGTCGTAGCGATTTCGGACTAAGAATACCAAAATGGAATCATCACAGACGCCTTGGTAGTGAATGTTTTGCCATAAAATTTGTTATTATTAATAAAATTATTAACAAGCTATAAATATCTGTTGCGAAGCGTTCACTACGAAGATGTTTTTAGTTATTTCTATTTGACATTCGAAGTCCGAAATTGCTATGTGCGTAGGGTCTCATGATAGGGGTGAATATCAATTGTTAGGAATATAGAACCAATATAAAAGGCTTGTTCGTTGAAGCCCTAGGGTCGCCTCAAAACGTTTTTTGAGAAACCTAAACTCGCTCTGAGTTTCAAACTGATTGTTTTTTTTTAGCTCTGGGTTAGCCGTTAGTTTTTGCTAAGGCGATTTCACTACTTTAGTCCGTTCTTTCTTTATTTCGGTGTTACGCTATGTGGTTGATGGTTAGCATGTCCACCTGCTAACCCAGAGGTTCGAGGTTCGAATCCCAGCAGAGGCAAAAGTGTTTTTCCACGGGTATCGCCTTTCGCGAGGAATTGGCAAGCCCTCCGTTAGTAAATTCATTGCCATGAAAAGCGCTTCTCAATTAGCCGTTCAAGAAAAATTGGGTCAACCCTGGGTAAAGTTCAACGAACGAATCTTTTATATGATGAAGGAACAATCTGACCACTACGAGCTGATTAACAGATAGAGCGCCAAATTAAATCAGATCAATTAAAAATTCATTTGTAATTAAAATTTAATTGAACTTTTCTATTATCGACTTTCAGGCAAAGTAAATATTTTATAATGGTGACCTACCTATATTAATTGAATATTAAATAAGTTTTAACAAACAATCATAATACTACATATACCTACCATCATCATAATTAAACACGATTTAAGAGCACAATTTTAACATGACTTAAAAATAAATATCGGTTCCAGTTCGACAGTGATGAAAAATATTTTACAGAATGAAGTTATCTGCTTACTTCATTTTCTACGCTGCGATTTGTTCAGCCATTTATCTAATTCGTGGAGATGTAATAATAAACAATTTACAATCATTTCCACTATTTATTTAGGTAAATTTTTTTTAGTCCCATAATGTTGGACGAATAACTAAAATACATTGCGTTGTGCACGATCCTGTAACTATAAAAAATACCAGCTGCTCGGTCAAGGTACAAAATCGGACATTTTCTTTGGCAACTGTTCGTTTTACGCCGAAATGAGTCTTTACTAACGTTACGGCAAAAAATTTAAGATTCTTTTTGAGAATAAAATACAAAAACTGATATCCGAAATACATTTTAAACTATCCTCACAGATAAATCTTCAAGTTTGGTTAAAAGCCAGCATCAAATACAGACCGTTTATACTGAACACGACAGATATGATAAGGATCTTTTATCGGATGTTCCTAGGATTTACAAATTTCAACCACACATGTCCGTTTAGAGTGAGTAAAAAAATAGAAAAGTTCGAGGGTTTTTTTTTATACGTAATGTTTCATGTTCATATTCTCAAATTCATTTTTGTAGGGAGAACTTATTTTGAAAGATCTGTACTTCGATGCTAGTATGTTGCCATCAGCATGGCCGAATGGAGAGTACCGGACGGATGTTAATATCATGAGCAATCGTAAAAAAAAGATCGGTATACAAGTGCACGGGGAAGTAAAAGAAATAAAGTGACAAATTGTGATAGAATAACAAGTCCATAGAACTTAATTTTGAAAAAGTTAGCTAACCATCAACGGATTTGTATAGAGGCTTATTCTAAGAACGCGACGTCAAACTTTAATAAATTCAATTCTCGAATTTTGTGGTTTGAAGAAAATGGACTTGATAACATTTTTTGTTCTCTATGTGCCTGTCCAGACGGGTTATTTCAATAACGTTATGCTGTTAACGCTAGGTGTCTACACGTTGTTATAATTCCTCGCACAAGTTCTCCATTTTGTGTTGGAAAGTGTATTAAAAAAAGCATAACGTTATGAGTATAACCCGTCTGGACACGCCAAGTGTACTGCTTAGGCAGATAAATCTGATTTCGTTTTGCGCATCCAACCTCTTTCTTCTTCACCCCTTTTGCCCAGAAACGACCGATATAACGTTATTGGAATAACACGTGTGGACAGGGACTATGTGTATTGAGATTTTTGTTGCTGCAGTGAATGTGTAACGGGATTCGAGATGAAGAAAACGAGTACGCTGTAGGTACCGTAGGAAATGGATGGCTGACTAGAAGTTTTTAGGATGTTAGGCTTCTCCATGTTCGAAGCAGACGGACAGGCGCACAGTGGTGCTTCTGCGGAAATAAATGCAAAAAATGAAATTTGGAGTACGGATTTGTTTGATTTATATTTTCATAGACATATAACCGTTGTATCTTTTTCCAAAATTTTGGACATTTATATCAAGGAATATGGGAGATACAGCGCTCTAAAGTTCTCCTATCTTTAGTTTTTGAAAAGTATGTAATTTCTTGCATTTACTTCTTTTTAATGAAGAGTATCATTTTGGTAGCTATTTGTGAAAAATAATTTTTTTTTATAAAAATATGCTATTAAACTTTAAAAAAAAAAAAAAAATTTGTAAAAAATTTTGTTTTTTCGCCAATTAGTTGGGCTTAGACTGAGTGCTCTCGAATAAATATTTTAATGTTCTTTCCCTAGAGCTACAGTTTTAGCTACACTAAGCTACGTCTAGTGGCTACTATTTTTGGAAAGCTACAATATTCTACTAACTTTTTTCGAAAGATTCGTATCCGTCCTGATCCGATCTTGAGCGTAGTGTACAAATTTGTTTCACTGAATCTAATTTATGAATCACGATTTTGACTTTGATCATGTTGCAAAAGATGCAATTTCGTAGACAGTAATCGTTGGAAAGATTGGCACCAGGACTTTGTTTTTGACAAAAATTTATATTTTTCATTAAAATATAAGATATGATTAATCCTTTGACAAATGTCTGATCTACGAGCCCAAATGCTAAATAGTTGGTCTATGTTAATCTATTACGGATTATTTAATCGAATGACTTATCCAAATGGCAATCTAAGATCCTGAATGAAGAAACTCTTGTTCTAGGAATGTCATTATTGCATGCACGAATTTGATTTATGGAGTACATATTGCACCTGGGAAAAAAATTCAGCTTTATAAAGCGTGGAGAGTCAATGAGACTACTCGTGCTATCAAAGAAGAGGAAAAAAAAAAGAATTCAAGTGGAATTCCTCTCAAAGGTTCGAATAAGAGTAGACGTTGTGAAACAAGGAACTGTAACAACAAACGATGCGAATAGTTCGAGAAGATTATTTGGAAATCCAAGTGTAGCTGCATATATTACAAAAGTAGACAAAAGACTGATAACCAGACTCGCAGTCATATTGGAAGCTGCCTACTTACTTAGGTGGGCATTACAGTTCGGGGTGAAACTGGGCCTCAACCAAAATCCTTCTATATTAGAAGTTATTTGCAGCAATTTTTCAATCGATACCTAAAAATTTAAGATCTATACTGAAGGGACAGCTAATCTCGCGATATCGTTATACCCTTGGTATCACATGCCCGCAACTGTTCACAAAATTTTACTACACTGAACGGAAATAATAGAAATTGCATCCTTGCCAGTTGGATCAGTGCTCAAAAATGCAGGAACAAGGACTACAAGTACTATAGGACCCATTACTCAAGGAAGTTCTCCCGGTTATCGACGAATTAGGATATATTGCATATGATCCTGATATCATCCGATCCATATATAACTCAATTAATACCTGAACCAAGGAAAAAACATTTTTTTTGAGTGAAGACGCCCCTGAATTAACTAAAAAACTTATTAACATTAATATTACGTTAATATTATCATAATTGAAAAAATTTCGATCATGTCAATAAACGCTGCAAATCCGAAAAATGTCAATAACTTTTCTTTTAATGATTCTTTTTCAACCAAAATTTGTCAAAATGTGTGTTCGCCACTTCCAAGCAAATCTGCAAAATTTCATTCGATTCCACTTCATGGTTCAGACTTAACGGATTTTTTTCCGCTCTCCCATACAAACAGCACCACTGTGAGGCGGCCGGCTCGGCGCGGCGGTGCACTGTGGTCCCAAAAGCCAAAAGGCATAAATCGTGGCAAAAATACAAATTTCTATGTTTTACTTTTACTGTTTTGTTTTTGTTTCTTGAAGAAATATAGGGTTTGTTCGTTGAAGCGCTAGGATCGCCCTGGGGTAGCCACAAAGCGTTTTTTGAGAAACCTAAAGTTGCCCTGAATGTCAAATTGAGTGTTTTTTGAGCCCTAGGGTAAACCTAGGTTTTCTATCAACTCTAGCCCTAGCTTTTTGCTGTGGTGAGTTGAGGGCTGTCAAATGGCATGTATTTTTATTTTTAATGACAGGGATGTGTGGTGATTTGTGGTTTAGCGTTTTTGAGGACTGGAAAACCCAGATTTTTTTGACAATTAATAGGGTTGTCAAGAAAACCTGGGTAAACCCTGGGGAAAGTTCAACAAACGGACCAATAAAGAGAACAGAGCTTCAAAAATAGCAAACAAAGAAATTTTCTTACTACTGTTTTGACTTACAGAGATTTTCAAAGTTTACAAATTTTGTTCCATGCTGAAAAGAAAGGGAAAAATGTATTTGCAATTGTGAAATTTTTAAAGAATAATCTTAGTTTTCTTGAATGTAATCCAGTATTTGCATATACAGGGTGTCCCGTAATTCGTTTTACATACTTTGGGATATGATTCTTGGTCATATTCTAAGAAAAAAATTGTTCTACAGTAAAGTCTGTTTCTCAAGTTTGACATCACTTTTTGACAATTTAAAAAAAGGCTAACTTTGGTGTACCCTGACCTGTGTTAAATTCGATATCTCTGTCAATACTGATGATATAGACCTAATCTTAGACTCAATTTTTTGCAGAAATAACAACCTTTAAGACTGTATTTAAATTAGGCTTCCATAGGTTAAGGGTTGCCAGATTTTCAATTTTAAGTGGTGTTCAAATTTTCTTCCCAAAACAAAGTTTTGACTTTGAGGTAATTTTTTTGGAGAAAAGGCCTGATAAACATAGAGTTTCTTTATTTTTTACAGATGAACAAAACAATAATAAAGAAAAAACTCAGCATTAAGTTACCTCAAAAACCCATACATTTTATGATACTAAGAAAAATACAAAATGGGAAAAATTTAAAAAAAAAAATAAAAAAAAGTTTTTGCTTTGAGGTTTGTTTGAATAAAACAATAATATGATCACTTTTATTAGTTTTTTTATGTATTTAATACAAATACAATTATAACAAGTGCTCAAAGCCCCATCCTTCGTTTTGAATCCATGCCAGAACCCGTTTTTGGATTTCATTGTGGGTGTTTGCTGTCGATAACTCTTGTCTTACTTGTAGTCTTGTAATCTTTGAAACTGTATTTAAATTTGACTCCTATAGGCTAAGGGTGGCCAGATTTTCAGTTAGTATAAAGTTCCTGGTATCCTTTGTTGTGCTTTTCTTCAATTAAAAAACTCATATAAGAAAAAAAATGTCTGCGTATTCTTCTCTCGTAAAAACTCTCTGATCAAACTGCAATCGTGACTTAATTTGACAAACTAATGAACAAATTTGTTTTCTTATTCTTTTATACGACTTATTTACCTATTGAACATTCATACCCCAAATTTAAAGCAAACACCCACAATGAAATCCAAAAACGGGCTCTGGCATGGATTCAAAACGAAGGATGGGGTTTTGAGCACTTGTTATAATTGTATTTGTATTAAATACATAAAAAAACTAATAAAAGTGATCATATTATTGTTTTATTCAAACAAACCTCAAAGCAAAAACTTTTTTTTATTTTTTTTTAAATTTTTCCCATTTTGTATTTTTCTTAGTATCATAAAATGTATGGGTTTTTGAGGTAACTTAATGCTGAGTTTTTTCTTTATTATTGTTTTGTTCATCTGTAAAAAATAAAGAAACTCTATGTTTATCAGGCCTTTTCTCCAAAAAAATGACCTCAAAGTCAAAACTTTGTTTTGGGAAGAAAATTTGAACACCACTTAAAATTGAAAATCTGGCAACCCTAAACCTATGGAAGCCTAATTTAAATACAGTCTTAAAGTTTGTTATTTCTACAAAAAATTGAGTCTAAGATTAGGTCTATATCATCAGTTTCGACAGAGATATCGAATTTAACAAAGGTCAGGGTACACCAAAGTTAGCCTTTTTTTAAATTGTCAAAAAGTGATGTCAAACTTGAGAAACGGACTTTACTGTAGAACAATTTTTTTCTTAGAACATGACCAAGAATCATATCCCAAAGTATGTAAAACGAATAACGGGACACCCTGTATAGTAAGAAAATAAAAATTTTATGAAATTAAAAAGTTCTCTGTTTTTAATGAATAAAACAAAAAAAAAACCTTTTTTGCCAGTCTTTTTGGGTTTGAGTTGAGCGACCAAAAATGTCCGTCGGAGTCATGTGAAAAATTAGCTATGGTAGTTATCCTCAACTACATATTTGTTGAACCATATGAAAAGTTGTAGCTGTAGCCGCTTGTAATCTTCGGAGATTTTCTTCGGAGAAATTTGTTTCAAAAAAGATCATGTTCACAGTGCTCCCATTTTGGTCTAAAAACCAACTTTCCTAAATGAATTGTTCAATTAGTATTTTGATAGATCGAAAACCCGCGACAAAGCCCCGAGATGGATAAGTTAGGTCAACACAAAAAAGATCGTTATTATATTATCTATTATGTTATTCCATTTTGGTGAAAGGGGGAATTTTATAAAAAGTTTTACTTAAATTTAAAAAAATATTAAACATCAATTAAAACGTTAACTACCACAAGTTGCAGTGTTTTTGAAAGTAAATACGCTGCGTTGTTCTTTACCTAAAATTTTGGTTACAGTTAATTTGGTGAATGTTTTTTGAGTAGTAATTAAAAAGGAATTTTTTTTTTTTTTTTCAAATAAAATTTTTACAGAATTTGGCCTTGATTAGGATAACTTTTTTCAAATAATCAATGTTCCTATTAGTTTTGGTTTTAAAAATTAAATGCCTTATTTCGTGAATTCCTTTTTCTACGAAAATCTTACTTCAGCCAAAGATTGCGAGGCACCCTATTCATCAATTTTCTTAAACTCACCATTTTTATAGTCTTGGATATTTGTTTTTAGAAAAAAAAAAAATGTATGCCTTAATCCATACAAAAGTTATGATTTTTGCCTCGAGAACAATCACTTGGGAAGTAAAATTTAGTTGTTTCAATATCTTTTCTTCGATAAACCTCAATTTGTCTTTACATATTTGTACTGAAATCGCAAATTTTCGTATTTGTTTGTTGTTTTCAATTCGGTGAATGAAGATGATTGAAAGGTAATCTCAAAGACTTTTGACGATTAAATCTTATGTATGTCGCATTCCATTCGACGAAGCGCTCAAAGCCTCCTGAAAACGTTTCATTTCAAGAGATTGAAGAAGATATCTTGTAACGATTCTGAAAGTGCCGGGACTACCTTTAAATGACTCTCAAGTTTTTCAACTCCAAACTTTCTTTAATTGTCACTTTTAATTTAATATCAAGTATAAGGTATACTGCAATCTAAATTTAAGATTTGGTACCTTCTTATTTTAACTCCTCTCATGTTTGTTACTTGTTCGACATTTATTTTTTGACTCAACTTTGACTTAGTTTCGAATTAGGTATTGAACAAAATTTAATTTATTTTTCACTACAGATTTTGGGTTCGTTGGTTGAACTCTGCCCCGGGGTTGGCCAAAGTTTTCTTGACAACCCCATAATATAGAGAGTCAACTTGTACCTAATTTATCTGAAACACCTTCAATTTCAGAAGGTACCAAATAAGCTTTTACTTACAAGGTCACGTAATGTTCATATTTTGTCTAGCTTTGTGTTCGATAATAATCGATCAAATTGAGGTGGATCAAAAGGAGATATCAGGCTGAAAACACCTCTCGAGAATAGGAAAGTAAAGTAAATTTTTATATCGACTCCAGGCGATAATTATTAATTTTTACACTGAAATGGAAACCCATTTGTTACATCTTTTTAATTAGGTGTAAGAACAACTAAACCGTGGTAACGTGATTAGCAGGTGAAAAACGTAATCAAATCAAATCATTTATAAATTAAATTGAAATTGATATTTAATTGAGCTTTTTCCATTATCGGTTTTCGGGCAAAATATTTATAGTAGGTACCTATATGTATAAGGAATATTATAAGTTCCAATAAACTGTCATAGATTGATTAGTACCATCATCATAATTAAACACGAATTAAGAGTACGAATTAAACACGATTTAAAAATATAAAACGGTGGCAACTCGTCGGTAATGAAAAATATCTCCCATCATGAAATTATCTTCTTTCTTCATTTTGTACGCTGCGATTTGTTTTACCATTTATCTAATTCGTGGATATGTAAATTAAGAATTTCTCAATTATTTCCACCACTTAAATTTATTTTTTCCAGTCCCATAATGTTGGAAGAATAACAAAAATACATTGCGTTGTACGCGATCCTGTTATTATTAAAAATACCAGCTGCTCGGTCAAGTCATTAAATCGTACATTTTCTTTGGCGAATGTTCGTTTTACGAAATAGGGTATCATTACTAACGTTACGGTAAAAATTTTAAGTTGTTCATAAGAATAAAAGACGCAAAATGACATACATACTCCTGTCACAGTTGAATGTTCAAGTCTGGGTAAAAGCCAGCATTAAATATAGACCGTTTGTGCGTTTGTAGTGAACATGACAGAGAACTACTGCGAATTTTTTACCAAAAACAAAGCAAATTTATGATGAGGATCTTTTATCGGATGTTTCTGAGATTTTCAAATTTCAACCATATACGATATCAAAATCTAAAGGCTGAGTTAAAGGTTTTGGTATTAGCTCTTCATAATATATTTTGTGGTACAGGGTTGCCAACTACACATTAATTATGGAAATTTAATTAAATCACGCAAAATAATGAAAAAATTAAATTAAATATTCCAAAGGTTTCAAGCAAAAATCTAAGAACGCCATTCTTTTGCAATTGCTAATACCTACATATGCATGATGAAAATTTAATCAAAATCGTTGGACCAGTTTCTTAAAAAAACGGTTTTTTACTTTTCACTTTTTTTTGAAAACTGTTTTTTAAAATTCAAGTATGCAAAGCTCTAGGTCTTGCTAGAAGTTAATTTGACAAAAAATTTGAAAAAAAATCAAAGTTAAAGTTTTGAAGCTATCTCCAAAAATCAAATTTTTTTTTTAAAACTTATAAAAATTTCCAAAACTAATTTTTTTTAAATATTGGTATGCAGTCTTTCTAAAACAGCCTACTATTTTTTAAATCCAAAATTTCGTCAAGATAGTGTCAGCCATTAACGAGAAAGTCGGTTTTGAAAAAAACGGTACTATGGGAGGTACCGATTTTAGACTTTTTCTAAAACTTTTTTTTAATCATAAGAAAAACAATCTAAAATTAATACTGCACAGAAAATCTTATCGAAATCGTTGGAGCCGTTTTCGAGAAAAATAAGTATTATCATATCGGTTGTATGGCAGGTACCGTTATTTCAAGACCTAGAGACCCAATTCCAAAAACCCCTCTGTAGGATGCCAAACAAACCCTAACTGCTAATTTTGAAAAAAAATCGGTCAAGCGGTTCAGGCTGTAGATCCATATACAGACAGACAGACACACAAACAGACAGACAGAATTGCAGGACCCACTTTTTTCTTATTCTCTATCATCGTAATGTCATATTTAATTGTTATCTCAAAAATTTTTTTTTGCACGATTGCAAGACTTGCCTTATAGTACCTATAATCGCAAGTAAAAACATGATCGATGTACAAGTGTGCGGAGAAGTAAAAGCATTAAAGTGAAAAATTGTTATAACGTAAAATGTTATCAAAACCTAAATTTAAAGGCAAATAGTATAATTTTTTGTTCTGTTTTTTTCTGCGCCCTTTGGTGTTATGGGGTTGTATCTTGCATTACTCAGTTAATTGTCATATGTTCCTATGAATCTTGAATAAGACCAATTCTCTGATAATTTTGTTTCATAACATAACATAACAAATGGCCCAGTAAAATGCAATGTCTCAGACAAAATTAAATCGATCGAAAATTCGAAGAAAAAAAACATCCAAGTCCAATTACACAACATGCCGTTCCATTTAGTGTCGCTTTACTTACTTACTTACTTACTTAAGGTGGCGCTACAGTCCGGGTCGGACTAAGGCCTCAACCAACATGCTTCTCCAGCCAGCTCGGTCCCTAGCTAGCTGCCTCCAGTTTTGCACGCCAAGTTGGTTGAGGTCTCCTCCTACGTGGTCTTCCTCTACTGCGCCGTCCCTCGGGATTGGATTCGAATACTTTCCGGGCCGGAGCGTTGGTGTCCATTCGCTCTACATGACCCAGCCATCTAAGCCGCTGGACCTTGACTCGTTTGACAAGGTCAGTGTCGCTGTACAGCCCGTACAATTCGTCGTTAAAGTTTATACATGGTAGAAATAAATAAATAATAATAATAATCTTCTTCTCCACTCTCCATCTATGCAGACGGGACCAAAAATCACCCGAAGAATTTTTCTCTCGAAGCATCCTTAAGCGTTCTCGTCTGCCTTTGACGAGGTCCATGCCTCTGCGCCATATATAAGAACCGGGATGATAAGTGTCTTATACAGGGACACTTTAGTTGCTCGAGAGAGGACTTTACTACTCAATTGCTTTCTTAGTCCGAAGAAACAGCGATTGGCAAGAGTTATTCTTCGTTTGATTTCAGCGCTGGTGTCGTTGTCTGAATTAGTGTCGCTTTACATCAAACGAAAAAAGGTCAATTCCCGATCTGTGAAGCTGTGAAGAGATTAAAAAAAAAATTATTTCAGTTTTCACAGAGACTTTTCATTTTATCGTTTCATAAACTCTCCTCAAGCGATTCTCAAACTCAAAATGATAAACAGCTTTCAAAATGAGTACCTACTAAAAAGTACTAAAGCATTCTAAATGATAAACTGTATGAAGTTTTTTGGTTCTAAACTCCGGACATTAGTTTCTCACACAAACAAGTTGCACAACGTAACAACGATGTCGTTCTTAAATGCAAACATTTGACATTTGAAGTTACATAAATTTACACCAAGCTGAAAATTGGTGAGATCGTTTAAAATATGATCTATACATATAATAAAAACGTAGCAGTTTTTTTGTTTGTGCACGCTAATCTCAGAAACGGCTTATCCTATCTGGATGGGATTTTCAGTAATATATTGTGGTAAGCTTCACTTAACATTTAGTTTTTATTTCATGTCAATCAATTGATAAATAAAAGAGTTATGTAAATTTTGAAGAATCATGTTGAACTTGCTAAACGTTTGCCTGTAATAAAATAAAAATAAAAAAATAGTTAGCATTGACTGTTCAATAAAAATTAAAAAAAAAGCTAGCATTCAGTTATTCGTAGCGAACGCACGTATTCTGAAGGCGAATTTCTGGAGGTGAATTTAATTTTTTAATTTAATAATTATTTAATTTTGTTTTTTAATAGTTATTAAACGGTGTAATTATCTGTAATTAAGAATACTTCTCCCAGTACAGCAGAAATGCTAGAAGGATGAGGTTAGTACGATCAGAGGAAACTGAAGAAGATCTTGAGGCGAGACTTACTTCATCTCAGGAACGTCAGGCTAGGCTTCGTGCTACAGAAACCAGTAGAATGTTATCAAGTTCGATAGAAGACCAAAAAAATGAAGCGGAAAATGATATCCTTCCATGGGTGACCAAAGAGAAATCAGGTTATTTTTATTCGCCCAGAATTGATTACTCTGAATTCGCATCTATAGGAGGCATGGAGATATGTTGTCAGTTTTGTCATGCTCTAAAATGGAGAAAAGAACCAAATGGAATATGTTGTTCAGGTGGCAAAGTGCTTTTTCTTTACTAAATGGTGAGCATCCTCAATCTAAAGAGGGATCATTCATGCCCACTTTTAAGGTGCAGGGTCAAGTTTATCACCTTATTGGATCTTTGCTTCCTCTGATTCCAAACAATTTTCCCTTCAGTTTTAAACGAGACCAGTTTGCAGTGAGCCTTTGCTTCGCAATGACAATTAATAAAGCCCAAGGGCAGACGTTACAAGTAGTGGGTGTGGATCTAAGCATTAGCTGTTTTGCGCACGGTCAGCTTTATGTGGCTCTCTCACGTGTCAGCAATCCTAGCCGACTGTATTCTTTGATTCCCGATGGCAACACGTGTAATATCGTGTATAGGGAAGCTTTGTTATAATTTTTTTTTTTTTTGTAATAACCAAACGAAAATGTTTATAAGCGTAGGTGCAAATTAGAAATCTAATTATTGAATCAATAAAATGTTCAAATATGCAATAAAATTTTTAATTACAAATCAGAGTGTAATTGTTTACTGATTTGACTAAAACAGACTATGACGTCAAAGGGTGCTAATCTCATACAAATTCTATGGAACAAAATCGTTTTGTGACATTATAAAAAAGATATAAAAAGAATCTGATTTTACTAGACTGTCAACTACCATATTGATAAGCTAGGCCTGGGATAAACTCGCTGCGTTTTTTTAACGTTAATCCATTTGAATCAACGATATTCTGTGATCAGCATTGTAATAAACAGTGTGACTCTTAACCTACCAGTAATATTTCGTAGTTTCGGTATGCAACACGGCCAATTAGCTATTCCCTGCTTCGTTATCAAAAGTGGAAGGAGCTGTATCCTCGACAACAGAAGTGAGATTCAGTTTCTCATTAACATGTTCAAAAATGCTGCCCGAGGTCTACGCCGACGAAGTCGCGGGCACAGCTAGTTCCAAATAAAATTTGAATGTTCCCCATCTTTCCCCTGTATGGAAAAAATTTTATTCGAGGTCAAAGGTCAAAAATATGATTTTTTCCGATCTTTTGCGATTTTTAGCAAAACTGTAAGTTTTATCATAGAAATATCTCTGACCAAATTGTAGACTATAAAATTATCTATAAAAAATTTACCGATGCTTTTTTTCTTACGAGCCACTGTTTAGCAGATATAACGATTCAAAAATTTAGAAAAGTTGTGATCGTTTTAGTAATATGCTTGAGTACGCCTCGTATTTAATAACATTGAAAATAGCGATGACTGTCAGTTCACTTTAATAAATTACATAGTGTTTGCAAAACTGCGACTTTAGATAACAGAACGATAAAGCTACGACTGAAACTGAAGTATGGTGAGAAACTTATTTTATCACTGAGACGTCGCCGGCGCGGCGGGAGCATCAACATTCAATTGTCTAATAGATTATCATCATGACATTTTGAATCAAGCCTGGTATGAAAAAAAAGAAGAACAATTCAGAGTCCTAGATGAAGCTGCAGCTATCATTCGCGAAGATATTCAAACCACAGTGTTTGATAATTCTACGTACCCTTTATAGGGTCGCATGTTTGAAGACTTAAATAATGAAACCCCAGAAACGTTGACATATCTTGTGGAACGAGCGATTTTAAAAAATAAGCGATCAAATTTAGATAATTTAAAATTAATATACACAAATATTTGCCATAGTAGGTCTATTCATTGAACTTTCCCGGTTTTCAGGTTTTCTTGACAACCCTATGAGTTGTCAAAAAAACCTGGGTTTTCCAGTCCTCAAAAAACGCTAAAACACAAATCACCACACATCCCTGTCATTAAAAAAAAAATACATGTCATTTGACAGCTCTCAACTCGCCACAGCAAAAAGCTAGGGCGAATTTGTGGAAAACCTAGGTCAACCCTAGGGCTCAAAAAACACTCAATTTTTCAGGGTGACTTTGGGTTTCTCAAAAAACGCTTTATATCGACCCCAGTGCGGCCCTAGGGCTTCAACGAACAAATCTAGTATTATAAATCAAAATTACAACTAGGCCTCGAAGTTTTTTTTCATCGAAGGTTCGGGTCAAAACGTCTTATATAAATTTTTTCGTCTTTTGGTTTATGTGTGTCCTATAATGATGCAGTAATGTACGAGGCAGTAGCAGTTTTTCATCGCCCTCCTTATGTCCTACCACCAGAAAGAGGTACACTTATTCAATACGTAGCGGACAATGCTGATATTAATGTTAATGCATGTACCAAATGTCAAGGCCAGACATGCTCTAATGCTGCATCGCCACAAGAGTGGAGGATTCGTTTGATTCCAATGAGGTGACATCCGATACATCGCTATTGACGCAATTTACTTGCACCCAGCATGAAGATGAAGAAGAAGAACAAGAAGAAGATCTTAATGGCTATGAATTAGAAGAATAAACTTCACTACTTTGTTTTAACTTACATCGCTTTTATTATTTGCAGTCTTTTCCAATTTTTGATATTTTGCAATGGTTTCAAATTAAATAGGATCATAACGGACAGATAGAATAGAATACTTGGGAAACCAAGTTAAAAAAACGCGCTAAGTACTTTACCTCATAGGTGGCGTGAAAACGTATGCGCTTATTATAACGATTACAACTTTTCTAAATTTTTGAATCGTTATATCCCCGAAACAGTGGCTCGTAAGAAAAAAAGTATCGGTAAGTTTTTTATAGATAAATTTATTATCTACAATTGCGTCTGATATATTTTTATGATAAAACTCACCGTTTTGCTGAAAATTGCAAAAAATGTGAAAAAAATTATGTTTTTGAACTTTGACCTCGAATAAAATTTTTTTCATACAGGGGAAAGATGGGGAACATTCAAATTTTATTTGGAATCATATTTTAAAAGATATCAGCAATTTTCAGCTTGTTGTGAATTTATGTAACTTCACTATCATTTTTTGGTTTAATTTGACCGGATTATTATTCCAACTCAAATTTGGGACTTCGGTTTTGATGTCAGCCTATCACGATCTTTCCTACAGTGATCTTTTATTTAATAATAATTAAAGAGGAAATATCTTTTACATAAAATTATAAGTTTTTCGTTTAAACTGCCTTATCCATTTTTTCAAATACAGTTCCTCGACTTCTCTAGCTTCGATAACCGACGGTGGGTCCTGTAATCATTCAATGAAAATCATTTCAAATTATACTTTTTCCGTTATCAAATTACAAACCAGTTCATTTGAGTGCCTCAAATCGATGTGGTGTGCACCTTCAGGGATATTAATCACTATTGATTCGTCATTCGGTGGCTTTAAAACTCCAGCAGCACTCCAAGGATCCAGCATGCCATTCGAATAAATAATATTCGTAGCAGTCCTGGAGATAATTTTCCAAACAAAGACATAATATGTTTGGCCAAAATTCATTCGGATCACACTCACCTTAAACTGTCAACTCCGAAATGGTTCTTGATCTTGTTAACATACTGATCTACTTGAATGCCGACCTCAGACCTACAGCTTTCAATCGCTTGTTGGAAATTTTCACCACCTGGGGGAAACATATTGTCCTTGGGACTCTCACATAATGCAGTTATTATTTCGGTGCATCTCTGAAAACGCCAAGCTAATTGATCAAATTCTTTCATGAGCTTGTGTTTGGGAAACTTAAAACAAGGTTGATCTCCTTTGTGGTTTGTATACACCTCTAGGGCTCTTCGAAATGCCTTAAAACGCATGAATTATTTTAAAGAATGATTGAATTTAATTTTTGATCTCGCTTACCCTGATAAGTTCCTTTTCTTCGTATTCGACATCAAGATGCGAACAGAATTTCCTTATTGGATTTGCCGGCAATGGTGTGTAAACATCAGCTTCGTAAGGGTAGTTCGTCATGGACATACGCCAATACACGTTATAAAGTTCATCTGCAATAATAATCTAATTTAAATTCACGCATAAGTTAGATGAATGTCCTATTTTCAATTGAACCGAAAACAAATATCACAGACAAAAATATGCTCTTTTGGACAGTTATTTATCAGGTTGGTTTAAACTGAAAACCCATCCATTTCAATCTCAGTATAATTTTTAGTTTCGAAAGGATATCACAGATGGATCAGCACAGAGAGTATGGAGTATCTCCTACAATGACATTCTATGTATGGAGATGATCGAAGGCTTATTTCCGGTTGAATACAGAGAAAGCTTAACCAAGTGATGCGAATAAGGAAAAAATTCTTGGCTTTAAGAGCATGAGCTGGTATCTGGCTACTGAGAAGACTAAAGTAGTACTTCTAACAAAAAAAATTCCAACTGTTATCGACGTTCACATTTACACCAAGATTCTGAAAACAAAAAAGCAAGAATAGGTAGATGAGGAACCAGAAACCAAGACACATACTCAAGTGTTTTTTTTTTCTGTTGGATGTTTTTAAAATACCAGCTGGGCAGCTGGAGAACTCAGACCTAAATACCGGTCCATTGTACTACCAGATAGCAACCTTCTATTTGTAATAGCTTTCCAGATGGTCGGAGAAAAGCCAAAAGACGCTGCCATGATAAGGAGACTAGGTTACAAGCCCTCACCATGTCTGCGCCGGGTATCTGTAACCTCATGCGAGAAAAAGCAGGACATTCACAGAGAAAGCGCTCTGCGGTGTCCCAATCTTCTCCACAAGATTCACAGAGCGTGGTGTCACTTAAGCCTAACACGTTTAAATGCTTGTGCAAATGAGAAGTGCAATAAACTTTCTACAGTCTTTTCTGCTACGGGATAGCAAAAATTAGTCTGTCTGCATCCTATGGAGGCATGCCATCTACGGTTGTGTTCTTGACAGATCCAACCGTTGATTGAAGCCCTTATTGAGGGCGCTGGCAGACCTATCGACGGGTCAGGTCCCGAGAAAGCTGTCTGAGATCCTTAACCAGCAAATTCATCGGCGATCTCATTTCCAGTTATGACGTGATGGCCTGGAACACAAATGACACTCAAGGAATTTAGTTTTCCGACCGCATTCAGAGAGCTCTTGCATTCCTGGATCACTTTCGAAGTAGTTAGAGTGTTGAGAAGGGCCTTAAGCACAGTTTGGCTGTCGCTGCAACACAGATACTTCTTCCCATCCAGCCATTGCTCGTAACGTGGCTTCAAGCCATTTGATTAGCATACGCCTCCGCTTGGAAAACGGATGCTTATGATCCTAAAGAGGCGTGCAGTCGTATGTCAACGTTCTCAACAAAGGCACCAGCACCAGATCCCTCGTCGGTTTAGCAACCATCTGTGAAGACTCGGTTACAGTTCTTTCCACGCTCAGATTCTGAAGTGGACCAGTCCTGAACCGAAGGAAAGTTGACTGAGTATTTTTGACGCAGTTTGAGCCTTGGGATCATCGTATCAGACTGCATATTCATATCCATTAGACGTGAGTCAAAAGATATGCTGCTTGCGAGTTCCTCAAAGCTCCACTGCGATTTGTGCCAGAGACCACATCTTTTTAAACGAGAAATGGCCTTGAGAGCACACCCGATGTAGGTATCAAGGGGAGGAAGATTTAGCAGTGCGTCGAGATCAGCTCTCGGTGTGCTGGGTATGGCCCTAGTAACGCCAAGACAAATTATTCTTTGAAGTTTGTTCCAATGTCTTGCCAAAAGCTCCCTTACATTGCCAGAAGACTGACAGTGCTTTAGTAGTTCTAGACTCGACATGTTAAGACCAAAGAAGCTGCTCAAGTGCTCCCTTAAAGGTGTGTAATTTTTGGAGTTTTAGTCGGTATGCCAAGGTTAGGACAAATTAGAGAGTAGATACGGGGAAGTATGGATGCTAGCCCATGCATTTCTCCGAAAGTAAAAAAAAAAACAACAAAAAAAATCGTCAACAAAGAACAATTGATATACTTTGATCGATGTTTGGAACCTTATATTCCAGTACGTAGTCAAGAATTGCAATAAAGAGCAAATGACTCAAGACGCTTTCTTCGTGTACATCTTCTGCGACTTGGAATGCTTGGATGACTAACCTGTGCCACTGCTCCTTTGTACATATTCTTGTAAAACTGTTTTGTCGAATAACATCAACTAGAACCTACATATTAAATCTTTTAAAGTTTTTTCTACCTACTCAGAGTCTAGGAACCGATTTTTCATACTCTGATATTACTTATCGTTATTATTTTCACTTACATATAAAGTCATTAACTGCAGAACCGTCTTTCCATGGCTCACAGAAGTTGAAAACTTCGTTGAAAAACTCGACACCATCATCGCCGTTCAGCGCAATGTCCCTATCCAATAAAATAGATCATTAAGAAAAAACATTTCTTCGAAAAAAACTGACGGAAACTTACTTGAAAGTCTCCCAGGACCTCTTGATATTCGAACTACAATGATCATTGTATTCCGTTTGGAATGTCTTTGTTATAATCTGCGAATACTTTTCGCATGGTGTAAGATTAGAAAACTGTTTCAAAGGTGCAGATGATGCCAATGCTCCAGCCACAAGATGTGGATATTTAATACGGAAAAGAGCTGCTAAAATCCCACCATATGAACCTCCAATAGCTATGACTGGTCTGGGACTTGTTGCATTAATATTCAGATGGTTAACCAATGCGGCAAAGTCAGCTAAAGTTTGTTCAATGGTCAAAAAGCCATAATGTTCTCTGCCTGTCATTGAACTTTTTCCAAAAGGTAACGACTTTCCATAGAAGCGATGTTCAGCAAAAACAATTAGAGCTCTAATTTTTGGTGCAAATTCCCAAATGAATCCAATTTTATCAACGAAAACTTCGATGTCCGCCTCATTGCCACAGTAGAAGAGTATTGGTGAATCATCAAAATTATTGGTGAATGTGTCGTTTATGAGGTACCTAAAGAACGGTACACATTAACTTCAGTTAAATTAAAGCATCGCATTCGTTTATCTAGAAGCAATGTAATTTGCAGTTACAAACCTTAACTGAAATGTTTTGTCACTTGCAAAAGAAAACTGATCAACCGGTAGCGTGATGTAATTTTCTTGATAAGTGTTACATTTGCATGCCACCATCAGTGTAGAAAAAATCAAAACAAAATGGGAAACCCCCATTTGATTTGTGAAAAATAAAAAATTCTGCTCAAATATACACTGCTTGTGTTTTGTCTCAGCGTGCCTGCACTATAAGCGATTTCAATAAACTAAATCCAACATCATAACTGAAGCCACTCATTTGTAAATAAAAGTAATTGCTATGACACACTGTGTTTGTCTCGCAAAAAACATTAGGTCTGTTCGTTGAACTTTCCCCAGGGTTGACCCAGGTTTTCTTGACAACCCCATGAGTTGTCAAAAAAACCTGGGTTTTCCAGTCCTCAAAAAACGCTAAACCACAAATCGCCACACATCCCTGTCATTTAAATAAAAACACAAGCCATTTGACAGCCCTCAAATCGCCACAGCAAAAAGCTAGGGCGAGTTTGGGGAAAACCTGTGGCAAACCTATGGCTCAAAAAACACTCAATTTGACATTCAGTGCGAATTTAGGTTTCTCAAAAAACGCTTTGTGGCGACCCCATGGCGACCCTAGGGCTTCAACGAACAAACCTATTGATTCCAGAGAATGCAACACTCGTACACCCGATTACGTATATTTAAATATAATCTATAATCTCTCAGAAGTCAGAACCGGACTAGAGTAACAACGTCAGTGGAAGTGTTTTAATTTTGATGAAAACCAATTTTGTAAAGAATAATTGTTGTAATTTGATTATGTTTCCAATCGTTTCAGTTTCATCTTTTAGTTTACTCAAAGGGTGTTATTAAAGGGTATTCTTGGATAAATAAATGTTGGGTGGCGCAACAGAGCTAAGATCCCCGGACATTTATCTCAACCATTGCCTTTCTGCCGATTCCAAACTGCTAATCGAGAAATAGTTTTCAATGCAATAAATTTTACTGTCGGAGGACTTGCCAATTCCTCGCGAAAGACGATACCCGTGAAAAATATTTTTGCTTCTGTTGGGATTCGAACCATGAACCTCTCGGTTAACAGGAAGACTTGCTAACCCTCACGGGTACCACATAATGTATAACATTAGATGACGCAAAATACTTTTCACTAAGGTTATTTTGCTGGCAATGCAATTTTTTAACCATTTTGGAAATATATATACTGGTCATATGTATATATACAGGGTGCGACAAAAGTATGGAAACCCCTGGATATATGGCAGGGTCCAAGGCCAAATTCAAGGTTACCATCGGATTCCTCGTCGGAAAATACGTCGGATATGGGGTCTTTGATTTTTTAAACGAGTATTCTGCGATATTTCCAAGGGTTTCAGACCAATGTTTTCATTTTTCACGTATTTCTTATTTCAAGTGCTGCACCTCTAATAATATCATTAAAAAAAATAAAATACATGTTTTTTCGTAAAATTTTGCGCTCTCTCCAAATCTGCAATAAAAAATGGGGGCTTCCATTTGAAAAATTGTTGTGTTTTTGGGTCGCTGGGGCTTCAAGGTTACGTCCAAGGTCAAATTTAAGGTCACCATCGGAGGTCAATATCAGAGCTGTCGGGAGTCAGAATAGATCGATAAATTTTCTGGTACGAAAATAAGCATAATCATAGACAAACTTTAATATGTATTGGCAAACAAGTGGGATTGTTTGTCAATGGCTTTATTTTCGTTGTTCACTGTGGCGTATGAGTAATATTCAGGACTTTTTTTTGAAATACTGGGTGTTTTCCATATGTTGCGATAAAAGCTTATGGCAGATAGGTTACGGCAAGGAAAAGAAGAAAAGTATGGGAGGCGAAAAATCCATTTCCCTCCGTTTAGGCAGTAGGGGCAGTTTTTTAAAAAAATTTATTACACTTTTAAAAAAAATATTAAAAATCAACTAAGCCACTTACTACCTACCTTACAACCATTCAAGGTCCCTGGGGAAGAAGGCATCTTCCCTGCCCTATTGCTTCCATTTTATCAAAACTGTTCACTTGCAGCCTAGCTTTTGGTCACATACCAGAAAGCTGGAGAAGAGTAACAGTTATCTACTTGCCAAAAGCAAGCAATTCTCGACATAGAAGGAGCATTCAATAACACTTCCTTTGTGTCTACAGACCGTGCTCTTAGGCACTACAACGTTCCACAAGTTATTCGCAAATGGATAATGTCCATGCTAAACTGCAGAATTATCCACAGCAATATCGAAGAAGTGGAAATCTCAGCACTGACAACAAGAGGCTGTCCACAAGGTGGAGTTCTCTCACCACTCATCTGGTCAATAGTTGTAAGATTACTTGCAAACCAAGGCATCTATGCAGTGGGCTTTGCAGATGATCTAGCAATTGTCAAACAAGGCTCATCAGAAGCACTAATATCAAGAAGACTTCAGACAGCTCTGAACACAGTACAAAGCTGGTGCTCAGATGAAGGTCTCTCTGTCAATCCCCGTAAGACAGTACTTGTCCCATTTACAAAAAGAAGAAAACTAAATCTTCTAATACCCCCCAATCTCTATGGGGAAACAATACCATTTTCCAAGGAATCTAAATACCTGGCGATCATCCTAGACAGCAAAATATCATGGAACCCTCAACTAGAACGCATTTCCAGCAGAGCAACCAAGTCCCTATGGACTTGTCGAAGCGTATGCGGGAAAAACTGGGCTCTAAAACCTAAAATGATGTACGACCTATATACGCTGGTAGTCAGACCAACAATAACGTACGCAGCTGTTGTATGGTGGACAAAAACAAAAGAAATAACGGCAGTCCAAAAACTTGAAAAGATTCAAAGATTGGCAACAACATGCCTTACTGGATGCATGCGTACAACACCAACATACGCTCTAAACGTCATTGTAGGACTACCTCCAATTCACCTTTTTATAAAAATGGAAGCAAGACTGGCGACACACCGTCTTTTCCATCAAGGACACATAAAATCACATCCATACCCGAAAGGACATCTGTCGATAATGGAAAGTCTAGAAAAACTTAATACCTTTAGTATGTGCTTGGATGCTTTTATTCCGATGTACAACTTTAAACTCAACTTCTCCATTGTCATCCCCCTTAGGGAAGACTGGGAGAACACAAAACCTTATCCTTCAAGGCAAGATATGGTCTGGTATACGGACGGCTCAAAAATGGAAACTGGTACAGGTTCCGGCATTTTCAGCGACTGTCCCAGAACGAATTTCTCAGTAAGTCTTTGCAGTCACTCGTCCATTTTCCAAGCTGAAGTATTTGCCATTAACGAATGTTCGAGAACAATATGTTCATCGAACACGAAAAACAAAACAATATTCATTTTTTCAGACAGCCAAGCTGCACTAAAGGCGTTAAGCTCACCTGTCATAAGATCCAAACTAGTCCAAGAGACAGTCATGTCACTCTCTGAACTAGCAAGGAAAAACACTGTAATCCTTCACTGAATCCCAGCACACAAAGGCTATGATGGCAATGAGAAGGCAGACATCTTAGCTAAAGACGGCGCATCTAAACCATTCGTCGGTCCTGAACTCTTCTGCGGTGTAAATAAAAGCACCTTCAAACATACTGCCAAGAACATCCTACTGGAGGAATCTAATAAAGCTTGGAGTAACTCATTTGGTCAAATCAGTTCAAAACTCTTTTTGCCAGAATATACTGAAAAAACATCAAAATTCCTACTGAACCTCAATAGGAAAACCCTAAAAATTTGCACAGGACTACTAACCGGTCACTGTTCTTTAAAAAAACATCTTCACTAAATGAGGCTGGTAGCGGACCCTATCTGTAGACTATGCCTCGAAAATGAAGAAAAATCTCTGCACATCATTGCAGAATGTCCAGCACTTTTCCGACTTAGAAAGCAAATACTTGATTATGAGACTATCCCCCTAAATAAACTCAAACTCATTCACTCACAGAAGATTGCTAACTTCTGGTTCAATTCAGGAGCAGAGGAACTGTCCTGAAACCTCACATAGGCTGGCACAATAGGTTTCATTCAGACACCGCAGTGCCCGGAGCTGAGCAAGCTCTACCCGTCAATCTAAATCTAAATCTAAATCTACTACCGCAAACTATAATGTTTTTAAGAGTCAGTACTTTATCCATTAATTAGCACTTAAGTTCAAGTTGATTCCGCAAATAATAAGTAATGAGAATGAGTAATCCAATCTCAAAGTCAAAAGTTTCAAAAGAATAATAATTTTTTATCTGCAAATAAATTTTTAATAAAATTTTTCTTATATCAATGCTGTTATTAGTTGTTAAAAGCGGAGTTCACACTATACAATTAGTTGGACAGACTTAGATTTGTACGACCAATGTTGGATAATGTAAACGCTCAGACAACCGCTTGTCCAACTTGTTGGATGGTTTTCAAATATATTTGAAAATTTTGAAGTTTGACGGAGCGGAGGAAAATACGTCATAATATTGAACGACAAGTTTGATAAGTCCGAAAGCAAACTACATCCAAATGCACAAATTGAACTCCGCTAATCAAACACAGAAAACGGAAGAAGAAAATCCTTTCTAGTTCTTGAGAAATCAAAATAAATCTAAAGCTACTTTTTTCCAGAAAATCGAATTTTGTGGGTTTCCCTCTGATTAGACTTTATTCTCTGAGCAGAAAAAGGGTTTTCTGGACAAAGTACCATTTTGTTTTGATTTCTCGTTTTTACGTTAGGTTCACGGTTGAATCTCACAAATAAAAGCAAAATTCTGTAAAAATTTTCTTTGAAGAAAAAAAAACTTATTTTTTTTCAAAACTTTGGCTTTGAGAATAGATTACTCAAAAATTATTCACTAAATTAATTTGAACTAAAATTTTAATCAAAGAACAAAGTGTAAGCTTTTAAAAGCATTATAGTATGTGGCAGTAAGTGGTTTAGTTGATTTCAAATAGCTTTTGTCGCACCGTATGCAAAACACTCTGTATTCATAGATATTGATCAAGTTTTCAACTAAGAAAAATGTTTATGTATTTCTGTACTGCTCTCAAAACTCTTTTTTTCAATACGAAGTGCTGTTCTTTTTAAAATAAAGTACTCATAGAAAAAGTGAGTGTGTGAGTGAAAGCGACATAAAAAAAAATAGAAAACATCAATTTCTTGATTTGCTTTTTGAAATTTGGAAATATTTAAAGAAAAATCTCAGTTTTCTTTAATGTAGTTTAGTATTTTCATACAGTAGGAAAATTAAAATTTTACTTAAAAAACAAACTTTATATTCTTGAATAAATAAAAAAAAATTTGGGTTTGAGCTAAAAAAAAAGTCCGGCGTAGTCATGTGGAATAATGACCATGGTAGTTATCCTCAACTATTTGTTAAACTATATGCAAAGTAGTAGCTGCAGCCATTGCAATTGCAATTTCTCCCAAGGTTGCAACCATGGGAGAAATTACAATTGTTTTTAAAAAAAATGGGCACGACTGGGTCGCACGAACTTGCAATAGTGTTCTAAATACGATATCAAAATCTAAAGGCTGAGTTAAAGGGTTTGGTGTTTGTTCTTCATAATATATTTTGTGGTACAGGGCTGCCAACTAGATATTAATTATGAAAATTGAATTAAATCACGCAAAATAATGAAAGAATTAAATTAAATATTCCAGAGGTTTCAAGCAAAAATCTAAAAACGACATTCTTTTGCAATCGCTAATACATATGAATGATGAAAATTTAATCAAAATCGTTGGAGCAGTTTTTCCAAAAAACGGTTTTTTATTTTTCACTTTTTTTTTGAAACTGTGTTTTAAAAGTCGAGTATGCAAAGTTTTTTTTAGAGGGCGGCCATGGTGCAGTGGTAGAGTGTTTGGTAGAGAGGCCGGATGCGTGGGTTCGAATCCCGATCTGGGCATCTACTTTTCTTTCAGCCTCCCAGTTTCATATGGACGCCGCCCTTGAGGTAATATATTATGTGAAATTACTAACAACTTATTTCCAACTACTGCAACACAAAAAAAAAAGGGAAGGCTGCTACTCTGGTAGTACAATGGACTAGATATTTGGTCTGAGTTCTCTAGATTAGCATATAAGCCTCCTCTTTTTTTATTAAAAAAAAAAAAAATATGCAAAGTTTTAGATCTTAATAAGAGTTATTTTGACAAAAAATTTGAAAAAAATCAAATATATAGTTTCGAAGTTATTTTCAAAAATCAAAATTTTTTAAGAAAATTTATAAAAATTTCCAACACTAAATTTTTTTTAAATATTTATTTGCAGTCTTTCTTTCACAGTCTACGACTTCTTAAATCCAAAATTTCGCCAAGATCGTGTAAGCCTTTAACGAGAAAGTCGGTTTTGAAAAAAACTGTACTATGGGAGGTACCGTTTTTTACTTTTTTACAGATTTTTTTTTTACGTCATAAGAAAGAAAATCCAAAATTAATCCCTCACACAAAATTTTATCGAAATCTTTGGAGCCGTTTTCGAGAAAAATAAGTATTATCATATCGGTTGTATGGCAGGTACCGTTATTTCAAGACCTAGAGACTCAATTCCAAAAACCCCTCTGTAGGCTGCTCTACAGACCCTAACTGCAAATTTTGAAGAAAATCGGTCTATTAGTTCAGGCTGTAGATCCATATACAGACAGACAGACAGACAGAATTGCAGAGCCCACTTTTTTCGTATTCTCTATCATCGTAATGTCATATTTAATTGTTATCTCAAAAATTTTTTTTTTCTGCACGATTGCAAGACTTGCCTTATAGTACCTATAATCGCAAGTAAAAATGGTCATGTTCACAGTGCTCCCATGTTGGGCTAAGAACCAAGCTTCCTTAGAGCTGAAAGCATGAAAATTGATTCTTATATCAATTTAAAATAGTTTTAACAATTTTATCGCTGGAAAATCCGTCCACGCCCAAGTGTTTTGCATAGGATGCGACAAAACCTCAAGACAGATTGGTCCAGTCAAGGGGGTCTATCTACCTCCGTTTAAGCGGGAGGGCCAGTTTTATAAAAAAAAACTGATTTAAGATTCTAACAAAAATTTCAAAATCAACTAAAACGCTAACTATCAGTGCTACAATGTTTTAGAAAGTGAACACATTGTTCTTCAATTAATATTTTGCTTCAAGTTGGTTAAATGAAAAACTTCTTAGTAACCAAGTCTCGAAGTCAAAATTTTGAAAAAAAGTCAATTTTTTCCATCAAATTAAATTTTTATGGAATTTTGCGTTATTAAGAGCCATTTTTTCAAATAATCAATTCTCTTATTAGTTTTGTGTCAAACATTGAAAACCGAACTTGAAAATCTTCCTGCGTTTTTGAGAAACTAAAAAAATTAAAGTATAATATAAATTTTTCATAAAATCCATTTTATTATTTATTTTATTTTAAAAATGTACATTTGTTTTGAATATTTAGTTGGTTTTGTTTTTTATACGTCCATTTACTTTTTTCTTATACTGTTTCATATAAAACTAAGTGTGCCAGCGACTTCGTCAGCAAGAATTGGCATAGCTTTTTTAATTATCAACCGATTGACACGAAATAAAAACTAAATGTTAAATGAAGCTTACCACAATGTATTACTGAAAACCCCATCTAGATAGGATAAGCCGTTTCTGAGATTAGCGTGCACAACAAACAAACTGTTATACGTTTTTATTTATGTATAGATAGAAAAATACATAGATAGAAGATAGATAGAAGATAGAAGAAGATATATAACTCAAATAGTATGCGCCAAAAATGAAGAAAAAAAAATTGTAAAACTTGCTTAAGACATTTTAGAAATTTTTTTGTTAAATTTTAAAGTATCTAGTGATTGTGAATACTTAAATAGTTACAGACTTTTCCCGCAAAATTAAGGATTATTTCAAAAGATTTATTTTAATGACGACAGTAGTTTTATTTAGAAATAGCCTTCAGTCCAGCCCTGGCAATAAATGTTGTGCTTATGAGATAATTATTATAAATGAATTTCTATATATATGAAAGCACAGATAACCCTTGAATCACGATCTGACTAAATAGATTGATCTTTTTCGAATCATTCCAATAACTGCGACTTCTTTTGAAAAAAAACCTACACAATTTCAAAAGAAGTTGATGAATCAACGGATTTTGGTATCAGTGTATAACTTACATGGTTTTTAATTGCAGAAAATGTTTCCTTTCTTGTAACAGTCTTTCACAGTAAATTTTGGTTTGAAGAGTTGTGAGAAAAGTTTTTTTTTATGAAAATAGCTTGTCCGGCTTTTTTAAAGTGGCGATGCTACCAAAAAACCTGGGTTTTCGATTCTCAAAGGAACTCTAAGCCACAAAAGACAAAATGCTCACACATCCCTGTCATTTGAACAATTTGACAAACCTGTTCATTACCTAGACTCGAACCAGGAAAAAGCTAGGGCGAGTTAAGGTCAAACCAGTTTAACATTAAGGGTGAATTTCATTTTTTTCAAAAAAAGTTTTGTGGCGACCACAGAGCATTCTTAATTCCTTTATGTTTATTCTTCTGAGTGCAAAAAATAAGTGACAATTATTGATTAAAAGCTGTTTTCATCACCTATAGGTTAAATAACAAGCCATTTATAAAAGTTCACCTCTAGTTTTCTCCAGCCCCCTATTGCTTTTTATGCGCATGCAATTGCGGACAGTAGCGATAACATTGCTAATGTTGACTTACCGAAGCTGGAGAACATAGTCTAAGATGTGGCTTCTGCTTTTATTCGCTCTATGCAATCAGCTCTTATCAATATTCCATTGCGTTTTTACTATTATAGAATTTTTAGACATTATGATTTTTTGTGGTGCCCGTGGCGTAATAATTGGCATACGTCTGTCTCTTACGTAGGAGGTTCAAGGTTCGAATCCCATCAGGAACGGGTATTCCCTTTTGCAAGGAATTGGCAATTCTTCCCAGTATAAAAACTGCCATGAAAAGTGGTTTCTCACTTAGCCGCTGGGAATCGGCATAAAATTGAAGGTCCTTGCAATGCGTTAAGCCCCAAGGTGTTCATAGCTTTGTTGCACCACCCGCACCTAACTTTTCACTTTCGATGAAACAAGAATCGAATCAGGACTAAAAATGGCGTCAACACAATATTATTTCAAAGACTCAAAATATTTGCGACAAACAATTCGAACTAGTACTTGCCTTTGTCGTATGGTGTGCCAAGAGTCGGTTTGAAAAATCCTAGCAGGATGTTTGCCTGCCAAAAAGTATTAAAAGTTTGTCTTTTCTTGAAAGCACTTTCGTTGCAACTTAGCTCAAATCAAATTGAACATTTCTAAATTTGTAGCCCCTACAATTTTTTTAGTTTAGTTTAGTTTAGTTTAGTTTATTTCATCAAGTAGAGATTTATATTCTCATTTAGATTACAAAAAAAATAATATAGTGTATTAGATAATAATAATAAATACAATAATATACATAATAGTGATAATAAAAGTATAAATAATAAATGATAAATGTTAGAGCGTTTGCAATACTAACAAGACGTTTTTCTTGAAAGAATATCTTGAACAATAATTGAAAATGTCAATTAGATCGACTACTTCGTTGGTTTCTCTGATGCAACGAGCTATTGGTCCATTCCTACCATAATTAGTAGGCAGGAATGTTTCCCGGAAATGAAAAGGTAAACGGAGACTCCTACTTGGAGAATAAAAATCAATTCGCTCTAGCAAGTTTGGGCAAATTATATGGGCTTTAATGACATCTGCTATTATCATAATTGAAAAATATTTCCTTCTAAGCTCAAGTGTTCCTATGTCGAAAAGTAGGCACCTGACATTATAAGGTGGCCTTTCAATATGCCAGTTCAGTTTATTAAAAGCATATCTCGTAAAGCTTTTTTGAATTTTCTCTATTCTATCAGAATGTGTTTTATAACATGGATTCCATACCACGGAACAATATTCAAGAATAGACCTAACAAGTGCTATATAAAGCGTTTTCAGTGTAAAAGGGTCTGAGAACTCTTTTGCATTCCGTTTAATAAAACCTAGCATCTTATAAGCTTTATTGACTATGTAATCAATATGAAGTGTGAAAGATAACTTGGGGTCTAAAATAACTCCTAGGTCCTTTTTTTGACTAACCTTTTCTAGTGTTATACCATTGATAGAGTAATCAAAAACTATAAACGACTTTTTCCTGCAACATATAAAACTTTCACATTTGGACACATTTAGAAAAAGTTGATTTTTCTTACACCACTCAGCAAGCTTTGTTAAGTCTTCCTGGAGCAAAAGACAGTCATGGACTGTGTTTATGTATTTAAATATTTTTAAATCATCTGCATACAATAAATGTTTAGAATGCTGAAAAATATCTGGTATATCATTTATGAATAAATTGAACAACAATGGGCCAATGTGACTTCCTTGTGGAACTCCTGAAGTAACCTTAATACATCTTGACATAAATTTACCTATCTTAACGTATTGCAGTCGATTTAAAAGATATGAACAAATCCACTTTAATAAATTTGAACTGAATCCTATTTTAGACAGTTTGTATAATAAGATTTCATGATTTACCCTATCAAAGGCCTTGGAAAAATCAGTGAATATAATATCGGTCTGACAACCCTTTACGAAACCATTTATAACTGAGTCACATAAAATCGTAAGATTTGTGGCTGTAGATCTTCCTTGAACGAATCCATGCTGTGAGTCAGATATGACTTGTTTAGTAAGAAAATTAATCTTGTCACACACAATCTTCTCGAACAATTTTGGAATAACCGATAATTTACAAATCGGCCGGTAGTTGCACACTTTTTGCTTCGAGCCTGATTTGAAAATCGGAGTTATAAAAGTCTTTTTCCATTCGACTAAAAATTGTCCAGTAATTAGAGAGGCATTGAAAATCTTACACAGTGGTAAAGCGAGTGATGCAGCACATCTTCTTACAACTATTGGAGAGACACCGTCAGGACCTTCACTTTTGTTTTCATCTATAGCATTCAGTGCTTCTAAAACTTCTTCCACGCTTAAATGAAAGCTATCTATATCTACCACATTTGCTGAAGAAAAATCTGGAAGATCATTCGGCTTCTTGGGGTCATATACGGACTCAAAATAATCAGCAAAGAAATTACATATTGTGGGCATGTCACTAGATGTGGATCCAGTATATTCCATGCAGTTTGGCAAACCTATGTTATTTCTTTTAGTATTTATAAAGCTCCAAAAATGTTTGCTGTTATTTTTAACTAGTGATTCAGCAGTTAAAACATATTTGCTGTACAAAAACTTATTTAACACATCAAAACTTTTATAAGCCTTTAAATAATTTTGATGACATATCACGCTATTTTTATGTTTTTTATATACTTTATAAGCCTTGTTTTTTCTATTCTTGAGGTTTGATAGTCTTTTGTTAAACCATGGCGGATTAGAGTTAAGAATTTTTGTTCTAATGGGAATAAAACTGTCAGATGCATACTTTAAGTACAATTTGAAGTTATAGAATGATTGAGTTAGGTCTTGGTTTTCAATTAGAGCAGCCCAATCGATTGAATTAAAAAACTCATTCATTGCATCAAAGTTACCCCTTCTGTAATCATAAAATACAATGCTTTGATTGGATAGAGGGATAAAAGTCATAAGTTTACAATTAATTGATAAGCAAACATGATGCTGTTTATTTTCAACAGCTGGAAATTCAAGTTTATCTAAGTTTACTTCAAAGTCTTTATCAACAAATACTAAATCCAATATTCGATTAAGTGAATTTTTAACATAATTCATTTGCAACATATCAAATTGACTAAAAAAATCAATAACAGTAATTTCAACTTCAGTTTTTACATTAAAAGGAACTAAACATTTTTCATCTGAATCAAATTTCCAGTTTACTTCTCCTATATTAAAATCTCCAAGACAAATGGCATGGTCAGATGGACCATTAAAGTATATTACAAAGTTTTTACGCAGTATAAAGCTACGTCTGAGTTGTGAATCCTCAGCAACATATTTTCTGTTTCACTATACACATAACGTGCATTTATTATTACAAAGGGGCGTATATAAGCGCATATTCTATTCAACATTTTTCCCAAGGCACTAGCAATGTAAGCTGACAAAGCTTTCGGCGGCGTGTGCAACAAAGCCAATATAACCGTTTTTCCATATCCACCTGTTTCTTCCGAGAATTAAAGCCAACCGTACAGCATTTCATAGTTTCATTTGGTTTGAAGTTAATGATCTCTCTACTTTGTTGTTCAAAGAAAATATTTTTTTTGTATACCTATATTTATTAGAAAGTGATAAGCTGGGTAAATATATCAACATCCAAGGTATAAACAAATATCATGTGGACGGACGACAGACGCGTCGCTCGCGATAAGAGCACAATCGGCAACAACATCAAGTTGATTTACTTTTCTGGCGGTCAACTTTGTTGACCCACAAAAATAAACAAGCAAACAGATACAGAAAAAAAAGGAATTACATCGTAGTGAGGGTAAAAGAAAAATTACAAAAGGCGTTGCATAAACTTGCTTATGAATAATTTAATCAAGTGCAGAGTTTAGATTTTAAAAGTTATTAACTATTGATTTTACAATTAGTTAGTTATTTATTTCATCAATTGATTTCAAGATCTGCTGATTACAAAAATTTCAAAAAAAAAAATTGATAATAATATAAGTTTGGGTAAGATACAAAATATACATACATAACATGATAAGCAATTTAAGATAAATTAATCAAGAACAAAAGAAATTAATTACATAGATTAAGTATTATTTTCTTAAAAATATCCCTCTTCATGCAAAGGTCGATATCATTACATACTCCGTTAAAAAGTTTTAAAGAACGTGTTAGCGGCTCATTTAAACCGTAGTTAGTCCTATGAGGAGCTATGTGGAATAATTCAATTCTATTTCGAAGCGTTCGTTCAGGAGCATAAATAGGAATCAAGGAAAGCAATTCCATAGAAGATATTCGATTATCCAAAATATCTTTTACAAATAGTATACATTGCACTTGCCTGCGACATTTGAGCGTTTTTAAATCTATGAGAGAGCACCTTGACTTATAGTTCGGTAGGGAGTTTTCTCTGGGCATAGTTAGTAAATCTTTTTTGAATTCTTTCTATTCTCATACTACTATTTTCATAGAATGGTGACCGAGCAACACAACAATACTCTAAAACTGGTAAAACCAAAGACATAAACAAGGTCTTAAGTGTATACGCATCCTTGAAATCAGTTGAATTTCGTTTTAAAAATCCTAACAAAGAATTACCTCTAGACACCACATAATCAATGTGTGTGCTAAAGTCCAACTTTGAATCATAATGGACTCCCAGGTCTTTTATAGTACTGACTCTTAAAAGGCTAAAATCGTGGAATTTGTATTCAAAATTTATAAGAGATGAAGATCTTGAAAGACTAAATATTTTACATTTTGAATAGTTCAGTTCCAAGCGATTGTAACTACACCAATTTAAAAAATTTGTTATGTCCAACTGCAGAAATAGACAATCTGCAAGTGAAGACGTTGAAATAAAAATTTTCACATCATCTGCATACATCAAAATGTTACAATATCGTAATACAGCAGGTAGGTCATTGGTGAAAATAATGAACAGCAGAGGGCCCAAATGGCTTCCTTGTGGAAGACCCGATAAAACTTCCATAGTGTTAGAGGTGCAATCATCTATCTTTACAATCTGCTTTCTATTCGACAGATATGATTTTAACCAGTTTGTGAAATCTTTATCAAAACCCAACCTTGTTAATTTTTGTAATAGAAGACCATGACGAACCCGTTCAAATGCTTTAACAAAGTCGGTATAGATGACATCAACTTGCTAACCATTTTCTATTTGATTGCTACAAAAATTTGTAAAAAGGCTTACATTTGTGCAAGTCGATCTTCCTTTCAAAAATCCATGCTGAAACGAGGATAATGATTCCTTAACAGAAAAGTAGAGCCTTTGAGTAATCATTTTTTCAAAAAGCTTTGGTACCGTAGTAAGCTTAGAAATAGGTCTATAATTTTTTACTAAATGTTTAAGACCACTTTTGTATATGGGATCAATGAAAGAAATTTTCCATTCGTCCAGGAAAATACCAGTAGAAAGAGATGTATTAAAAATACGAGATAGAACATAACATAAAGAAGTGGAACATTTTGATAATAATATGGGAGGAATCATATCAAAACTCGCTTTTTTTGTCGTATCAATATTAGTTAAGCTTTCCAAAACATCCGGTTCGGAGAAGCATACTAATGAAAAATCAGTTATAGGATTTATATTTGGATATAGCTCACTAGTATCCGCGATTAGGTCACTATTATATGAAGTTTGAAAGAATTGTGCAAAGAGATTACATGAAGATTGAATATTATCTGATTTATGACTTTCATATTCCATATTCTGGGGAAACGATGAAACTTTTCTTTTAGAGTTTAAAAACACCCAAAACGATTTGGAATTTGTTTTTATATTTGATTCAGTGTTATTTATATATTGCCTGTGCAGAAATTTGTTTAAAAAGTCAAATTCTATATTACTCTTCGCATTAAAAGGGATCAAAATTTGATCATCTTCCATGTAGCACCAGTCGATGTCACCAACGTAAAAATCGCCCAGTATACATGGAGATTGGTTCGTCGTTAATTCATTCACTATTGCTTAAGCATTAGAAAAATGATTCGAATATAGGTCTATTTCACTTAAGGGTCGGATGTAACTTACAATAAAAAATAAATCTTTAATTTCAGCAGAATCTTTAGAGCTTACACAAACACATAAAAAAGATTTTAGAACATTTTAACTTACTTTTTACTAGTTAAAAGGTTTTCAGTTTTTCAGTTTTCAGCTGTTCAAACCTTCAAACATATAGGGATGTTCAGCTTGCGTCGACTTTGTGATTCTTTCGTGTCAAAGTATAAAACACAAACCTACTAACAAATATTTTTATACGTTGGTACTTACATATTTCTGTTCCCATCCAAGATCGACTTGACTTCATAGATCTTTTCTCATACTTCTTGAATTGTATAAATCACACAAAACTTGCTATTGTTGCCACTCCCAATCACCACATTTCCAAGGTATGTGGTAGGCTGTTCCGATTCCAGTACTAAGTTAAAATATTAAACAGTACTGAGTTTAATACTAAAGAAGTCGAAGATACAGTAAAAAATCTATAGTTTCTGCTGATCTCATAGGAGCATCTGGCAGACGGATGAAGTAAGAAACGTCTCGAAACAAGCACCCTTATTGCGATAGACGTTTCACTAAAACGCCGCGATAACTTTTGTTTTCATAAAAATATAAGTTCAGCCTTCAGCCCTCTATCTGTTCCTCATTGCTCTTACCGTTCCCTCAAAAGTTATATAATTTAAACGGCAATTGTGGCACCTAAAGATAAGTCATCTTATTGGTGTTTTATTAAAACGCCGCGCCATTCGTAATAAGGGTGAAGGTTTCAAAAGCCTGTCTTTCCAAGTGAGCTTTGAAATGCCAATCCTTTCTCGCCAAGTGAATACACTAAATCTACTGCTCGAAAACCACTGTCCTCTAAAGCTCAAAGTAGATGCTTCAGTTCCTGCTGCGGAAATGTTTGAACAGTCTAAGTGGTACTATCACAAAGTCGTAACACCTTCTTTAATAGTGGTCTTACTTGATCAGTACCTGAATACTGTTCCCATTTCCTGTGTCCAAAGGAGATTGACCTCCTTCCGTTGTCAGTACCCAAACTATATAAAATGTTAAAACGAGGCGACATCGCTCTGCCAAATTGCAGTGGCAAGATAACAAAATTTCTTTGGTGCTTTAAACGAAGTTTGCTAAGAACATTGCCATCCACTCACTATCCAGTCGCCCATAATGAGGGCCATATACTCATTTAACTTTCATAGTTAGATGAAGAATATATAACGGTTAACGGTAGTGGATAATAAAAGGCGATGATGCTGATAGACGCTCTTCTCTAAGTTAACAAATGTTAGTATTTAATCCTTCCTTTTTTTAGTCCACAATAATGAAATGAGAAATTTTACAATTTTGTCAGATGCAACCCTCATATATATATTCCCTTAAACTAAGGATTGGCTTGACAAAAACTGTCACGATTTAGTTGTATATCAAACGATTTCAGGTAACGAGGCTTGAATTTATGTAAAAAAGAATCATCAGAAGCTTGTAAAAAGACGTACACATACTTTGAATTGAGGATGTGATTGCTCGTACTTCTGTGTTCAATGGATTGTTGGAAAACAATTAACTTATGAGTGGTGAATGCCATCGCGTTGATCAGTGATATTGTTTTCCTCATTACTATTTATTTGCTTTGGGGTTCATAACTTTAACGGAGCTGTAAATGTACCCGTCCAAGCATTTCCCGAGAAATAAGTCTGAAAGAAGCTTAAAAAAATTAAAAACTATTTGCCTTGTAAGATGGTCTCAATCTCGATCCCACGAATCAATATCAATCGGAGTTCAAATAGAACTCTTGAACTCAGTGAACTCCAAGATTTTGACTCTGAACAAACAATTGCATTCAACTCACAGATGTCATTCACACATTAACCTTTGACTTGTCTTTCTCCTAATCGAAATGACTCGAGTTTAGAAAATTAAGCCCCTATTGAAAGAAATGACGAAGTATGTTTGTCTACAGTCAAATATTTATTCGAAAACAAATACTTCTCCCTTAGAAAATTCAATTTAAATTTCTCGCTAGGCTTTTTTATGTCCGATCGTTGGTCTTGATTCATGACCAGTACTCATCTGACAGTTCTATTGAATTGATCGTGCTCTTGAACTGCGCACATTTGAAGTCAATAAAATGTTAAGACTATTCGGTATTTTTGTTATTAGTAGTTGTTATTTGATAGCCGCCGGTAATAAGGTTCATCAAAACGAAAAGTATACCTGGAAAGAGAAATATTTAGATAATGTTCCGGTAGATCATTTCAATTACGTGACAGACGCCAACTTTTCATTGCGGTAATTAGATTTTCCATCAAAGTCATCACATTAATTCACATTTGCTCTCCCTTCTCCATCGCAATAGCTATCTCATTAATGATGAGTTCTCAAAGAACGACAACTCAACTCCGATATTTTTTTATTGTGGAAATGAGGGTGACATTGAACTCTTTGCCCAAAACACCGGCTTTATCTGGGAAAATGCACAACAGTTTAGTGCATTGATTGTCTTTGCAGAACATCGTTATTATGGAAAGTCATTGCCATTTAAAAACAACTCGTTCGATAGTCCGCAACATTTTGGTTTTCTCACTGCCGAACAGGCTTTAGCTGATTATGCTCAGCTTTTGGAAGAATTAACTGGCGGACAAAATGATAGGCCAGTGATTGCTTTCGGTGGGTCTTATGGGGGTATGTTGGCGGCATGGTTTCGCATGAAGTATCCCCACCATGTGACTGGAGCATTAGCTGCATCGGCTCCTATTTGGCAGTTTAAAGGTAAGCTTATCATCTTACGAGGTGTGTGGAACTTTATTTTATATTTTTTTCTTTTTAGATCTTACACCATGTGACATTTTCTCAAAGATTGTAACTTCAGTTTTTAAAACATCACTCAATTCAAATTGCAGTGCAAATATAAGGAAATCTTGGACGGTACTCAAGTGAGTTTTAAATTTGTGGTGGAATTCAATTCCTATCGTTGATTGTGTTTTTAATTGAATTGCATTTCCGTTCACAGGAATTTCGCTTCAAATGACACTGGCCGGGCGTATCTCAATTCGAGGTTCAAGTTCTGTAAAGGCGAGGAGATCACCAAACCAGATGATATTGAAGCATTTTTTGGTGGGTATTCTTTTGTGAATTTCATACAGTTGATGAACGTGTGTGTGAGGCATTAATTGAGTCAGATATTAGAACAAGTGTTTCTGTTTCGCGACAAAAGATTAAGTCTCATGATAAAGAATTGTTTTGAGTTGGTAAATAGTGATTCCTTTGTGAAGACAAGTCTTATGAGTGAACTTATTTGGTTAAAGTATTGTAACATTGCAAGTAAATAGAGTACCTTGCATTCAGGAACTTATTGGGTTGGCTATCTTCAATATCCGTTAATTTCTTTCACATATGGGATTATGACAACGCGAATTCATACAGATACAAGGTCTGTTCGTTGAACTTTCCCCAGGGTTGACCTAGGATTTCTTGACAACCCTATAAGTTGTCAGAAAACCTGGGTTTTCCAGTATTTAAAAAACGCTTTGCCACAAAATCACCACACATACCTGGCATTGGAATAAAAACACATGTCATTTGACAACCCTCAAATCGCCACAGCAAAAACCTAGGGTGAATAGAGGGAAAATCTAGGTCAACCCTAGGGCTCAAAAAACACTTAATTTGGCATTCACTAGCCCTGTCATTATAGTAAGTTCACCTCGGAATTTGAGATACCCAGCTGTAAATGTGTATATAAACGTCTATTTTGACACCACAAAAGTTGTATCAAAACCTACATACTGACCCCAAGGCGACCCTAGGGCTTCAAAGAACAAACCTTTCGGGTTAGCTTTTTGAACAAACGAAATGTAAAATAAAATGATTGAAAGACATTTTTAGAATCTAATTTTTATACACCACTCGAAAAAAGGGCATTTCATGATGCTTGATGCAATTGTTAGATTGTCGATAAAGTACATGTGAGTGTTCTAGGGAAAATTTGGATTTTCAAATTTTACATTTTAGTGAAATGTGATTGGATTCTCATATCAAATCGAGAAGTGGCTGTCACTTCTCAAGATCATGAGAAGCGATCTTTTTGCTCTTGAATGCTCATGGATGCTTCTTTCTACTCAGGCACTAAGTAATGACTGGCTTTTATTCTTCCTTAAACATACCTTAACACATAGTTAATGCCTAAATTGCTTATCACTGCTTTTGTTGGCAACGGAAACCACAGGTATTCGTAATTGGAACCTTTTCGCTTCCGTCGCAGCTTTTTTGTAAGTGTCATCTTGGAAGTTCGATGTCAAATCCTGTACTATACATAACACGCGCGATAAACTTTCTCAGGAGAGCTCGCGTTTTTTTGAATAAATTCAAGCGTTGTAGGTTTGTAACACGACTCATGGTTAAATTATAGGCCAAACTGAAGATGTTTGACAGTGACACAAAACTCGAAACATGGGTCAACTATCAAATCCAGTGTGGCCAAAAAGTAGCAAAAAAAACACCCATTATAAAAAGTAATTTTAAAAATATTTTTGAGAACGATCGAATGAGCTTAACATACCAGTTCATGGTTAAGAGCAAAAATAAAAGCAATTGCTCTTAAGGACTTTCCTAGGGCCTGTCACACGAAATTACTAAGTAACTTGTAAAACAAGTAAATTATGAAAAGTGTAAGAAATCTCGGACAAACGCAGCTTCAGTTTTACAAGTGGCTCTTGACTTGTGGAGTTGTAGCTTTCTGTTATAGGCACCTGTGCCCTATTTCACCAACTCACAAATTTGTAATTACAAGTGCTTTTTAACAAAGTTTGTGAGTTTTTGTAAAAATGTTGCTTCACCAAACTTTGTTAATTACAATATTGCAGTTGTATTTTACAAAAGGAAATTTGTGGAAAAATTTCCTTTTCGGTTTCACCAATACAAAATTAAAGTTGTACTTTACAAGTAACAAACTTGTTAATATAACACTAATTTGTGAGTTTTCATTTCACCAAAGAAAATAGACTTACAAAATTTGTAAAGTTTGTAGGAATATTCTACAGGTGAAGTTAGACGTGTAATTTTTGTAACAAATTTGTAATTCTTGTAATTCTATTTATAATGTCTTTACGACAAAGCCATAGCAGCAGCGATAGTAGGCAAAGTGATGATAGTAAAAAAAGATTTATCGCCCGCGTGTGAATTATGATATATTTGAGTTATTTCATTTTAATGAAAAATTTCGTCTCTGTCGATGCAAGGCAGAGGAAATAATTTTAATTATTGGACCCTAAATAGCTCACTCGAGTGAAAAAACTGTGCTTTTTCACTAAGTCAGCAGTTTCTAACAGCTTTGCGTTGGCTAGGGAATGGAGGACAATACCATGGAATTGCCGATATGCACGGGATTTCTAAGTCAACCGTTTTCGGATGCGTACATAGAGTTTGCACCGCAGTCGTCAATTTAATGTTCGAAAACGTAATATGCTGGACTAACGAACATCAAAATTTCTAGTCTTTATTGATGAGAAGCGCTTGAGACTGCAAAAAATTAAGAATGTTTTCCCATTCTCTTACTTTGTCTGAATGTATCAAGTAATCGGAAAACTTTCCGAACAATATATCTTTTTTGTCTCTTATCAAAGAGGCTACAAATATTATATTTTCCTTGTTCACTTTGATGTCTATGCAGCACATTGTTCAACAATATTTTGAAAAAACTGTTATAATTAACAAGTTATTTTTGATGCCGGTGCAACAGGAATTTTGAACGCTTGTGGCCTACAAATCTTTTTCCTACAATATTATTAGGATCGATCACAAGTTTTGTGAACTAAAATCTTGCAATTGGTGAAACAAAAAACGGGTTTACAAATTTGTAATTGTGAACTACAATTACAAATTTGTGGTTGTAACTTTCATTTTGGTGAAATAGGCCACGGTCGTCACATCTTACAAAACTTGTGTTGGCTGTGAGCACTTTTTCGCTTGAAATTGATAATCACAGGCCTGCAAAATGAGGGTCATAACTTCCTCTCTGGAATTTGATAGCTGATTCTAAGGTATTTTGGTACGCTGATTACGAATATGTCCTTAGTTTTTCTCCATCACCTCCAGATTTTTCAAAAAAAGGTACAGATAGAAAATAGGAAAAAAGTCACAAGTTTTCGCATTAAGAAAATATATATTGAAAGAAGTTCATTTATTTAAATGCAGTTTTAAAGATAATTATTTTAACAAAAAATTAAGTCCAAGATTAGGTCTCTATCATCAGTATTGACAGAGATATCGAATTTAACACAGGTCAGGGTACACCAAAGTTAGCCTTTTCTTAAATTGCCAAAAAGTGATGTCAAAGTTGAGAAACGGACTTTAGTGTATAAGAATTTTTTTCTAAAAATGTGACCAAGAATCTCATCCCAAAGTATGTAACACGAATTACGGAACACCCTGTATATGAATGAGCTCATTAGTAAATTAAGCCAAAATACCCCTTTTTCGACATGTTTATTACGAATTACTTATACTCATTATGTAGTAGTTAACTAATTACTGATTTGCATTGATGTCTATGTCCCCTTACACTAATTAAATGCAATAAAAACTAAGCTAAAGCAATTTTATGACGTTTTATAAATTTTAAAATGCAGGCGTTCAGACATTTTAAATATTCAATATCAAAAAATCCTGACGTGATGGATTTTTTTCATTATTTTTATCGTAATCAGCACATCAAAATCTATAGAAAACGTTACTCAGATTTCAGAGAGGAAAACCATTGCAGACCTGTGTAATTAAACTTTATTCTACGTACATATTGTGTGTCTTACTTAACAGTTCAAGCTAGAATGATACTTCCTATTTTTTAAGTTATCGGTCAACGAACTTCAGAGGCCACATTCATACATGCTCTGTTTGTCACTTTATTCTCTTACTTATAATGCATTTTTTTGCAGACTACCTTGAAGATGTATATGGCAATCTCGCAATGGCCAACTACCCCTATGCGAATGAATTCCTAGCTCCACTTCCAGCTTATCCAGTTCGTCAATTTTGCTTCTACCTATCTCAAGCTTATGACAAAGAAAATGAGCTTCTTGAGGTAAATTTTAAGCATTATATCAAATGTGATTTATTTTTATTTATTAATACTTTAATTTGTTAAGGCATTAGAAAGCGCGTTGAGTGTCTACTACAATTTCAATGGTGCGGCAAAATGTTTGGATTACAAATCCGCTTATGCTCCATCATTGGGTGGTTCCGCTTGGGATATACAAACGTGCAATGAAATGGTCATGCCGATGTGCTCTCAAGACGATACAAGCATGTTTAGAAAGAAGGACTGGGATTATAAAGCGTATTCGGACAATTGTTTCAAGAAGTTTAAGATTCGTCCAAGAGAAGATGAGATTCTGATTCGTTTTGGTGGGCGCCATATCGAGTAAGCATATTATGCTTTTATTTGTTATCGGAAGATTATATTTTTCATTATTTCACAGATCATATACCAACATCATATTCAGCAATGGCCTCCTAGATCCATGGAGTGGCGGTGGTGTACTTAAGACATCAAATGATGATATCACAATTATAATTATTCCTGAAGGTGCTCATCACCTTGACTTGAGAGGTTCCAAACCTGAGGTAATTCAGTAAATCCAACTATCACAACAAATGAAAAGGAGGCAATTTTCTTTCTATTTCAGGATCCAGTTTCCGTCATTGAAGCAAGAAAACGTGAAGTCAATATTATAAAGTCGTGGATAGCAAACTTTTACTCAGCGCAATTAAAAAAGAAGAGGATGTAACGTTGTACTTTAAAGAAATTAAAATAAAGTTGTTGAACGAAGACGCCATTGTGTTTTTAAATAAATCTTACTCACTCTATGGAAAGGTTGTTTTACCGCGTATGAAATATGGAAATGAAGTTCATTTAAATTTTCTGTTTGCTCGGACGTCTTTGGTACACCTTTGAATTTTTTGCATTACAGCCCTTGACTACGTGCTGGAAGATAGAGTCCAAAACATCAAAGAACATTCACTATTCTTTGCTGACGATGAAGCCGCATCATAAACGAATGTTCGACAACCTTGCAATAAGCACTTGATGTATGGTAATGGTAAGACGTTTTAGAAGGAAGTGGGTAGGTTATTATAGTTATCAAAAAAGCTAGAGTACTTGTAACTCCCGTGTTCTGATCCAAACATGCCTATTAAAAATTTTATTTTAATGGAAACATGCTCCCCAAGTGTGAAGAATTTAAATTTTTAAATATAAGTGTGATCAATAGTAAGAATTGAAGAAAGTTGTGATGACGATATCAATCATGGAAAAAGTGTAAGGTATATGAGATCAAAAAAACTCTGTCATCTTCTGTGATACAAAAATGCCCTCTATTGAGGTTTACAACCGTCCCCTCCAGTGGTAAGGTGGTGATAGTACGTCTGAAACAAGACGGTTTGGAGCGTTCAATGGAAAGATCTAACATCATACAACCTTCGGACACGTCCGCGGACAGCAAAAAAGAAAGGCAAGGTATAATTTAAAATACAAGACTTTTATCCTTCAAAAAAAGTTCAACAACTGGACTAAATATTTGGTGGTTTTCTGACATATTCATATTAAGAGTTGGCAGTTTGAAAAATCTAATTTCAATTTTGAATTCTATTCTCCTACTAATCGTGTGTTTTTTTAATTTCTCTTTTAATTTTTTCAATGTAGATAAATCAAATTTTTTTGTAAAGTTTTTTATTTTTAGTCATCATCTATTCACAACGACAGTAGGGACTTCCCAACGCAATGGGGGCGTTCAATAGCTTTTTGTTGTTGTTTACGTGTTAAGCATTTGATTTTGGTGGGGGCAAAACCCCCATTTATTAGGCTTAATACAAGCTTTTAACTTACAAACTAAGAAACTTAATAGCTAAGACTTACTGACTAGTTAGAGGGCTTAGGAGACGAAGTCTTAGGCAGGGAGTACTTATATTGAAGTCAAAACAAGAGGAGTGGGAGTTGACATTCCTCAGCATTCGGGAGATGGGTTCATTGGAGCCGTAAGAGGTTCGATGGGTGGGAAGATAGAAGAGACGGGAATTCCGGGCGTTACGAGGGTTAGTATTTAGAAAAATGGATTCGTTAAGGGCTGGACAGTCAATGGTACCTGTGAAAATTCGGTGAATGAAGAGAACGTCAAATATTTCTCTTCGATCTTTCAGCGTATTGAGGTTGAGGAGTTTGATTCGGTCTTGATAAGGAGGTAATATCAGGGGATTACTCCAATTAAGACCTCGAAGAACAAATCGGAGGAAACGGCGTTGTATGCTCTCAATTTTGGCAATGTGCACTTGTTGGAAAAGCGAACAGACTTGACAAGCATATTCAAGAAGCGGACGGACAAATGAAATGTAAAGGGATCGGGTTACGTAGGGGTCAGCAAATTCTTCGGACCATCATTTCACGAAGCCAAGTGCTGAATTTGCCTTAAGGATTATATCGTCGATATGCTTGACGAAATTCAGCTCACGGTCGCAAATAATCCCAAGGTCCCGGATCACCTCAACGGTGGAAATGATTTGACCGTTTAGAAGATAGAGACAGGGAGGAGATTTGATGCGTTTACGTGAGAAGGTTATTGATTGGCACTTGGAAACATTTAGCTCCAGGCAGTTTTTGGAGCACCATATTGAAAAATCGTCGAGATCATGTTGGAGGGGGAAGAGTCTTCAGAAGAAGAAATGACCCGGTAAAACTTAGTATCGTCCGCATATAGAGAGATAAAGGAGTGTTTGATGATCATTTCAATGTCGTCAATACTGAGAATGAAGTGAAGAGGGCCTAAGTGGCTGCCTTGGGGAACACCGGATGTGGCTAGAAAGTGGCTGGATAAGGCGGATCTGAACCGAACGCTGTAAAAACGGTTTTCTAAATAAGAAGAAATCCATCTTAACAGAAAGGGTTCAAAGCCGAGGGTTGAAAGTTTAAAAAGAATAAGTTTGTGAGAGATTTTATCGAAAGCTTTACTAAAGTCCTTTCCATTCTCCAAGGCTGAGAGGGAAAATGAGACAAAGTCAACGAGGTTTGTTGTTGTTGACCTGCCTTTGAGGCCCCGTGTTGTCTAGGGGAAATGAGAGATTTGCAACGAAAACTCAAGTTTTCATACAATATGCTTTCGAAAATTTTGGGTATATGCGATAGTTTAGCGATGGGACGATAATTTAATCGCACTTAGGACCTTTTTTGTGTATAGGGGTTATAAACGCCGTTTTCCAAGCTTGAGGGAAAACTCCAAGGGATATGGACAAGTTAAAGGTTTTTGAAATGGGAAGGGAAAGAGTTGAGGAGCACTTCTTAAGAAATATGGCAGGTATACCATCGGGACCAGGAATATACTCATCATTTAGATGATTTAACTTTTCTTCAATTAGATGGGAGTCAAAGAAACGTGGAAGGAATGGATCAAAAGAAAAATTCGGTAAAAACGAGAAATAAGTTGAGTCAGGAGCAAAAGAATCACCCGTGAAATACTGTTTGAAGTAACTTGCGAAATAGTTTGCTTCGGCGAGTGCATCGGATGAGGTTTCGTTATTGAATTAAAGGGAGGAAGGGTACCGCCGTCAGATTTTTTTTTGTGGTTGACAAATTTATAAAAAGACTTGGGGTCATTAATAATGTTAGATTTCATTTCATTTAAATAGCGTTGGTAAAGGGTGTTGAAAAGCTCACAGAAGTGTAGATAACAACCAAGGTAAGCTGAATAGTCAGTAGGAGATCGAGTACGAAGGAAGATTGTCCACAATTTGTTCCTTTTATTTCTTAGAGTACGGAGCCTATGGTTATACCAAGGTGGGGAAGTAGAAGAAGTTTTAAGTCTGGAAAGGGGAACGAAGAGGGATGTAGCATTATGTATTTCTCTGTAGAACGCGGATGTGGCATCTTCTACAGTTAAATTATCAAAATTAAAGTGAGTTCTATTGAGATAATCATTAATTTTCCGAAAGTTTGCTTTGTGGAAATCGTATGAAGCAGGAGGTACGGGCGGGTTAGATGGGTTTGAAGACCAGAGAAAAAATGAGAGAAGGATAGGAGGGTGTAGGTTATCTATGGTTGAAAGAAGTAGGGGTGAAACGTGAAAGTGAGATTGAAGAATTAATGGGGCTGTTGTAAATACAAGTTCAAGTTGTCTAGCAGACGTACACACTACACACCCATTTCTACACAAAATATATCGAAAAGCATCCGAGTATTTTTGGTATACCTTTCCATTCAAGTGATCAGCTGAAAGAAATTTTTTTTCTGTTTCTTTTCATGTTACTTTTTCATTTTGGTGTGTATTTATTTCAGTATAAGAGTCACTAAGTTGAAAAAAAGATTTAACTAAATTCGATTTTGTATGTTTTTCTGTTTTTAAAAGTGGAATTTTTATATTTCAAAGCTGTTGTCCGCAGCAATCTCGAAAGAGATATCTGAATCGTTCATGAAGGTATCTAAGATACTATCCGATAGATTCGTTCGGTTAAAGCCAAAACAATCTGTGTCTCAGCTTGTTGTTCCCATCAATTCAATTTATTTATTTTTATTTATTTACTTCACTTGCCGACTATTCCTTTCCACTAGTAAAAAATTTTATAACAAGAAGATGCAAAATGCAAGCAATGCTTGTTTTCTACTTACTTAATTATGCTGGAATTACAGTTCGGGGTGAATCTGCGGCTCAACCAACATCCTTCGATAACTACTTAGATTTTTCGAGCTCTCTCCAGTTTTACACTCTAAGTCGGTTAAGGGGTTCATCCACTTGATTTCGCCACCTCAGACGAGGTCTTCCCTTCCGCGGTTTTCCTGCAATGTGCTTTCGAAAACCCTTCGAGTCGGAGCACTGATGTCCGGACACTCTACATGGTCCAGCCTCGCGATGCGTTCTCTTCTAGCTATGCCTATTCCGCGGTACAGCTTGCTGTCGTATCTTCTTCTCCACACATATATGTAACCAAAGATCATTTGGAATAGGGTAAACGCACTAGTATCCGGACAGTGTTAGTATCCGGACACATTGACCTTTTGCGATTAATAGATATATCACTCAAAAAAACCAACAAACCTCAACAAGCATGGGTCCTACACATGCATGCAAAGTTTCAGGTACTTGAAATGCGTACTTTAAGAACTACGCATCATTTTATTGTTTAAGGTTAGAGGGTGCGGTCTCGTTGTCGATTTGTGTAAAAAAAATAGTGCGAACACTTTTGGTAGAGGAAAGAGACAGAGGAATGGGAACTACATTTGGAAACGGGAGAGGGAAGTAAAAATTAAAAACTGCAAAACTGAAAATTGCCATAAACACAACATGGTCAACATGGATGAAGAATAAGAATATAGGACTCCCAGCGAAATACCAAATCTTCGATGCTACAACGAGGTCGGTTATTTTGTACGCAGTCCAAGTTTGGGGATATCTTCAAAATAAGAGTGTGGAGCAGCTGCTCAGATTCTTTCTGAAAAGAGTATTTGCTATTAATTGAAGTCTCCATTTCGAGCAACCCCCAAAAAATCGTTATTTTTCGTCTATCTCGCTCCGTTCTCGAGGTATGGAGCTTTTTACATTTTGGTCACCCAGGAAAGTGAGATTTCAGTAATATTTTGATGGGATCGTATTAAGCGTCTCAAATGGAGTTCCCCCACCATACAACCCTCAAAGAATCGTTATTTTTCGTCTATCTCGCTTAGTTCTCGAGATATGGAGCTTTTAACATTTTAGTCACCCAGGAAAGTGAGATTACATGAATGTTTTGATGGGATCGTATTAAGCGTCTCAAATGGAGTAACCCCTTCGACCAACCCCCAAAAAATCGTTATTTTTCGTCTATCTCGCTCCGTTCTTGAGATATGGAGCTTTTAACATTTTAGTCACCCAGTAAAGTGAGATTTCAGGAATGTTTAGATGGGATCGTATGAAGCGTCTCAACTAAACTACCCCTTCGACCAACTCCCAAAAAATCGATATTTTTCGTCTATCTCGCTTAGTTCTCGAGATATGGAGCTTTTAACATTTTAGTCACCCAGGAAAGTGAGATTTCAGGAATGTTTTGATGAGATCGTATGAAGCGTCTCAAGTTAAATACTCCTTCGACCAACCCCCAAAAAATCGTTATTTTTCGTCTATCTCGCTTAGTTCTCGAGATATGGAGCTTTTAACATTTAAGTCACCCAGGAAAGTGAGATTTCAGGAATGTTTTCATGGGATCGTATAAAGCGTCTCAAATGGGGTTTCCCCTTCGACCAACCCCCAAAAAATCGTTACTTTTCGTCTATCTCGCTTAGTTCTCGAGATATGGAGCTTTTTACATTTTGGTCACCCAGGAAAGTGAGATTTCAGGAATGTTTTGATGGGATCGTATGAAGGGTTTCAAATGAAGTACCCTTTCGACCAACCCCCAAAAAATCGTTATTTTTCGTCTATCTCGCTCCGTTCTCGAGATATGGAGCTTTTAACATTTTGGTCACCCAGGAAAGTGAGATTTCAGGAATGTTTTGATGGGATCGTATGAAGCGTCTCAAATGAAGTACCCCTTCGACCAACTCCCAAAAAAATCGTTACTTTTCGTCTATCTCGCTTTGTTCTCGAGATATGGAGCTTTTAACATTTAAGTCACCCAGGAAAGTGAGATTTCAGGAATGTTTTCATGGGATCGTATAAAGCGTCTCAAATGGAGTTTCCCCTTCGACCAACCCCCAAAAAATCGTTACTTTTCGTCTATCTCGCTTAGTTCTCGAGATATGGAGCTTTTTACATTTTGGTCACCCAGGAAAGTGAGATTTCAGGAATGTTTTGATGGGATCGTATGAAGGGTTTCAAATGAAGTACCCTTTCGACCAACCCCCAAAAAATCGTTATTTTTCGTCTATCTCGCTCCGTTCTCGAGATATGGAGCTTTTAACATTTTGGTCACCCAGGAAAGTGAGATTTCAGGAATGTTTTGATGGGATCGTATGAAGCGTCTCAAATGAAGTACCCCTTCGACCAACTCCCAAAAAAATCGTTACTTTTCGTCTATCTCGCTTTGTTCTCGAGATATGGAGCTTTTAACATTTAAGTCACCCAGGAAAGTGAGATTTCAGGAATGTTTTCATGGGATCGTATAAAGCGTCTCAAATGGAGTTTCCCCTTCGACCAACCCCCAAAAAATCGTTACTTTTCGTCTATCTCGCTTAGTTCTCGAGATATGGAGCTTTTTACATTTTAGTCACCCAGGAAAGTGAGATTTCAGGAATGTTTTGATGGGATCGTTTAAAGCAACTCAAGTAACCCCTCCGAGCAACCCCCAAAAAATCGTTATTTTTCGTCTATCTCGCTTCGTTCTCGAGATATGGAGCTTTTTACATTTTGGTCACCTAGGAAAGTGAGATTTCAGTAATGTTTAGATGGGATCGTATGAAGCGTCTCAAATGGAGTTCCCCCACCGTACAACCCCCAAAAAATCGTTATTTTTCGTCTATCTCGCTCCGTTCTCGAGATATGGAGCTTTTAACATTTTGGTCACCCAGGAAAGTGAGATTTCAGGAATGTTTTCATGGGATCGTATAAAGCGTCTCAAATGGGGTTTCCCCTTCGACCAACCCCCAAAAAATCGTTACTTTTCGTCTATCTCGCTTAGTTCTCGAGATATGGAGCTTTTTACATTTTGGTCACCCAGGAAAGTGAGATTTCAGGAATGTTTTGATGGGATCGTATGAAGGGTTTCAAATGAAGTACCCTTTCGACCAACCCCCAAAAAATCGTTATTTTTCGTCTATCTCGCTCCGTTCTCGAGATATGGAGCTTTTAACATTTTGGTCACCCAGGAAAGTGAGATTTCAGGAATGTTTTGATGGGATCGTATGAAGCGTCTCAAATGAAGTACCCCTTCGACCAACTCCCAAAAAAATCGTTACTTTTCGTCTATCTCGCTTTGTTCTCGAGATATGGAGCTTTTAACATTTAAGTCACCCAGGAAAGTGAGATTTCAGGAATGTTTTCATGGGATCGTATAAAGCGTCTCAAATGGAGTTTCCCCTTCGACCAACCCCCAAAAAATCGTTACTTTTCGTCTATCTCGCTTAGTTCTCGAGATATGGAGCTTTTTACATTTTGGTCACCCAGGAAAGTGAGATTTCAGGAATGTTTTGATGGGATCGTATGAAGGGTTTCAAATGAAGTACCCTTTCGACCAACCCCCAAAAAATCGTTATTTTTCGTCTATCTCGCTCCGTTCTCGAGATATGGAGCTTTTAACATTTTGGTCACCCAGGAAAGTGAGATTTCAGGAATGTTTTGATGGGATCGTATGAAGCGTCTCAAATGAAGTACCCCTTCGACCAACTCCCAAAAAAATCGTTACTTTTCGTCTATCTCGCTTTGTTCTCGAGATATGGAGCTTTTAACATTTAAGTCACCCAGGAAAGTGAGATTTCAGGAATGTTTTCATGGGATCGTATAAAGCGTCTCAAATGGAGTTTCCCCTTCGACCAACCCCCAAAAAATCGTTACTTTTCGTCTATCTCGCTTAGTTCTCGAGATATGGAGCTTTTTACATTTTAGTCACCCAGGAAAGTGAGATTTCAGGAATATTTTGATGGGATCGTATGAAGCGTCTCAAATGGAGTTCCCCCACCGTACAACCCCCAAAAAATCGTTATTTTTCGTCTATCTCGCTCCGTTCTCGAGATATGGAGCTTTTAACATTTTGGTCACCCAGGAAAGTGAGATTTCAGGAATGTTTTGATGGGATCGTATGAAGGGTTTCACATGAAGTACCCTTTCGACCAACCCCCAAAAAATCGTTATTTTTCGTCTATCTCGCTCCGTTCTCGAGATATGGAGCTTTTAACATTTTGGTCACCCAGGAAAGTGAGATTTCAGGAATGTTTTGATGGGATCGTATGAAGCGTCTCAAATGAAGTACCCCTTCGACCAACTCCCAAAAAAATCGTTACTTTTCGTCTATCTCGCTTTGTTCTCGAGATATGGAGCTTTTAACATTTAAGTCACCCAGGAAAGTGAGATTTCAGGAATGTTTTCATGGGATCGTATAAAGCGTCTCAAATGGAGTTTCCCCTTCGACCAACCCCCAAAAAATCGTTACTTTTCGTCTATCTCGCTTAGTTCTCGAGATATGGAGCTTTTTACATTTTGGTCACCCAGGAAAGTGAGATTTCAGGAATGTTTTGATGGGATCGTATGAAGGGTTTCAAATGAAGTACCCTTTCGACCAACCCCCAAAAAATCGTTATTTTTCGTCTATCTCGCTCCGTTCTCGAGATATGGAGCTTTTAACATTTTGGTCACCCAGGAAAGTGAGATTTCAGGAATGTTTTGATGGGATCGTATGAAGCGTCTCAAATGAAGTACCCCTTCGACCAACTCCCAAAAAAATCGTTACTTTTCGTCTATCTCGCTTTGTTCTCGAGATATGGAGCTTTTAACATTTAAGTCACCCAGGAAAGTGAGATTTCAGGAATGTTTTCATGGGATCGTATAAAGCGTCTCAAATGGAGTTTCCCCTTCGACCAACCCCCAAAAAATCGTTACTTTTCGTCTATCTCGCTTAGTTCTCGAGATATGGAGCTTTTTACATTTTAGTCACCCAGGAAAGTGAGATTTCAGGAATGTTTTGATGGGATCGTTTAAAGCAACTCAAGTAACCCCTCCGAGCAACCCCCAAAAAATCGTTATTTTTCGTCTATCTCGCTTCGTTCTCGAGATATGGAGCTTTTTACATTTTGGTCACCTAGGAAAGTGAGATTTCAGGAATGTTTAGATGGGATCGTATGAAGCGTCTCAAATGGAGTTCCCCCACCGTACAACCCCCAAAAAATCGTTATTTTTCGTCTATCTCGCTCCGTTCTCGAGATATGGAGCTTTTAACATTTTGGTCACCCAGGAAAGTGAGATTTCAGGAATGTTTTGATGGGATCGTATGAAGCGTCTAAAATTAAGTTCCCCCACCGTACAACTCCCAAAAAATCGTTATTTTTCGTCTATCTCGCTTCGTTCTCGAGATATGGAGCTTTTAACATTTTAGTCACCCAGGAAAGTGAGATTTCAGTAATGTTTTGATGGGATCGTATTAAGCGTCTCAAATGCAGTATCCCCTTCGACTTACCCTCAAAAAATCGTTATTTTTCGTCTATCTCGCTTCGTTCTCGAGATATGGAACTTTTTACATTTTGGTCACCCAGGAAAGTGAGATTTCAGTAATGTTTTGATGGGATCGTATTAAGCGTCTCAAATGCAGTATCCCCTTCGACTTACCCTCAAAAAATCGTTATTTTTCGTCTATCTCGCTTCGTTCTCGAGATATGGAACTTTTTACATTTTGGTCACCCAGGAAAGTGAGATTTCAGGAATGTTTTGATGGGATCGTTAAAAGCAACTCAAGTAACCCCTCCGAGCAACCCCCAAAAAATCGTTATTTTTCGTCTATCTCGCTTCGTTCTCGAGATATGGAGCTTTTTACATTTTGGTCACCTAGGAAAGTGAGATTTCAGGAATGTTTAGATGGGATCGTATGAAGCGTCTCAAATGGAGTTCCCCCACCGTACAACCCCCAAAAAATCGTTATTTTTCGTCTATCTCGCTTCGTTCTCGAGATATGGAGCTTTTTACATTTTGGTCACCCAGGAAAGTGAGATTTCAGGAATGTTTTGATGGGATCGTATGAAGCGTCTCAAATGAAGTACCCCTTCGACCAACTCCCAAAAAAATCGTTACTTTTCGTCTATCTCGCTTTGTTCTCGAGATATGGAGCTTTTAACATTTAAGTCACCCAGGAAAGTGAGATTTCAGGAATGTTTTCATGGGATCGTATAAAACGTCTCAAATGGAGTTTCCCCTTCGACCAACCCCCAAAAAATCGTTACTTTTCGTCTATCTCGCTTAGTTCTCGAGATATGGAGCTTTTTACATTTTGGTCACCCAGGAAAGTGAGATTTCAGGAATGTTTTGATGGGATCGTATGAAGGGTTTCAAATGAAGTACCCTTTCGACCAACCCCCAAAAAATCGTTATTTTTCGTCTATCTCGCTCCGTTCTCGAGATATGGAGCTTTTAACATTTTGGTCACCCAGGAAAGTGAGATTTCAGGAATGTTTTGATGGGATCGTATGAAGCGTCTCAAATGAAGTACCCCTTCGACCAACTCCCAAAAAAATCGTTACTTTTCGTCTATCTCGCTTTGTTCTCGAGATATGGAGCTTTTAACATTTAAGTCACCCAGGAAAGTGAGATTTCAGGAATGTTTTCATGGGATCGTATAAAGCGTCTCAAATGGAGTTTCCCCTTCGACCAACCCCCAAAAAATCGTTACTTTTCGTCTATCTCGCTTAGTTCTCGAGATATGGAGCTTTTTACATTTTAGTCACCCAGGAAAGTGAGATTTCAGGAATGTTTTGATGGGATCGTTTAAAGCAACTCAAGTAACCCCTCCGAGCAACCCCCAAAAAATCGTTATTTTTCGTCTATCTCGCTTCGTTCTCGAGATATGGAGCTTTTTACATTTTGGTCACCTAGGAAAGTGAGATTTCAGGAATGTTTAGATGGGATCGTATGAAGCGTCTCAAATGGAGTTCCCCCACCGTACAACCCCCAAAAAATCGTTATTTTTCGTCTATCTCGCTCCGTTCTCGAGATATGGAGCTTTTAACATTTTGGTCACCCAGGAAAGTGAGATTTCAGGAATGTTTTGATGGGATCGTATGAAGCGTCTAAAATTAAGTTCCCCCACCGTACAACTCCCAAAAAATCGTTATTTTTCGTCTATCTCGCTTCGTTCTCGAGATATGGAGCTTTTAACATTTTAGTCACCCAGGAAAGTGAGATTTCAGTAATGTTTTGATGGGATCGTATTAAGCGTCTCAAATGCAGTATCCCCTTCGACTTACCCTCAAAAAATCGTTATTTTTCGTCTATCTCGCTTCGTTCTCGAGATATGGAACTTTTTACATTTTGGTCACCCAGGAAAGTGAGATTTCAGTAATGTTTTGATGGGATCGTATTAAGCGTCTCAAATGCAGTATCCCCTTCGACTTACCCTCAAAAAATCGTTATTTTTCGTCTATCTCGCTTCGTTCTCGAGATATGGAACTTTTTACATTTTGGTCACCCAGGAAAGTGAGATTTCAGGAATGTTTTGATGGGATCGTTTAAAGCAACTCAAGTAACCCCTCCGAGCAACCCCCAAAAAATCGTTATTTTTCGTCTATCTCGCTTCGTTCTCGAGATATGGAGCTTTTTACATTTTGGTCACCTAGGAAAGTGAGATTTCAGGAATGTTTAGATGGGATCGTATGAAGCGTCTCAAATGGAGTTCCCCCACCGTACAACCCCCAAAAAATCGTTATTTTTCGTCTATCTCGCTTCGTTCTCGAGACATGGAGCTTTTTACATTTTGGTCACCCAGGAAAGTGAGATTTCTGGAATGTTTAGATGGGATCGTATGAAGCGTCTCAAATGGAGTTCCCCCACCATACAACCCACAAAAAATCGTTATTTTTCGTCTATCTCGCTTCGTTCTCGAGATATGGAACTTTTTACATTTTGGTCACCCAGGAAAGTGAGATTTCAGGAATGTTTTGATGGGATCGTTTAAAGCAACTCAAGTAACCCCTCCGAGCAACCCCCAAAAAATCGTTATTTTTCGTCTATCTCGCTTCGTTCTCGAGATATGGAGCTTTTTACATTTTGGTCACCCAGGAAAGTGAGATTTCTGGAATGCTTAGATGGGATCGTATGAAGCGTCTCAAATGGAGTTCCCCCACCATACAACCCACAAAAAATCGTTATTTTTCGTCTATCTCGCTTCGTTCTCGAGACATGGAGCTTTTTACATTTTGGTCACCCAGGAAAGTGAGATTTCTGGAATGTTTAGATGGGATCGTATGAAGCGTCTCAAATGGAGTTCCCCCACCATACAACCCACAAAAAATCGTTATTTTTCGTCTATCTCGCTTCGTTCTCGAGACATGGAGCTTTTTACATTTTAGTCACCCAGGAAAGTGAGATTTCAAGAATGTTTTGATGGGATCGTATGAAGCGTCTCAAATGGAGTTCCCCCACCGTACAACCCCCAAAAAATCGTTATTTTTCGTCTTTCTCGCTTCGTTCTCGAGATATGGAGCATTTTACATTTTCGTCACCCAGGAAAGTGAGATTTCTGGAATGTTTAGATGGGATCGTATGAAGCGTCTCAAATGAAGTACCATTTCGACCAACCCCCAAAAAATCGTTATTTTTCGTCTATCTCGGTCCGTTCTCGGGATATGGAGCTTTTAACATTTTGGTCACCCAGGAAAGTGAGATTTCAGGAATGTTTAGATGGGATCGTATGAAGCGTTTCAAATGAAGTACCCTTTCGACCAACCCCCAAAAAATCGTTATTTTTCGTCTATCTCGCTTCGTTCTCGAGATATGGAGCTTTTTACATTTTAGTCACCCAGGAAAGTGAGATTTCAGGAATATTTTGATGGGATCGTATGAAGCGTCTCAAATGGAGTTCCCCCACCATACAACCCACAAAAAATCGTTATTTTTCGTCTATCTCGCTTCGTTCTCGAGACATGGAGCTTTTTACATTTTGGTCACCCAGGAAAGTGAGATTTCTGGAATGTTTAGATGGGATCGTATGAAGCGTCTCAAATGGAGTTCCCCCACCATACAACCCACAAAAAATCGTTATTTTTCGTCTATCTCGCTTCGTTCTCGAGACATGGAGCTTTTTACATTTTAGTCACCCAGGAAAGTGAGATTTCAAGAATGTTTTGATGGGATCGTATGAAGCGTCTCAAATGGAGTTCCCCCACCGTACAACCCCCAAAAAATCGTTATTTTTCGTCTTTCTCGCTTCGTTCTCGAGATATGGAGCATTTTACATTTTCGTCACCCAGGAAAGTGAGATTTCTGGAATGTTTAGATGGGATCGTATGAAGCGTCTCAAATGAAGTACCATTTCGACCAACCCCCAAAAAATCGTTATTTTTCGTCTATCTCGGTCCGTTCTCGGGATATGGAGCTTTTAACATTTTGGTCACCCAGGAAAGTGAGATTTCAGGAATGTTTAGATGGGATCGTATGAAGCGTTTCAAATGAAGTACCCTTTCGACCAACCCCCAAAAAATCGTTATTTTTCGTCTATCTCGCTTCGTTCTCGAGATATGGAGCTTTTTACATTTTAGTCACCCAGGAAAGTGAGATTTCAAGAATGTTTTGATTGGATCGTATGAAGCGTCTCAAATGGAGTTCCCCCACCGTACAAACCCCAAAAAATCGTTATTTTTCGTCTATCTCGCTTCGTTCTCGAGATATGGAGCTTTTTACATTTTAGTCACCCAGGAAAGTGAGATTTCAGGAATATTTTGATGGGATCGTATTAAGCGTCTCAAATGGAGTTCCCCCACCGTACAACCCCCAAAAAATCGTTATTTTTCGTCTATCTCGCTTCGTTCTCGAGATATGGAGCTTTTTACATTTTAGTCACCCAGGAAAGTGAGATTTCAAGAATGTTTTGATGGGATCGTATGAAGCGTCTTAAATGGAGTTCTCTCACCGTACAACCCCCAAAAAATCGTTATTTTTCGTCTATCTCGCTTAGTTCTCGAGATATGGAGCTTTTTACATTTTAGTCACCCAGGAAAGTGAGATTTCAGGAATATTTTGATGGGATCGTATGAAGCGTCTCAAATGGAGTTCCCCCACCGTACAACCCCCAAAAAATCGTTATTTTTCGTCTATCTCGCTTCGTTCTCGAGATATGGAGCTTTTTACATTTTAGTCACCCAGGAAAGTGAGATTTCAAGAATGTTTTGATGGGATCGTATGAAGCGTCTCAAATGGAGTTCTCTCACCGTACAACCCCCAAAAAATCGTTATTTTTCGTCTATCTCGCTTAGTTCTCGAGATATGGAGCTTTTTACATTTTAGTCACCCAGGAAAGTGAGATTTCAGGAATATTTTGATGGGATCGTATGAAGCGTCTCAAATGGAGTTCCCTCACCATACAACCCCCAAAAAATCGTTATTTTTCGTCTATCTCGCTTCGTTCTCGAGATATGGAGCTTTTTACATTTTAGTCACCCATGAAAGTGACATTACACGAATGTTTTGATGGGATCGTATGAAGCGTCTCAAATGGAGTAACCCCTCCAAGCAAACCCCAAAAAATCGTTATTTTTCGTCTATCTCGCTTCGTTCTCGAGATATGGAGCTTTTTACATTTTAGTCACCCAGGAAAGTGAGATTTCTGGAATGTTTAGATGGGATCGTATGAAGCGTCTCAAATGAAGTACCCTTTCGACCAACCCCCAAAAAATCGTTTTTTTTCGTCTATCTCGCTTCGTTCTCGAGATATGGAGCTTTTTACATTTTAGTCACCCAGGAAAGTGAGATTTCAAGAATGTTTTGATTGGATCGTATGAAGCGTCTCAAATGGAGTTCCCTCACCGTACAACCCCCAAAAAATCGTTATTTTTCGTCTATCTCGCTTCGTTCTCGAGATATGGAGCTTTTTACATATTAGTCACCCAGGAAAGTGAGATTTCAGGAATATTTTGATGGGATCGTATTAAGCGTCTCAAATGGAGTTCCCCCACCGTACAACCCCCAAAAATTCGTTATTTTTCGTCTATCTCGCTTCGTTCTCGAGATATGGAGATTTTTACATTTTAGTCACCCAGGAAAGTGACATTACACGAATGTTTTGATGGGATCGTATGAAGCGTCTCAAATGGAGTAACCCCTCCAAGCAAACCCCAAAAAATCGTTATTTTTCGTCTATCTCGCTTCGTTCTCGAGATATGGAGCTTTTTACATTTTAGTCACCCAGGAAAGTGAGATTTCTGGAATGTTTAGATGGGATCGTATGAAGCGTCTCAAATGAAGTACCCTTTCGACCAACCCCCAAAAAATCGTTATTTTTCGTCTATCTCGGTCCGTTCTCGAGATATGGAGCTTTTAACATTTTGGTCACCCAGGAAAGTGAGATTTCAGGAATGTTTAAGTGGGATCGTATGAAGCGTTTCAAATGAAGTACCCTTTCGACCAACCCCCAAAAAATCGTTTTTTTTCGTCTATCTCGCTTCGTTCTCGAGATATGGAGCTTTTTACATTTTAGTCACCCAGGAAAGTGAGATTTCAAGAATGTTTTGATTGGATCGTATGAAGCGTCTCAAATGGAGTTCCCTCACCGTACAACCCCCAAAAAATCGTTATTTTTCGTCTATCTCGCTTCGTTCTCGAGATATGGAGCTTTTTACATTTTAGTCACCCAGGAAAGTGAGATTTCAGGAATATTTTGATGGGATCGTATTAAGCGTCTCAAATGGAGTTCCCCCACCGTACAACCCCTAAAAAATCGTTATTTTTCGTCTATCTCGCTTCGTTCTCGAGATATGGAGCTTTTTACATTTTAGTCACCCAGGAAAGTGAGATTTCAAGAATGTTTTGATGGGATCGTATGAAGCGTCTCAAATGGAGTTCCCTCACCGTACAACCCCCAAAAAATCGTTATTTTTCGTCTATCTCGCTTAGTTCTCGAGATATGGAGCTTTTTACATTTTAGTCACCCAGGAAAGTGAGATTTCAGGAATATTTTGATGGGATCGTATGAAGCGTCTCAAATGGAGTTCCCCCACCGTACAACCCCCAAAAAATCGTTATTTTTCGTCTATCTCGCTTCGTTCTCGAGATATGGAGCTTCTTACATTTTAGTCACCCAGGAAAGTGAGATTTCAAGAATGTTTTGATGGGATCGTATGAAGCGTCTCAAATGGAGTTCCCTCACCATACAATCCCCAAAAAATCGTTATTTTTCGTCTATCTCGGTTCGTTCTCGAGATATGGAGCTTTTTACATTTTAGTCACCCAGGAAAGTGACATTACACGAATGTTTTGATGGGATCGTATGAAGCGTCTCAAATGGAGTAACCCCCCCTAGCAACCCCCAAAAAATCGTTATTTTTCGTCTATCTCGCTTCGTTCTCGAGATATGGAGCTTTTAACATTTTGGTCACCCAGGAAAGTGAGATTTCAGGAATGTTTAGATGGGATCGTAAGAAGCGTTTCAAATGAAGTACCCTTTCGACAACCCTCAAAAAATCGTTATTTTTCGTCTATCTCGGTCCGTTCTCGAGATATGGAGCTTTTAACATTTAAGTCACCCAGGAAAGTGAGATTTCAGGAATGTTTTGATGGGATCGTATGAAGCGTCTCAAATGCAGTATCCCCTTCGACTTACCCCCAAAAAATCGTTATTTTTCGTCTATCTCGGTCCGTTCTCGAGATATGGAGCTTTTAACATTTTGGTCACCCAGGAAAGTGAGATTTCATGAATGTTTTGATGGGATCGTATGAAGCGTCTCAAATGAAGTACCCCTTCGACCAACTCTCAAAAAATCGTTACTTTTCGTCTATCTCGCTTAGTTCTCGAGATATGGAGCTTTTTACATTTTAGTCACCCAGGAAAGTGAGATTTCAGGAATGTTTTGATGGGATCGTATGAAGCGTCTCAAATGAAATACCCCTTCGACCAACTCCCAAAAAAATCGTTACTTTTCGTCTATCTCGCTTAGTTCTCGAGATATGGAGCTTTTAACATTTTAGTCACATAGGAAAGTGAGATTTCAGGAATGTTTTCATGGGATCGTATAAAACGTCTCAAATGCAGTTTCCCCTTCGACCAACCCCCAAAAAATCGTTACTTTTCGTCTATCTCGCTTAGTTCTCGAGATATGGAGCTTTTTACATTTTAGTCACCCAGGAAAGTGAGATTTCAGGAATGTTAAGATGGGATCGTATGAAGCGTCTCAAATGGAGTAATCCCTTCGACCAACCCCCAAAAAATCGTTACTTTCCGTCTATCTCGCTTAGTTCTCGAGATATGGAGCTTTTTACATTTTAGTCACCCAGGAAAGTGAGATTTCAGGAATGTTTTGATGGGATCGTATGAAGCGTCTCGAATGGAGTTCCCCCACCGTACAAACCCCAAAAAATCGTTATTTTTCGTCTATCTCGCTTCGTTCTCGATATATGGAGCTTTTTACATTTTGGTCACCTAGGAAAGTGAGATTTCTGGAATGTTTAGATGGGATCGTATGAAGCGTCTCAAATGGAGTTCCCCACCGTATAACCTCCTAAAAATCGTTATTTTTCGTTTATCTCGCTTCGTTCTCGAGATATGGAGCTTTTTACATTTTAGTCACCCAGGAAAGTGAGATTTCAGGAATGTTTTGATGGGATCGTATGAAGCGTTTAAAATTAAGTTCCCCCACCGTACAACTCCCAAAAAATCGTTATTTTTCGTCTATCTCGCTTCGTTCTCGAGATATGGAGCTTTTAACATTTTAGTCACCCAGGAAAGTGAGATTTCAGTAATGTTTTGATGGGATCGTATGAAGCGTCTCAAATGGAGTAACCCCTTCGATCAACTCTCAAAAAATCGTTATTTTTCGTCTATCTCGCTTCGTTCTCGAGATATGGAACTTTTTACATTTTGGTCACCCAGGAAAGTGAGATTTCAGTAATGTTTTGATGGGATCGTATGAAGCGTCTCAAATGGAGTTCCCCACCGTACAACCTCCTAAAAATCGTTATTTTTCGTTTATCTCGCTTCGTTCTCGAGATATGGAGCTTTTTACATTTTAGTCACCCAGGAAAGTGAGATTTCAGGAATGTTTTGATGGGATCGTATTAAGCGTCTCAAATGGAGTAACCCCTTCGATCAACTCTCAAAAAATCGTTATTTTTCGTCTATCTCGCTTCGTTCTCGAGATATGGAACTTTTTACATTTTGGTCACCCAGGAAAGTGAGATTTCAGTAATGTTTTGATGGGATCGTATGAAGCGTCTCAAATGGAGTTCCCCACCGTACAACCTCCTAAAAATCGTTATTTTTCGTTTATCTCGCTTCGTTCTCGAGATATGGAGCTTTTTACATTTTAGTCACCCAGGAAAGTGAGATTTCAGGAATGTTTTGATGGGATCGTATTAAGCGTCTCAAATGGAGTAACCCCTTCGATCAACTCTCAAAAAATCGTTATTTTTCGTCTATCTCGCTTCGTTCTCGAGATATGGAACTTTTTACATTTTGGTCACCCAGGAAAGTGAGATTTCAGTAATGTTTTGATGGGATCGTATTAAGCGTCTCAAATGGAGTAACCCCTTCGATCAACTCTCAAAAATATCGTTATTTTTCGTCTATCTCGCTTCGTTCTCGAGATATGGAACTTTTTACATTTTGGTCACCCAGGAAAGTGAGATTTCAGTAATGTTTTGATGGGATCGTATGAAGCGTCTCAAATGGAGTTCCCCACCGTACAACCTCCTAAAAATCGTTATTTTTCGTTTATCTCGCTTCGTTCTCGAGATATGGAGGCTTTTTACATTTTAGTCACCCAGGAAAGTGAGATTTCAGGAATGTTTTGATGGGATCGTATGAAGCGTCTAAAATTAAGTTCCCCACCGCCTTACAACTCCCAAAAAAATCGTTATTTTTCGTCTATCTCGCTTCGTTCTCGGAGATATGGAGCTTTTAACATTTTAGTCACCCAGGAAAGTGAGATTTCAGTAATGTTTTGATGGGATCGTATTAAGCGTCTCAAATGGAGTAACCCCTTCGATCAACTCTCAAAAAATCGTTATTTTTCGTCTATCTCGCTTCGTTCTCGAGATATGGAACTTTTTACATTTTGGTCACCCAGGAAAGTGAGATTTCAGTAATGTTTTGATGGGATCGTATGAAGCGTCTCAAATGGAGTTCCCCACCGTACAACCTCCTAAAAATCGTTATTTTTCGTTTATCTCGCTTCGTTCTCGAGATATGGAGCTTTTTACATTTTAGTCACCCAGGAAAGTGAGATTTCAGGAATGTTTTGATGGGATCGTATGAAGCGTCTAAAATTAAGTTACCCCACCGTACAACTCCCAAAAAATCGTTATTTTTCGTCTATCTCGCTTCGTTCTCGAGATATGGAGCTTTTAACATTTTAGTCACCCAGGAAAGTGAGATTTCAGTAATGTTTTGATGGGATCGTATTAAGCGTCTCAAATGGAGTAACCCCTTCGATCAACTCGCAAAAAATCGTTATTTTTCGTCTATCTCGCTTAGTTCTCGAGATGTGGAGCTTTTAACATTTTAGTCACCCAGGAAAGTGATATTTCAGGAATGTTTTGTTGGGATCGTATGAAGCAACTCAAGTAACCCCTCCGAGCAACCCCCAAAAAATCGTTATTTTTCGTCTATCTCGCTTCGTTATCGATATATGGAGCTTTTTCTATTTTGGTCACCTAGGAAAGTGAGATTTCTGGAATGTTTAGATGGGATCGTATTAAGCGTCTCAAATGCAGTATCCCCTTCGACTTACCCTCAAAAAATCGTTATTTTTCGTCTATCTCGCTTCGTTCTCGAGATATGGAGCTTTTAACATTTTAGTCACCCAGGAAAGTGAGATTTCAGTAATGTTTTGATGGGATCGTATTAAGCGTCTCAAATGGAGTAACCCCTTCGATCAACTCGCAAAAAATCGTTATTTTTCGTCTATCTCGCTTAGTTCTCGAGATATGGAGCTTTTAACATTTTAGTCACCCAGGAAAGTGATATTTCAGGAATGTTTTGTTGGGATCGTATGAAGCAACTCAAGTAACCCCTCCGAGCAACCCCCAAAAAATCGTTATTTTTCGTCTATCTCGCTTCGTTATCGATATATGGAGCTTTTTCTATTTTGGTCACCTAGGAAAGTGAGATTTCTGGAATGTTTAGATGGGATCGTATGAAGCGTCTCAAATGGAGTTCCCCACCGTATAACCTCCTAAAAATCGTTATTTTTCGTTTATCTCGCTTCGTTCTCGAGATATGGAACTTTTTACATTTTGGTCACCCAGGAAAGTGAGATTTCAGTAATGTTTTGATGGGATCGTATTAAGCGTCTCAAATGGAGTAACCCCTTCGATCAACTCTCAAAAAATCGTTATTTTTCGTCTATCTCGCTTCGTTCTCGAGATATGGAACTTTTTACATTTTGGTCACCCAGGAAAGTGAGATTTCAGTAATGTTTTGATGGGATCGTATGAAGCGTCTCAAATGGAGTTCCCCACCGTACAACCTCCTAAAAATCGTTATTTTTCGTTTATCTCGCTTCGTTCTCGAGATATGGAGCTTTTTACATTTTAGTCACCCAGGAAAGTGAGATTTCAGGAATGTTTTGATGGGATCGTATGAAGCGTCTAAAATTAAGTTCCCCCACCGTACAACTCCCAAAAAATCGTTATTTTTCGTCTATCTCGCTTCGTTCTCGAGATATGGAGCTTTTAACATTTTAGTCACCCAGGAAAGTGAGATTTCAGTAATGTTTTGATGGGATCGTATTAAGCGTCTCAAATGCAGTATCCCCTTCGACTTACCCTCAAAAAATCGTTATTTTTCGTCTATCTCGCTTCGTTCTCGAGATATGGAACTTTTTACATTTTGGTCACCCAGGAAAGTGAGATTTCAGTAATGTTTTGATGGGATCGTATTAAGCGTCTCAAATGGAGTAACCCCTTCGATCAACTCTCAAAAAATCGTTATTTTTCGTCTATCTCGCTTCGTTCTCGAGATATGGAACTTTTTACATTTTGGTCACCCAGGAAAGTGAGATTTCAGTAATGTTTTGATGGGATCGTATTAAGCGTCTCAAATGGAGTAACCCCTTCGATCAACTCGCAAAAAATCGTTATTTTTCGTCTATCTCGCTTAGTTCTCGAGATATGGAGCTTTTAACATTTTAGTCACCCAGGAAAGTGATATTTCAGGAATGTTTTGTTGGGATCGTATGAAGCAACTCAAGTAACCCCTCCGAGCAACCCCCAAAAAATCGTTATTTTTCGTCTATCTCGCTTCGTTCTCGATATATGGAGCTTTTTACATTTTGGTCACCTAGGAAAGTGAGATTTCTGGAATGTTTAGATGGGATCGTATGAAGCGTCTCAAATGGAGTTCCCCACCGTATAACCTCCTAAAAATCGTTATTTTTCGTTTATCTCGCTTCGTTCTCGAGATATGGAGCTTTTTACATTTTAGTCACCCAGGAAAGTGAGATTTCAGGAATGTTTTGATGGGATCGTATGAAGCGTCTAAAATTAAGTTCCCCACCGTACAACTCCCAAAAAATCGTTATTTTTCGTCTATCTCGCTTCGTTCTCGAGATATGGAGCTTTTAACATTTTAGTCACCCAGGAAAGTGAGATTTCAGTAATGTTTTGATGGGATCGTATTAAGCGTCTCAAATGCAGTATCCCCTTCGACTTACCCTCAAAAAATCGTTATTTTTCGTCTATCTCGCTTCGTTCTCGAGATATGGAACTTTTTACATTTTGGTCACCCAGGAAAGTGAGATTTCAGTAATGTTTTGATGGGATCGTATTAAGCGTCTCAAATGGAGTAACCCCTTCGATCAACTCGCAAAAAATCGTTATTTTTCGTCTATCTCGCTTAGTTCTCGAGATATGGAGCTTTTAACATTTTAGTCACCCAGGAAAGTGATTTTTCAGGAATGTTTTGTTGGGATCGTATGAAGCGTCTCAAATGCAGTAACCCCTTCGACTAACCCCCAAAAAATCGTTATTTTTCGTCTATCTCGCTTCGTTCTCGAGATATGGAGCTTTTTACATTTTGGTCACCCAGAAAAGTGAGATTTCAGGAATGTTTAGATGGGATCGGATGATGCGTCTCAAATGGAGTCATCCCTTCGACCAACCCCCAAAAAATCGTTGCTTTCCGTCTATCTCGCTTAGTTCTCGAGATATGGAGCTTTTTACATTTTGGTCACCAAGGAAAGTGAGATTTCAGGAATGTTTTGATGGGATCGTATAAAGCGACTCAAATGGAGTTTCCCCTTTGAGCAACTTCCAAAAAATCGTTATTTTTTCGTCTATCTCGCTATTCTCCAGATATGGAGCTTTTTACATTTTAGTCACCCAGGAAAGTGAGATTTCAGTAATGTTTTGATGGGATCGTATGAAGCGTCTCAATTGAAGTACCCCTTCGACCAACTCCCAAAAAATCGTTACTTTTCGTCTATCTCGCTTTGTTCTCGAGATATGGAGCTTTTTACATTTTAGTCACCCAGGAAAGTGAGATTTCAGGAATGTTTTGATGGGATCGTTTAAAGCAACTCAAATGGAGTTTCCACTTCGATTAAACCCCAAAAAATTGTTACTTTTCGTCCATCTCGCTTTGTTCTCGAGATATGGAGCTTTTAACATTTTAGTCACCCAGGAAAGTGAGATTTCAGGAATGTTTAGATGGGATCGTATGAAGCGTCTCAAATGGAGTAACCCCTTCGACCAACCCCCAAAAAATCGTTATTTTTCGTCTATCTCGCTTCATTCTCGAGATATGGAGCTTTTTACATTTTGGTCACCCAGGAAAGTGAGATTTCAAGAATGTTTTGATGGGATCGTATTAAGCGTCTCAAATGGAGTTGCCCCACCGTATAGCCCCCAAAAAATCGTTATTTTTCGTCTATCTCGCTTCGTTCTCGAGATATGGAGCTTTTTACATTTTGGTCATCCAGGAAAGTGAGATTTCAAGAGTGTGTTGATGGGATCGTATTAAGCGTCTCAAATTGAGTAACCCCTTCGAACAACCCCCAAAAAATCGTTATTTTTCGTCTATCTCGCTTAGTTCTCGAGATATGGAGCTTTTAACATTTTAGTCACCCAGGAAAGTGAGATTTCAGTAATGTTTTGATGGGATCGTATAAAGTGTCTCAAATGGAGTTCCCCCACCGTACAACCCACAAAAAATCGTTATTTTTCGTCTATCTCGCTTCGTTCTCGAGATATGGAGCTTTTAACATTTTAGTCACCCAGGAAAGTGAGATTTCAGTAATGTTTTGATGGGATCGTATTAAGCGTCTCAAATGCAGTATCCCCTTCGACTTACCCTCAAAAAATCGTTATTTTTCGTCTATCTCGCTTCGTTCTCGAGATGTGGAGCTTTTTACATTTTGGTCACCCAGGAAAGTGAGATTTCAAGAATGTTTAGATGGGATCGTATGAAACGTCTCAAATGGAGTTCCCCCACCATACAACCCCCAAAAAATCGTTATTTTTCGTCTATCTCGCAACGTTCTCGAGATATGGAGCTTTTAACATTTTGGTCACCCAGGAAAGTGAGATTTCTGTAATGTTTTGATGGGATCGTATTAAGCGTCTCAAATGGAGTTCCCCACCATACAACCTCCAAAAAATCGTTATTTTTCGTTTATCTCGCTTCGTTCTCGAGATATGGAGCTTTTAACATTTTAGTCACCCAGGAAAGTGAGATTTCAGGAATGTTTAGATGGGATCGTATGAAGCGTCTCAAATGGAGTAATCCCTTCGACCAACCCCCAAAAAATCGTTACTTTCCGTCTATCTCGCTTAGTTCTCGAGATGTGGAGCTTTTTACATTTTGGTCACCCAGAAAAGTGAGATTTCAGGAATGTTTAGATGGGATCGGATGATGCGTCTCAAATGGAGTCATCCCTTCGACCAACCCCCAAAAAATCGTTGCTTTCCGTCTATCTCGCTTAGTTCTCGAGATATGGAGCTTTTTACATTTTGGTCACCCAGGAAAGTGAGATTTCAGGAATGTTTTGATGGGATCGTATAAAGCGACTCAAATGGAGTTTCCTCTTTGAGCAACTTCCAAAAAATCGTTATTTTTCGTCTATGTCGCTCCGTTCTCGAGATATGGAGCTTTTAACATTTTAGTCACCCAGGAAAGTGAGATTTCAGGAATGTTTTGATGGGATCGTATTAAGCGTCTCAAATGGAGTTTCCCCACCATACAACCCCAAAAAAATCGTTATTTTTCGTCTATCTCGCAACGTTATCGAGATATGGAGCTTTTTACATTTTGGTCACCCAGGAAAGTGAGATTTCAGGAATGTTTTGATGGGATCGTTTAAAGCAACTCAAATGGAGTGTCCCCTTCGATTAAACCCCAAAAAATTGTTACTTTTCGTCCATCTCGCTTTGTTCTCGAGATATGGAGCTTTTAACATTTTAGTCACCCAGGAAAGTGAGATTTCAGGAATGTTTTGATGGGATCGTATGAAGCGTCTCGAATGGAGTTCCCCCACCGTACAAACCCCAAAAAATCGTTATTTTTCGTCTATCTCGCTTAGTTCTCGAGATATGGAGCATTTTACATTTTAGTCACCCAGGAAAGTGAGATTTCAGGAATGTTTAGATGGGATCGTATGAAGCGTCTCAAATGGAGTAACCCCTCCAAGCAACCCCCAAAAAATCGTTAATTTTCGTCTATCTCGCTTCGTTCTCGAGATGTGGAGCTTTTTACATTTTGGTCACCCAGAAAAGTGAGATTTCAGGAATGTTTAGATGGGATCGGATGATGCGTCTCAAATGAAGTCATCCCTTCGACCAACCCCCAAAAAATCGTTGCTTTCCGTCTATCTCGCTTAGTTCTCGAGATATGGAGCTTTTTACATTTTGGTCACCCAGGAAAGTGAGATTTCAGGAATGTTTTGATGGGATCGTATGAAGCGTCTCAAATGGAGTAACCCCTCCAAGCAACCCCCAAAAAATCGTTATTTTTCGTCTATCTCGCTTCGTTCTCGAGATGTGGAGCTTTTTACATTTTGGTCACCCAGAAAAGTGAGATTTCAGGAATGTTTAGATGGGATCGGATGATGCGTCTCAAATGGAGTCATCCCTTCGACCAACCCCCAAAAAATCGTTATTTTTCGTCTATCTCGCTTCGTTCTCGAGATGTGGAGCTTTTTACATTTTGGTCACCCAGAAAAGTGAGATTTCAGGAATGTTTAGATGAGATCGGATGATGCGTCTCAAATGGAGTCATCCCTTCGACCAACCCCCAAAAAATCGTTGCTTTCCGTCTATCTCGCTTAGTTCTCGAGATATGGAGCTTTTTACATTTTGGTCACCCAGGAAAGTGAGATTTCAGGAATGTTATGATGGGATCGTATGAAGCGTCTCAAATGGAGTAACCCCTCCAAGCAACCCCCAAAAAATCGTTATTTTTCGTCTATCTCGCTTCGTTCTCGAGATGTGGAGCTTTTTACATTTTGGTCACCCAGAAAAGTGAGATTTCAGGAATGTTTAGATGGGATCGGATGATGCGTCTCAAATGGAGTCATCCCTTCGACCAACCCCCAAAAAATCGTTGCTTTCCGTCTATCTCGCTTAGTTCTCGAGATATGGAGCTTTTTACATTTTGGTCACCCAGGAAAGTGAGATTTCAGGAATGCTTAGATGGGATCGGATGATGCGTCTCAAATGGAGTCATCCCTTCGACCAACCCCCAAAAAATCGTTGCTTTCCGTCTATCTCGCTTAGTTCTCGAGATATGGAGCTTTTTACATTTTGGTCACCCAGGAAAGTGAGATTTCAGGAATGTTTTGATGGGATCGTATGAAGCGTCTCAAATGGAGTAACCCCTCCAAGCAAACCCAAAAAAATCGTTATTTTTCGTCTATCTCGCTTCGTTCTCGAGATGTGGAGCTTTTTACATTTTGGTCACCCAGAAAAGTGAGATTTCAGGAATGTTTAGATGGGATCGGATGATGCGTCTCAAATGGAGTCATCCCTTCGACCAACCCCCAAAAAATCGTTATTTTTCGTCTATCTCGCTTCGTTCTCGAGATGTGGAGCTTTTTACATTTTGGTCACCCAGGAAAGTGAGATTTCAGGAATGCTTAGATGGGATCGGATGATGCGTCTCAAATGGAGTCATCCCTTCGACCAACCCCCAAAAAATCGTTGCTTTCCGTCTATCTCGCTTAGTTCTCGAGATATGGAGCTTTTTACATTTTGGTCACCCAGGAAAGTGAGATTTCAGGAATGTTATGATGGGATCGTATGAAGCGTCTCAAATGGAGTAACCCCTCCAAGCAACCCCCAAAAAATCGTTATTTTTCGTCTATCTCGCTTCGTTCTCGAGATGTGGAGCTTTTTACATTTTGGTCACCCAGAAAAGTGAGATTTCAGTAATGTTTAGATGGGATCGGATGATGCGTCTCAAATGGAGTCATCCCTTCGACCAACCCCCAAAAAATCGTTATTTTTCGTCTATCTCGCTTCGTTCTCGAGATGTGGAGCTTTTTACATTTTGGTCACCCAGGAAAGTGAGATTTCAGGAATGTTTTGATGGGATCGTATGAAGCGTCTCAAATGAAGTACCCCTTCGACCAACTCCCAAAAAAATCGTTATTTTTCGTCTATCTCGCTTTGTTCTCGAGATATGGAGCTTTTAACATTTAAGTCACCCAGGAAAGTGAGATTTCAGGAATGTTTTCATGGGATCGTATAAAGCGTCTCAAATGGAGTTTCCCCTTCGACCAACCCCCAAAAAATCGTTACTTTTCGTCTATCTCGCTTAGTTCTCGAGATATGGAGCTTTTTACATTTTAGTCACCCAGGAAAGTGAGATTTGAGGAATGTTTTGATGGGATCGTTTAAAGCAACTAAGGTAACCCCTCCGAGCAACCCCCAAAAAATCGTTATTTTTCGTCTATCTCGCTTCGTTCTCGAGATATGGAGCTTTTTACATTTTGGTCACCCAGGAAAGTGAGATTTCTGGAATGCTTAGATGGGATCGTATGAAGCGTCTCAAATGGAGTTCCCCCACCGTACAACCCCCAAAAAATCGTTATTTTTCGTCTATCTCGCTTCGTTCTCGAGATATGGAGCTTTTTACATTTTGGTCACCCAGGAAAGTGAGATTTCTGGAATGTTTAGATGGGATCGTATGAAGCGTCTCAAATGGAGTTCCCCCACCATACAACCCACAAAAAATCGTTATTTTTCGTCTATCTCGCTTCGTTCTCGAGACATGGAGCTTTTTACATTTTAGTCACCCAGGAAAGTGAGATTTCAAGAATGTTTTGATGGGATCGTATGAAGCGTCTCAAATGGAGTTCCCCCACCGTACAACCCCCAAAAAATCGTTATTTTTCGTCTTTCTTGCTTCGTTCTCGAGATATGGAGCATTTTACATTTTCGTCACCCAGGAAAGTGAGATTTCTGGAATGTTTAGATGGGATCGTATGAAGCGTCTCAAATGAAGTACCATTTCGACCAACCCCCAAAAAATCGTTAGTTTTCGTCTATCTCGGTCCGTTCTCGAGATATGGAGCTTTTAACATTTTGGTCACCCAGGAAAGTGAGATTTCAGGAATGTTTAGATGGGATCGTATGAAGCGTTTCAAATGAAGTACCCTTTCGACCAACCCCCAAAAAATCGTTATTTTTCGTCTATCTCGCTTCGTTCTCGAGATATGGAGCTTTTTACATTTTAGTCACCCAGGAAAGTGAGATTTCAAGAATGTTTTGATTGGATCGTATGAAGCGTCTCAAATGGAGTTCCCCCACCGTACAACCTCCAAAAAATCGTTATTTTTCGTCTATCTCGCTTCGTTCTCGAGATATGGAGCTTTTTACATTTTAGTCACCCAGGAAAGTGAGATTTCAGGAATATTTTGATGGGATCGTATTAAGCGTCTCAAATGGAGTTCCCCCACCGTACAACCCCCAAAAAATCGTTATTTTTCGTCTATCTCGCTTCGTTCTCGAGATATGGAGCTTTTTACATTTTAGTCACCCAGGAAAGTGAGATTTCAAGAATGTTTTGATGGGATCGTATGAAGCGTCTCAAATGGAGTTCCCTCACCGTACAACCCCCAAAAAATCGTTATTTTTCGTCTATCTCGCTTCGTTCTCGAGATATGGAGCTTTTTACATTTTAGTCACCCAGGAAAGTGAGATTTCAGGAATATTTTGATGGGATCGTATGAAGCGTCTCAAATGGAGTTCCCCCACCGTACAACCCCCAAAAAATCGTTATTTTTCGTCTATCTCGCTTCGTTCTCGAGATATGGAGCTTTTTACATTTTAGTCACCCAGGAAAGTGACATTACACGAATGTTTTGATGGGATCGTATGAAGCGTCTCAAATGGAGTTCCCCCACCGTACAACCCCCAAAAAATCGTTATTTTTCGTCTATCTCGCTTCGTTCTCGAGATATGGAGCTTTTTACATTTTAGTCACCCAGGAAAGTGACATTACACGAATGTTTTGATGGGATCGTATGAAGCGTCTCAAATGGAGTAACCCCTCCAAGCAAACCCCAAAAAATCGTTATTTTTCGTCTATCTCGCTTCGTTCTCGAGATATGGAGCTTTTTACATTTTAGTCACCCAGGAAAGTGAGATTTCTGGAATGTTTAGATGGGATCGTATGAAGCGTCTCAAATGGAGTTCCCCCACCATACAACCCACAAAAAATCGTTATTTTTCGTCTATCTCGCTTCGTTCTCGAGACATGGAGCTTTTTACATTTTAGTCACCCAGGAAAGTGAGATTTCAAGAATGTTTTGATGGGATCGTATGAAGCGTCTCAAATGGAGTTCCCCCACCGTACAACCCCCAAAAAATCGTTATTTTTCGTCTTTCTCGCTTCGTTCTCGAGATATGGAGCATTTTACATTTTCGTCACCCAGGAAAGTGAGATTTCTGGAATGTTTAGATGGGATCGTATGAAGCGTCTCAAATGAAGTACCATTTCGACCAACCCCCAAAAAATCGTTATTTTTCGTCTATCTCGGTCCGTTCTCGAGATATGGAGCTTTTAACATTTTGGTCACCCAGGAAAGTGAGATTTCAGGAATGTTTAGATGGGATCGTATGAACGTTTCAAATGAAGTACCCTTTCGACCAACCCCCAAAAAATCGTTATTTTTCGTCTATCTCGCTTCGTTCTCGAGATATGGAGCTTTTTACATTTTAGTCACCCAGGAAAGTGAGATTTCAAGAATGTTTTGATTGGATCGTATGAAGCGTCTCAAATGGAGTTCCCCCACCGTACAACCCCCAAAAAATCGTTATTTTTCGTCTATCTCGCTTCGTTCTCGAGATATGGAGCTTTTTACATTTTAGTCACCCAGGAAAGTGAGATTTCAGGAATATTTTGATGGGATCGTATTAAGCGTCTCAAATGGAGTTCCCCCACCGTACAACCCCCAAAAAATCGTTATTTTTCGTCTATCTCGCTTAGTTCTCGAGATATGGAGCATTTTACATTTTCGTCACCCAGGAAAGCGAGATTTCAGGAATGTTTTGATGGGATCGTATTAAGCGTCTCAAATTGAGTCCCCCCAACGTACAACCCCAAAAAAGTCGTTATTTTTCGTCTATCTCGCAACGTTCTCGAGATATTTAGCTTTTTACATTTTGGTCACCTAGGAAAGTGAGATTTCAGGAATGTTTTGATGGGATCGTATTAAGCGTTTCAAATTGAGTCCCCCCAACGTACAACCAAAAAAATCGTTATGTTTCGTCTATCTCGCAACGTTCTCGAGATATGGAGCTTTTTACATTTTGGTCACCCGGGAAAGTAAGATTTCAGGAATGTTTTGATGGGATCGTATTAAGCGTCTCAAATTGTGTCCCCCCACCATACAACCAAAAAAAAAATCGTTATTTTTCATCTATCTCGCAACGTTTTCGAGATATGGAGCTTTTTACATTTTGGTCACCCAGGAAAGTGAGATTTCAGGAATGTTTTGATGGGATCGTATTAAGCGTCTCAAATTGAGTCCCCCAACGTACAACCCCAAAAACATCGTTATTTTTCGTCTATCTCGCAACGTTCTCGAGATATTTAGCTTTTTACATTTTGGTCACCCAGGAAAGTGAGATTTCAGGAATGTTTTGATGGGATCGTATTAAGCGTCTCAAATTGAGTCCCCCCAACGTACAACCCCAAAAACATCGTTATTTTTCGTCTATCTCGCAACGTTCTCGAGATATTTAGCTTTTTAAATTTTGGTCACCCAGGAAAGTGAGATTTCAGGAATGTTTAGATGAGATCGTATGAATCGTCTCAAACCCTTTCGAACCCCCAAAAAATTGTTACTTTTCGTCTATCTCGCTTAGTTCTCGAGATATGGAGCTTTTAACATTTTAGTCATCCAGGAAAGTGAGATTTCAGGAATGTTTTGATGGGATCGTATTAAGCGTCTCAAATTGAGTCCCCCCAACGTACAACCCCAAAAAAGTCGTTATTTTTCGTCTATCTCGCTTCGTTCTCGAGATATGGAGCTTTTTACATTTTGGTCACCTAGGAAAGTGAGATTTCAGGAATGTTTTGATGGGATCGTATTAAGCGTCTCAATATGAGTCCCCCCACCGTACAACCCCAAAAAATCGTTATTTTTCGTCTATCTCGCAACGTTCTCGAGATATTTAGCTTTTTACATTTTGGTCACCCAGGAAAGTGAGATTTCAGGAATATTTTGATGGGATCGTATTAAGCGTCTCAAATGGAGTTCCCCCACCGTACAACCCCCAAAAAATCGTTATTTTTCGTCTATCTCGCTTAGTTCTCGAGATATGGAGCATTTTACATTTTCGTCACCCAGGAAAGCGAGATTTCAGGAATGTTTTGATGGGATCGTATTAAGCGTCTCAAATTGAGTCCCCCCAACGTACAACCCAAAAAAATCGTTATTTTTCGTCTATCTCGCAACGTTCTCGAGATATGGAGCTTTTTACATTTTGGTCACCCATGAAAGTGAGATTTCAGGAATGTTTTGATGGGATCGTATTAAGCGTCTCAAATTGAGTCCCCCCAACGTACAACCCCAAAAAAATCGTTATTTTTCGTCTATCTCGCAACGTTCTCGAGATATGGAGCTTTTTACATTTTGGTCACCCAGGAAAGTGAGATTTCAGGAATGTTTTGATGGGATCGTATTAAGCGTCACAAATTGAGTCCCCCCAACGTACAACCCAAAAAAAAATCGATATTTTTCGTCTATCTCGCAACGTTCTCGAGATATTTAGCTTTTTACATTTTGGTCACCTAGGAAAGTGAGATTTCAGGAATGTTTTGATGGGATCGTATTAAGCGTCTCAAATTGAGTCCCCCCAACATACAACCCCAAAAAAATCGTTATTTTTCGTCTATCTCGCAACGTTCTCGAGATATTTAGCTTTTTACATTTTGGTCACCTAGGAAAGTGAGATTTCAGGAATGTTTTGATGGGATCGTATTAAGCGTCTCAAATTGAGTCCCCCCAACGTACAACCCCAAAAAAGTCGTTATTTTTCGTCTATCTCGCAACGTTCTCGAGATATAGAGCTTTTTACATTTTGGTCACCCAGGAAAGTAAGATTTCAGGAATGTTTTGATGGGATCGTATTAAGCGTCTCAAATTGAGTCCCCCCACCATACAACCAAAAAAAAAATCGTTATTTTTCATCTATCTCGCAACGTTCTCGAGATATGGAGCTTTTTACATTTTGGTCACCCAGGAAAGTGAGATTTCAGGAATGTTTTGATGGGATCGTATTAAGCGTCTCAAATTGAGTCCCCCCAACGTACAACCCCAAAAAAAGTCGTTATTTTTCGTCTATCTCGCAACGTTCTCGAGATATGGAGCTTTTTACATTTTGGTCACCCAGGAAAGTGAGATTTCAGGAATGTTTTGATGGGATCGTATTAAGCGTCTCAAATTGAGTGCCCCCAACGTACAACCCCAAAAAAAGTCGTTATTTTTCGTCTATCTCGCAACGTTCTCGAGATATGGAGCTTTTTACATTTTGGTCACCTAGGAAAGTGAGATTTCAGGAATGTTTTGATGGGATCGTATTAAGCGTTTCAAATTGAGTCCCCCCAACGTACAACCAAAAAAATCGTTATGTTTCGTCTATCTCGCAACGTTCTCGAGATATGGAGCTTTTTACATTTTGGTCACCCAGGAAAGTGAGATTTCAGCAATGTTTTGATGGGATCGTATTAAGCGTCTCAAATTGAGTCCCCCCAACGTACAACCCCAAAAAAATCGTTATTTTTCGTCTATCTCGCAACGTTCTCGAGATATGGAGCACTTTACATTTTGGTCACCCAGGAAAGTGAGATTTCAGCAATGTTTTGATGGGATCGTATTAAGCGTCTCAATTTGAGTCCCCCCAACGTACAACCCCAAAAAAATCGTTATTTTTCGTCTATCTCGCAACGTTCTCGAGATATGGAGCTTTTTACATTTTGGTCACCCAGGAAAGTGAGATTTCAGGAATGTTTTGATGGGATCGTATTAAGCGTCTCAAATTGAGTCCCCCCAACGTACAACCCCAAAAAAATCGTTATTTTTCGTCTATCTCGCAACGTTCTCGAGATATGGAGCACTTTACATTTTGGTCACCCAGGAAAGTGAGATTTCAGCAATGTTTTGATGGGATCGTATTAAGCGTCTCAATTTGAGTCCCCCCAACGTACAACCCCAAAAAAATCGTTATTTTTCGTCTATCTCGCAACGTTCTCGAGATATGGAGCTTTTTACATTTTGGTCACCCAGGAAAGTGAGATTTCAGGAATGTTTTGATGGGATCGTATTAAGCGTCTCAAATTGAGTCCCCCCAACGTACAACCCCAAAAAAGTCGTTATTTTTCGTCTATCTCGCAACGTTCTCGAGATATTTAGCTTTTTACATTTTGGTCACCTAGGAAAGTGAGATTTCAGGAATGTTTTGATGGGATCGTATTAAGCGTTTCAAATTGAGTCCCCCCAACGTACAACCAAAAAAATCGTTATGTTTCGTCTATCTCGCAACGTTCTCGAGATATGGAGCTTTTTACATTTTGGTCACCCAGGAAAGTGAGATTTCAGCAATGTTTTGATGGGATCGTATTAAGCGTCTCAAATTGAGTCCCCCCAACGTACAACCCCAAAAAAATCGTTATTTTTCGTCTATCTCGCAACGTTCTCGAGATATGGAGCACTTTACATTTTGGTCACCCAGGAAAGTGAGATTTCAGCAATGTTTTGATGGGATCGTATTAAGCGTCTCAATTTGAGTCCCCCCAACGTACAACCCCAAAAAAATCGTTATTTTTCGTCTATCTCGCAACGTTCTCGAGATATGGAGCTTTTTACATTTTGTTCACCCAGGAAAGTGAGATTTCAGGAATGTTTTGATGGGATCGTATTAAGCGTCTCAAATTGAGTCCCCCCAACGTACAACCCCAAAAAAATCGTTATTTTTCGTCTATCTCGCAACGTTCTCGAGATATGGAGCACTTTACATTTTGGTCACCCAGGAAAGTGAGATTTCAGCAATGTTTTGATGGGATCGTATTAAGCGTCTCAATTTGAGTCCCCCCAACGTACAACCCCAAAAAAATCGTTATTTTTCGTCTATCTCGCAACGTTCTCGAGATATGGAGCTTTTTACATTTTGGTCACCCAGGAAAGTGAGATTTCAGGAATGTTTTGATGGGATCGTATTAAGCGTCTCAAATTGAGTCCCCCCAACGTACAACCCCAAAAAAAATCGTTATTTTTCGTCTATCTCGCAACGTTCTCGAGATATGGAGCACTTTACATTTTGGTCACCCAGGAAAGTGAGATTTCAGCAATGTTTTGATGGGATCGTATTAAGCGTCTCAATTTGAGTCCCCCCAACGTACAACCCCAAAAAAATCGTTATTTTTCGTCTATCTCGCAACGTTCTCGAGATATGGAGCTTTTTACATTTTGGTCACCCAGGAAAGTGAGATTTCAGGAATGTTTTGATGGGATCGTATTAAGCGTCTCAAATTGAGTCCCCCCAACGCACAACCCAAAAAAAATCGTTATTTTTCGTCTATCTCGCAACGTTCTCGAGATATGGAGCTTTTTACATTTTGGTCACCCAGGAAAGTGAGATTTCAG